>BSQZ01000010.1:1362500-1452500 GCA_033239005.1 Lamellibrachia satsuma | reverse complement strand
AGCCGAGTTTGCTGAACTAATTTACAAAGAATAACGGACAAGATTGTACTAACAAAATAATGATAGCGACATTTTGTCAAATGGTAAAAAGAGCTCGTTTAAGCTAAATTATTCGACAACTATGTGTTGGATTATTTTGCTGCGTTATCTATCTAAAGGTAAACATTTTGGAACTTTATAGTTATTACCAATTGTTTACGAAATTGTCCACTCGTGACGCCTGGATGACAAATGACGTATAATTGCGGTTTTCGTGGGGGTATGATTACGTCTAAGGATCGGTCTGACCAAGGTTACGGTTTAAAGTGCCTCTCTTCCAAAAGACAGGAACATACGCTTACATAGTTAACTGCATCAAATCCTTTGTGACGGCGCCGTCCAATGGCATATTCCTCCGAGCCAATAACCATATGTCAGAAGTCGACATAATTTGGTGCCAGTCATAACGATAATAATAATAATTTATAGGAAACATACGTTGACTATCAGTGATAGTTTTACTATTGCAATAGTGTCGCGATAGTTGCATAACTATTGCAATATATTGCGACAATATTACGGAATAGCGAGGAAAACAATTCCATACTGTAATTGATGGGTGATGCCATCACGTAGCCTTGGAGGTAGTTGATTAAAATGCTGAATCCGTGAATGACGCTGGACTAATCGACGATTGTTGATGCTAGGTCGATAAATAAATAAAATTATCAATTACATTTGAAAACCATATTTATTTTTATTATTATTATTATTGAATTTTTTATTTCAATTATTACAGCCCTACTGAATTACTTTGCCAACTATCTTTGTTATCAATACTTCAGTGCAATATGGACGATAGCCATCGATAGTTCTATTTACTATCGATATCATTGCATCGTCACACCCCCTATTGCGATGCATCAGTAGCTCGATGTACTGTTACACCCGGACGTTACACCCATACGTTACACCCGTACGTTACACCTGTATGTTACACCCGTATGTACAGTAGGCCTACATATTAAAACATTTTAAAGATTGAAACCCAACACTTCGTCCGTTGCCTCGCAGGAGCCAACCCGGCGACCTTCGACGAGGACAAGCGGACGAGGACGGCCTACACCCGGGCACAGCTGCTGGAGCTGGAGAAGGAGTTTCACTTCAACAAGTACATCACCCGGGCTCGAAGAGTCGAGCTGGCCGGACTGCTCACTCTCACGGAGCGACACATCAAGATCTGGTTCCAGGTCAGTTATCATATATAATGTTACTTTCAATTGGTCTGTTAAAGTTTGCATGAACAATGCACTGCGCGCGTACACCTGTCATCACGAGCCAAAGAACAATGTTAACTGTTTCGATTTTTGTAACGTACGATCCATCCCCACGTGCCCCCCTCCCCCCCAGCACGCCTACACAATGTCAGCCGCATTCATGCGAAACTGACGGAGATATGAAGAATCACACAACGCCACAAACTACTTTAATAGAAGTAATTACATTGTATAATTATGAATTATTGAAAAGAGGTATTAGAGTAAGTTGTACCTGAATGAGTGCTGGTGTGCATGCATTATTAAATTGCGTGCAAAATTAATTATCCTCACAAAAACGGTTGTGAACTTGAATACGAAGTTATTTCAGGGACTTGTCAGTAGCCATTGTTTACCGAATGAAAGCAGCATAACGTTTAATGATGCACATTTGACATTTCTTAACAATTCACTGCGTTATATCCACAGAATCGACGCATGAAGTGGAAGAAAGAAGAATCGAAGCAGCAGTCGCGCCACCAGACGGATAATGAACACACTACGCACCCGATGGACAACTGCGACACAAAGATAGACGGAGCGTTGGAATCTGGGAGTGACAGTTAGCCAAAGGAAATAGGAAATGACTCGTTCACATAACCAGAACGTAATAAGCGCACGCACGAACGTTAGGCAACATCGTGGCAAAGAAAAGCTACAATGAAGTTAGGAACGACACTAGGGTAATTAAGACTAGAGATGGCGATATATTATTAATTCAACTAGTAAATTGCATACATTCATTCAAGAAAATTTAACAAATAAATTTTTATGCAAATAAAATTCGTTGATCCCGACAAAAATGGGGTAACGAAAATATTGAAATATATCCATGTAGATAAAAAGTAAAAGAAAGGATTTCTGAGTACGCCCAAATTTACCATTTTGTGATAGAAATCATCGTCACTATAACTAAATTGCCTGAAATTACGTCGACATTATAAAAGTCATCGTTACGTTTGATTGGACGAAGCGTGAAACAGAATTCTAAACATATGGACAGGATTCAACTAAAACCAACACAATATTAACAAATCTAGTTATATGTTGCATTAACGCTTAATTATATGTTAAGATGATGTTGATGATCGCCATCCAGTAGCTTACAAAGTTTACACGTTGTTGCGTTAGGAGACGTACATGTCATAAACAATATATAAATAGTACAATATCATACACACATCTGACGCACATAGTCGCACAAAGCAGACAAATAATAGTTTTTTCAGTGTCTTGTTGCATTGTATAATGTACAGTATTATATCAAGTTCCGTTGTATTGATATCAATTTAACTGGCATGTGTATGTTTTTATTTTTAACAATACCATATCAGATATTGTTATGTCAACTAATATTAATGTTGTGGTCGCCTAAATTACCTGACTGTATATTAAATTACCTGACTGTATATAGTTCAATCAAATATAGCGCTTTTTTATTAGCGATAATCTTTGACGTGTTTTGCAGCTGTACGTCCTACAGTATTTGAGCTCAAATGACACATTTTAGAAATGAGCACCGTCTACTGTATGTTTATATTTATTGTCAGTCACTGTCTACTCGCGGTATTCATGTTCGGTGACTGTATCGGGCTCTCAATCGAGAGAAACCGGGCTCTCAATCGAGAGAACCCGGGTTCGAATCCTGTTGCTGTCCTTTCGAAGCTTGGGCAATATCATTCACACCAGGTTGTCATTCACACCACGTTGTCATTCACACCACGTTGTCATTCACACCACGTTGTCATTCACACCAGGTTGTCGTTCACTGTCATTCACACCAGGTTATCGTTCACACCAGGTTGTCGTTCACACCACGTTGTCATTCACACCACGTTGTCATTCACACCAGGTTGTCGTTCACACCAGGTTGTCGTTCACACCAGGTTGTCGTTCACACCAGGTTGTCGTTCACACCACGTTGTCATTCACACCAGGTTGTCGTTAACACCAGGTTGTCGTTCACACCACGTTGTCATTCACACCAGGTTGTCGTTAACACCAGGTTGTCGTTCACACCAGGTTGTCGTTCACACCAGGTTATCGTTCACACCAGGTTGTCATTCACACCAGGTTATCGTTCACACCAGGTTGTCGTTCACACCACGTTGTCATTCACACCACGTTGTCATTCACACCACGTTGTCATTCACACCAGGTTGTCGTTCACACCAGGTTATCGTTCACACCAGGTTGTCGTTCACACCACGTTGTCATTCACACCACGTTGTCATTCACACCAGGTTGTCGTTCACACCAGGTTATCGTTCACACCAGGTTGTCGTTCACACCACGTTGTCATTCACACCACGTTGTCATTCACACCAGGTTGTCGTTCACACCAGGTTGTCGTTCACACCAGGTTGTCGTTCACACCACGTTGTCATTCACACCAGGTTGTCGTTAACACCAGGTTGTCATTCACACCACGTTGTCATTCACACCAGGTTGTCGTTCACACCAGGTTGTCGTTCACACCAGGTTGTCATTCACACCACGTTGTCATTCACACCACGTTGTCATTCACACCACGTTGTCATTTACACCACGTTGTCATAGTTCACTCGGCGGTATAAATGAGTACCTGGCTACAGGCAGACAGGCAGAGATGTATATGTGGGCGAATAATCTTCGCGCAGTAATTGCAGCTTGGCTGAATATAGAAGTCGAGTTGGCGTTGGCATGAACAGGTCTACCAGGGGCGAAGTGCTAAGTGTTTTGAACAGACCCAGTGACTAGATATCGTGCTATATAAGAATGTACCTTGATATGTTTAGTAAAACGTAGTTAATGGATACAAAATTATGAGTAATATATACACTTTTTTATGAATTAGTAAACTCGAAACATAATTACAACAATTTACATGTGATTTGTTCTACTTATTACACACATTTGTGACATTTGCGTATCAAAGACTGATCATACTACTTAATAAACTGTAACTGAACAAATTGCTATTTATATGTTTTGTGAAATACTCAATGCGGTCACTGAAAATCCTACGTATGGCACAAATACAATCTCTTATTTTTTTGCTTGCTATTAATTTTTTTACATTTTGATGTGCTAGGGGCCGTCCATAAAGCACATCACGCTCAGTGGTGGGGCCGTCCATAAAGCACATCACGCTCAGGAGTGGGGGCGTCGATAAAGCACATCACGCCCAGGGGTAGGGGTAGGGCCGTCCATAAAGCACATCTTGTTCAGGAGTGGGGGGGGGGTCCATAAAGCAAATCACGCTCAGGGGTAGGGCCGTCCATAAAGCACATCTTGTTCAGCGGTGGGGGCGTCCATAAAGTACATCACGCTCAGGGGTAGGGCCGTCCATAAAGCACATCTTGTTCAGCGGTGGGGCCGTCCATAAAGCACATCACGCTCAGTGGTGGAGGCGTCCATAAAGCACATCTTGTTCAGGGGTGGGGGCGTCCATAAAGCACATCACGCTCAGGGGTAGGGCCGTCCATAAAGCACATCTTGTTCAGGAGTGGGGGCGTCCATAAAGCACATCTTGTTCAGGGGTGGGGGCGTCCATAAAGCACATCTTGTTCAGGGGTGGGGGCGTCCATAAAGCACATCACGCTCAGGGGTGGGCCGTCCATAAAGCACATCTTGCTCAGGGGTGGGGGCGTCCATAAAGCACATCACGCTCAGGGGTGGGGGCGTCATTAAAGCACATCACGCTCGGGGGGGGGCGTCCTGGTCAGCATAACGGAGCGTTACCTGGAGAGGGGGAGTCTTGGCGATCGTTATTAAAACGTATGTTAAACACTAAGCAATGCCTTGGTGATATACGTTCTATGATTGTAACCCAATAATTCACAATTGGGAGTGGTTCCAGGGTCAAACAAATGTGTGCTTTTAAAAGAGCCCGTAATAATTTAATTTTATGAGCATGTTGCAAAATTCACTGTTGGTAATAGTTCACTGCGAGGAAAACATGTTTCACGGTGAACGTGAGACAAATGTAGACAGCATTGATCTGCCTGTATCGCCTACAGTTGAATTGTATGTATTGGAACTTAACGATTCGTGAGTACTCTTGTTCTGGTTCATACAGTTCTCACAGACTGTTCAAGGACACGACTGTTTTAGAGAAATCATGACGCGACAATGCATTGTTCTATGTTTGCTATAATAAGTTTTTTTTTGCTTCGGGTGTAGCAGAAAAACATCGGAAAAAGAGATGCATTAATTAGCTATCACAGATCACATGACTCAACAGAATCACATAGTAGACTGGGAGGGAGTCAGATTTGTACACAGAGAGTCGGACTGGAGAACCAGAGGCATCAAAGAAGCGATATGGATAAGAAAAACCAAAGACAGCATCGAGATGAGGACCGATACTGACTATCACATATCTACGATGATCTCCTGAAGAGCCACACAGGGAGCGTCCACGGGGGCCACCCAGGGCGCGGCCTCGGGGGGCACACACCAGAGTGATACGTCTGTGTAGAATGACTACCGTGTCGCCATCTAGCGGTAGTCATATGAAGAAGATTGCTAATAGCAATCGAAACGTCACGGGAAGAAAAAGGTGAACTGATTGTGAAATAAGTAAAAGTATTGCTCATTTGAATCATCCAATCTGATGAACATCTTCACTCACCATTACATGGTGATTGGTTCACTGTGTTTAGTCTTGCTACATGGCCTACATATTACAATAACACCAAATAAAAACAACCTTTTTTGAAGGGCTTTTGCCGAAATGAGTCCTTATGTGCTTTTAGCAACTACACTACCTGCGAGTGATGTAGGTTAAACCTTGGAGACGGGAGACGGTGAATATAATGGTAATTCAAAACAATCACAATTAACTGCAAAACAAGTATTAATTATGAAGTAAGTCTGTCATTCCTGAATACAGTAGCACAGGCTACAGTAGCTGATAAATAAATAGTTCGGTAATCGCTGTTCTGGAAGACATTACTGAGTTCGTTTAATAATGTAATTACCCTGTGTAGCATATACTAGTTGTTATACGTTTCAGTGCCAGCCACTTTAAAAAAACTTACTATAATTAACTTACTATAATTATAATTTTAAACTAAACTAGCGCTAAACGTAGTAAAATAGTGTCAACACAACCAGTTGTCATTGCGCTTGAACTAATGTTATCTTCTTTTTCAAGAATGCTGCAGTAATATTACTTAAAATATAATTATACGCCTGCCACATTAAAACCTCGGAACTATTTTGCTCTGACAGCTACTGAAGAGGTTCCGAGTGATGTTGGGAACTATTAGGAAATTGCTACAAATTGAAGTACCCGTTGAAGTAGTTTGGAGTGCTATTCTAAAACATAGATGCTACAGTTCATAAAGAAGGTATTGGTACTTGAATGGTGGTTAGATGTCTCACAATTTGTAAGTAGTTGGACATTTCAATGCTTGTTTACGAAAAAACAACTTGTTTTTTACGACAAGTTCAACTTACAAAAACTAATTAGACAGATCCTGAAAATCGTAACGATTACAATATTTTGATTCCTGTGTGAGTAATTAATAATTACATCGCCGCGTACAGATTAGAAATTGTACAAATAGTTTTTATAGAGTATTTAAACTAGTGCATGTAAAACCTACCGAGAGGGCGGAGCGGAAAACTGTCAACATCAAGAGAGAATAATTGACAACCCTAGAGGTTGATGACGTCACCAATATTTAAGGAGGGACCACCTAAGGCCGAGATGGTTGGGGAAGATAGTGTAACTTAAGACAATGTAGAGAGGACAAAGTAGCGTTAGTGAAATAACTGTGCTGTTTGTATATAAAACAAGTTTGATTTCCACGAAAAACAATACGTAAATTAAATAAAGTATCTACTGATTGTTTAAATGCTAGCAGTCTGAACATGTTTAGAAACGGAGGGGTTAAATAAAAACGAAGTAAACCATTGTCATAAATAACAACTTACGCAATAGTAGCAAAGAAACCATTGTCATAAATAACAACTTACGCAATAGTAGCAGAGAAACCATTGTCATAAATAACAACTTACGCAATAGTAGAGAAACCTGTCTGTGATCATAGGCTGATCCAAACACTGCAGACAGTCTCACTGTATTCCACCAGTGGGCGCCACCAACAAGTGAATTCCAATAGCTTCTGTATTACAGACGGACTGTAGGGGTGGCTACATCTGTCCATCCTGTTGTATAATTGATATTAAGGTGTATGCAAATTTTAAAATCAAATAAGCCGTGCACTGTTTACATTTACACTAAAACAAACAAAAGACTTGTAAACTTGGATGTGTTCGATCTGCACTAAAGAACAACAGACCGCAGTTTGAAAAAAATGCTTTGTTTAAACATTCCAACATGCGTTATGCGTTTGAATACGAAAACAGCACACATTAATCACCTACTACAAAGGAGGAACAGGTGAAGATGTCAAAAACAGGATTGGAAAGGCCAGGCATGCATTCAGCATTTTAAAGACAGTGTGGAACACGTCATCTTTCTCAACACGAAACAAGATCAGAATCTTCAACACCAACGTGAAAAGTGTGTTGCTATATGGTTCTGAGACATGGAGAGTAACCAAGACAACAACCCAAATGCTACAAACATTCATTCACAAATGTCTGAGATGCATCCGGAAAACCAAATGGCAAGATAAAACCACAAACAAAGAAATCTGGAGGAGGGCTGACCAACACAGCATCAGGAGAGAGATTGCTAGAAAAAAATTAACATGGATAGGACACACCCTCCGAAAACAAACCAACAATGTCACAAGACAGGCCTTAGACTGGAATCCACAAGGAACAAGAAAAACAGGCAGACCCAAAACTACTTGATCAACAGCCGAGGAAGTAAAGAAACATGGAACCACCCGGAAAGAGCTGAAGAAAGCAGCAAACAACAGAGTACGTTGGAAAAGAGTTGTTTCGGCCCTATGCTCTAACTTGAGTGGACTAAGTAAGTAAGTTACCACCTACTTCATATTCAATACATGGAAGTAGCACTTTTATATGTAGTGAAGATCAAATTTCTATTTAGTTTACGTCACAGGAAGAACATATCATCGACCAGCTGGCCGAACAAACGCTGTCACGTGATGACTGACGAGACTTCACCCATATACATATCCATGGTAATTTAACACAACGACAACACATGTATATCGTAATAATTTTATTAAATATATTATTAACTCAGAATATAAATAACCGATCAGCTTTATATTTCTAATGGTAACATTAACTGAATCATAAGGTATGTTTCATAACATAAATACTGAGCTATTTGTAATCAGCAAACTAATTTTTTATTTTGCATTGACAATAATAATGAATATCTTTATTTATTGCAAGTAAAAAAAACTATTTAGTCGAATCACCGTCATATTCTGTCTAATGCCAGAGGGCAGCACCGCCTTGCCGAACAAGAACGTAAGGTGTCGTGTTTCAACAAATGGTAACGGAATACATCTAATCAAATATATATTGCATCATCGCAGGCTCGTATTTCTTACGACGGTCCAATAAATACAGTGTTTGTCCTGTCGCTGTGTCGACCCTTATATCTAGCGGAGCATTCGCTTGTTTTGTGAACATTTCTGACATGTCCATTAGCCAAGGACATAATAATGTATATGCCAAATCAAGTCGATGACTCACACCAATAGCTTAACTCGACTCTATTTGTACGAAAACACG
Organism: Lamellibrachia satsuma; assembly: GCA_033239005.1. Taxonomy (NCBI): domain Eukaryota; kingdom Metazoa; phylum Annelida; class Polychaeta; order Sabellida; family Siboglinidae; genus Lamellibrachia; species Lamellibrachia satsuma. The sequence continues at coordinate 1,443,531 of BSQZ01000010.1, read as the reverse complement.
GACGGTTTTGTTCCGTTCGTCGAAACAGCACATTATTCAAACGCCTCATAAGTGATGTATTTTCCTGCTGACGTCATACAAACCCCATTGAGCAATTTTGCAGAAATAACATCACGGGATTCTGCGTCAAGTACAAGGATATTGTCAGGCAGACTCCAGCGATAGGATGCGGTTGCTAAGTAAACACACAACTTCCGTCGATACGGTGCCCGCCGGCAAAGTCGTAGTGTCGGTTTCGTTTACCGGTTACTCTATAGCTGAACAACGCCGGGACCGTTCGTTGGTGTGACCGCGGGTGTGGTATAGTGTTATTCGCAGTAACGGGTGCAGCACGCACCTAAGAACACTTCATTCTCTCTGATTTCTCGAGTCAAAATACGCCCTGCCGAATGTTGTGTGTGCGCTACGCCACAACGCCACCATTTCAAATCGTAACGACAGTGTGATAATATCGGAAATAGTGATATACATTACACCGAATAAATGTAACACTGTGTAATAATCAATGTTTACAATATTCGCGAACTCGCCGTTAGATGGCGCGTGCATCGATGACGCTAACAACGTTTGATCACAGAAATAGTTTTTCGAGTTTTCGCAATGTGCACCCCAGTCGACTTTACTAAGCATGAAGGCGTTCAAAGCGAGGTTCGCTCACGAGAGGAGCGTTTTAGCTAAAACCTGGGCACCCTTCTTGCAATGGTGCACAATTCGAATATCCGTCATGGCGACATATTGGAAGCTGGTAGTTCCAGGGAGCGAAGTTACACTCTTAATAAAACACCTCTAGATCCAGGGTTTGTAGTTACCCTTTCAATAAACACCACTCAACTCCGTCGATCCAGTGGCGTCAATTGCAATCACGGGGTGCACCCCGGTCAGGGTGCAACTACTGATTCACTTCACATCAGCATTCCCAAACACGATCAGCCTATCCGCTCACAATTTCGAAGGCGATCCGCTCCCGCAGACAGGACAGACGTCAACACACGTTCTAATACACAATCCCAGCAGCAACACCTGCTCGTTGACGTCGGCAGCTACTGTAGAATGTAGTAGCTCCAGTAGCAAATGTTGAAGACAATGAAGAGTGAGGGAAAGAACATGCGCGAGTACTGGTCGATCTTGTTCACGTCCTTTACGCTCGGTAGTCTACGACCGATCTCTTTCGCCCGCTTCTTGACGCTCGCGAACACTCGACGTCGTCGCTGCGTAGACCCGTTCATTGGCCGCTTCCGCAGCAGCTGCGCATGCCCACCGCGTGACGTGTACGGCGCATGCGCAGGCGCTGGGTGCATGCGGAACGCTGGCGCCATCTGTACGCTCTCCTCGTCTTCGTCGAAGTTGAACGTCTGTTGATTACGCAGGCTTAGTATAGGCGACATCCGCTTGGCGTCCTGCATCTCGATGACGTCATTCTGGAAAGAAAAGATGTGTGTGGTTATTGCTGGTTTTTAGATATCAATAGGAATACACCCTGAGCTTCAAATCTTTTTTTCAGAACATAGCGCTGCATTCGTAGTGGATACATATCACATCCACACATGGTTTTTGATTGGTTAGATGATGTTAATCTGAACCGTCAATCATATAATCAGTCACCCGAGATAAATGAACCAATTACAAAACATGTGTGTGAAGCTACATACATCCACCCCTTACGTTCTCACTGGGCGCTCATTTTTACTATGAATTGTGGGAAATGTCACATCTCACACATGTTTGAGAGGGGGAGGGGGAGGGGAGGGGAGGGGAAGAAAAGGGGAAGGGGAGGGTTAGGGAGGGTGGAGGGGTGGGGAGTGGAGAGTTAGGGGGAGAGGAGATGGAGGGGTAGTGTGTGTCTGCGTTCGAGCGTGCGTGCGTTCAATATACACATTTACTCAAAGTGTCGACTCCAACTTATGCACGTGGATTCCCACTGAGTATGAAGGAACGAGGCGTGTTTTGCACATTTCCCGATGGAAATTATTTATAAACAGAACTGATATTTATAAACAGAACTGATATCCTATACCTGGAATAATAGTAATAATATATTTGATTAGATATAGCGCCAGATCCAATTTAAAATTGTTCGTGGCGCTTTACAAGACAAATAGTAATAACATTGCTAAACAAACATGCAATTCTTTACAAATACATTATACAAGCTAGTTAAAATAATATATATATATATATATATATATATATATATATATATATATATATATATATATATATAAGTTAATTAAAATTATATGAATTAAGATTAATAAAATATAGATAAATACAGTAATTAAATATATTATTTTTTATATCATAATTAGAGCTCAATAGTGTTAATATTATGTAGAAATAAGACTAAATCTAGATATATATAACTGAAATAATGTACTTGAAGTTGTAGTAAATAAATAAATATATAAATAGGTTAATACATAATAAGTTAAATAACTTAGTGCAGGAACTACCATATTGAACTAGAATGAGAATCGATAAAGAATCTTTAGGCGTGCCTTGAAAGTAGAGAGAGTGTCCGAGATTTTAACGTCATTAGGCAGAATATTCCACAAAGGCAAACGAGCTGTCCGCAGCTTTGACATGAGTCCGCCGAACAGTTAACATGTCATTGCTGGCCGAGCGCAGGGCTCTTGCTGGTGTGTCTGGCCACACAAGATCGATCAGGTATTCTGGTGCATCGCCGTGCACAGTTTTATATGTAAACACCAACAGCTTAAAGTCGATCCTGCGTGCTACAGACAGCCAGTGAAGAATACACAACAGAGGCGCCATCACTCCGTGAGCGGCGTAGGATCAGTCTAGCGGCCGAATGTATGCAGCACGATTACGAATCCCATATCTGCTCCATTATATTGACCGGACACCAGGGACACCGACAGTGTATCTGCTCCATTATATTGACCGGACACCAGGGACACCGACAGTGTATCTGCTCCATTATATTGACCGGACACCAGGGACACCGACAGTGTATCTGCTCCATTATATTGACCGGACACCAGGGACACCTACAGTGTATCTGCTCCATTATATTGACCGGACACCAGGGACACCGACAGTGTATCCGTGGTATGTAGATCTAGTGACACTAATGGAACGTGTTGGTTAAATCCGGGATGTTCTGGTTTACTTCTCGGTGTAGCAATTTTTAAGCGCACTTCAATTTCTCAGTCTGCAAACATTTTGGCCCGAGGTTGGTATTGCATTGCTAAATGTAAACATTTAGCAATTAGCAATTAGAGCTGAAGAGGATGTATGTATGTAGGTATGACAGAAAATGTTGACAAACGTAACATAACAGTAAAAGGCACGTAGAGTCACGACAACGAGGCCGTAACGTCACGACAATGAGAACGTAACGTCATCGTAACGAGCATACAACACCAACGTAACGAGCCCGTAGCGTCACCACAACGAACCCGCAACGTTAGTATAACAAACCCGTAACGTCACCGTAACGACCCCGTAACGTCACCGTAACGACCCCGTAACGTCCCCGTAACGACCCCGTAACGTCACCGCAACGGCACTCACCCCCACCTGATATTCGGACTCGTATCGCCGTCGCTGTTCCTTCAGTCTCTTCGCCTTCCGCTTGGCCCGCGCGCCCCAGTACGTGTAGTTGACAGCGGCATACTCGAGCAGAGCGGCGAACACGAACACGAAGCACATGACGAGGTAAATGTCGATGGCTTTCACGTACGAGATCCTCGGCAGGGAGGACCTCACGCCCGTGCTGATGGTCGTCATCGTCAGCACCGTCGTGATACCTGTGAGGAGACAGTCTGGTTGATGGCAGTACGGCACATTCAGAGGCGGATTACGGGTACTGGGGCCCTGGGGCAAGTTTGGATTGTGAGCCCCCCTCTCCCACCGAAAGCCAAGCCCAAGGCCAAGGTGTACATTTTAATGCATTTTTAAACGACAATAATTTTTTATTTCACTCAATTTGTTGTGGTATTTCCAGAAGAAACAAGCGCCGTGCAGCGCACGCACGCACGCACGCACGCACGCAAACGCAACACACACACACGCACGCACACACACACACCTCTAACCATATCAGTCTCACTTGAAATCATAACGGTGGATCTCGGACTACGGACATGCTATGACGTCACCAGTTCTCAAACTCACCTAAAGCGACGCGTGCCGAAGTCGCCTCATGGTTGATCCAGAAGGAGACCCAGGAGAGCATAACGATGAGAATCGACGGCAGATATGTCTGGAAGATGAAGTAGCCGACGTTCCTTTGCAACGAGAAACTGAGCGATAACCGCTGGTAATCGCCTGAAACCAACAAGGCGGACAGGAAGGGATACAACTCTATATATGCACGTACTTTAATCTTTATAAAGGCATAAATAAAATACACACACAATAAATAAATGAATGAATTCAAGTCGATTATGAATGTTTAATATTTTTAATATGGGTACATTTTCATATTTTATAATATTCCTTTCTGACTGAACACTAACAGGGAATGTAAGTGAATTCCAAAGCAGCAACAGAGAAAGCCATAGTCGCAACCTTTGTTTCAGCTGTAGGAACAAAAAGTGGTTCAGAACTAGATGATCGAAGCGGCACACAGCACCGTCCAACGCCACTACCGGCGACGTGCAGCACTTGCCATAGGCAGAAGCAACGTTTAGAATACGTTTTCGGAGCTAACTTCAACCAACTTTATAAAAATACGTATTTTATGCCCGTATGCATTCTCATGTGTATATCACTGTTAAAGATAGTTGACAACAATCATGCATCAATAAAAAATTATGACTTTTTGTGATGAAAACCGTAACATAACGTGATGTCGTGCGCGGGTGGATTTCGGGAAATATTTTCTTGACGCCAATGTGCAGATGGTATGCCAAGAAATACACACGTGAAACGGTTAGTACGTGTCAATTCAGTTTTAAATCTTAAGTTAATTAGTTGCGACATAGATCTGTGTCGCTAGCATGTTTTCAAGGGCCCTCCGACCCTACTTGGGCGGTTGACTCTGCCTAAGGGTCCTCCGACCCTACTTGGGCGGTTGACTCTGCCTAAGGGTCCTCCGACCCTACTGGGGCGGTTGACTCTGCCTAAGGGTCCTCCGACCCTACTGGGGCGGTTGACTCTGCCTAAGGGTCCTCCGACCCTACTGGGGCGGTTGACTCTGCCTAAGGGCCCTCCGACCCTACTGGAGCGTTTGACTCTGCCTAAGGGCCCTCCGACCCTACTGGGGCGGTTGACTCTGCCTAAGGGCCCTCCGACCCTACTGGGGCGGTTGACTCTGCCTAAGGGCCCTCCGACCCTACTGGGGCGGTTGACTCTGCCTAAGGGCCCTCCGACCCTACTGGGGCGGTTGACTCTGCCTAAGGGTCCTCCGACCCTACTGGGGCGTTTGACTCTGCCTAAGGGTTCTCCGACCCTACTGGGGCGGTTGACTCTGCCTAAGGGCCCTCCAACCCTACTGGGGCGGTTGACTCTGCCTAAGGGCCCTCCGACCCTACTGGGGCGGTTGACTCTGCCTACAGTTGCCAGGAAGATCGAGCGTGACTTTGGCCGTGACCTTGCACGTCCCCAGTCTGCTATTCCAGTCGCGTTCCTCGTTCCACCGCCGAACACACTTAAGACATAGCGCGCTGCGCCTCGCCGCCGTTAGGTCTCACTTTATGGCCGATAGAATGCCATAATTATATAGCGCGCATAGTGGGAAGCTCGTAAATTGGAATTTCCAGCGGCGTCGCGACCAGGCGGCCTGCGCTGCGGGACGGTTGACCAGCGTTCGCGGGCCGTTTACAGCGGCTCGCACGAGGCTCAACTCCTGGCGCCCGCCTTGCTCGGAGGGGCGACGATTACCTCGAGACACCACGTGCGCCGGGTCGGTCATGTCGACTATGTTGGATAAACCCCGAAGACGGAGAAAGCGCCAGGAGGAGGGCACGAACGTCATGCAGACGTCGCCCTGTTGTGCATTTTATTGCCGCAATAACACGTGATACGACTGGCAAGCTGACAGCGTAGTCGTTTATGACCCGGTCAAACAGCGTTTCATCTATTCCCATCTAAGCGTGCATGTCTGTCCAAATTGAATGTGGATCGAAATAGGAATCCTGGTAGCAATCCTGATTTGTGTCAGTTGAATCGTTCCACAAAGTTATTGCGTCTGGGCCGTATATTCAACGTCTATGTTAAATCACATCACTTCTATACTCTGCTTTTCGGTTACGCGTGAACCGTTTAGCACATTGGGAATGTCTGACTTTATACAGTTCGGTGTCAAATTGTCTGTGTGTGTGTGTGTGTGTGTGTTTGTGCGTGCGTGCGTGCGTGCGTGCGTGTGCGTGTGCGTGTGTGTGTGTGTGGTGGTGCTGCTGCTGCATCTGCATCTGCTACTGCTGCTGCTGATGATGATGATGATGATGCTTCCCAATATTAGTTTTTGGTTGAGTTGAACAATTCTGCGAAGTGAAGTTTCAATACAAACGTAATGGGTGTATATTAACAACACCTGTTATGGTTGCCTGTATGTTTATTTGTATGTCTGTCTGTCTGCCTGTCAGTCTCACTCATTCTCCCCCTCTATCCCTCTCTCCCTCTCGCCCCATCTCTCCTCCCTCTATCTCCCCTCCCTCCCACCCTTCCTCCCTCACCGTCCACCCTTTCCTCCCCCTCTTTCTACCTGCCCACCTACCTCCCACCTGATCTCCAGCTACTCACCTGTCGCTAATCGTTCGACGGTCGATATCGTTTTGAAGTTCATTATCGTGAACTGGGGAATATCGGCATCCTCGACACCGGAGACAGACTTCTCAGGAGTATCACCTCGCCACCGCATAATGACATCCTGCATTGGGTAACCGTCTGAAACAGACTCGTGCTAATTACGTAATCGGTCTTGTCAGACAATCGCTGTCAGGGCGGATTAGCGTTGGCCCAGCAACCGACTTACAGGCTGAATGCTTCTCACAGAAGTCGGCATGACGTCGGAATGAACAGGGATGAATTGTAAAGCGCTTCGAGCAGTTCCAAGGATTGGACACGGTGCTATATAAGAACGTACCTTTACGAAAAATCGTTTAAATCTAGTTCAGGGGCTACGGTGCCTTCTTTTTGGCACCGTATGTGACTTCACATTTATAGTGTATTATAACAGCAGTACGAATAGTCTCGTAGGAAATATAATTTAAATAACCATATAACATCAATTATAGTCTTCTAGAATATACATATAACATATGTATATCGATCGGCACTCTTGTCCTTATGCGAATGACACAAAGAGCGAATAAATTGGTATAACATAGCGAAATCTAAGCAAATTAACATTTGATGTGTACAGACGCACGGAATGTGACAGTTGATTCAACAGACTTGTCAAACTGATGTTCATAAATGTGCCTTCTTGAAATTAAGACGAAACAAAAGTCATGGTTTGGGGGCAATGCACCTAAAACAGTTCACAAACACTAACCATTTCCAAATACACTCAATAATTTCATGTTCGTGGTTTTTCCAGAATTTATTTTAAAAGTGAGAGATTCTGGTCAAATCTCAGTTACAACGGGGGCTGACATATTTATTAGGTTTTAAGAAATCGACATCTGGTGAACCGCATCAAGTAGCTTCGACTGAAATTTAAGGGCCGTCGGAAGCAACGACAACTCTCAATCAAGTGAGGTGGTCAGACAGAACGGCATTCGTAAACAAAGACAAAGCTACGTTGCATAATTTGAGCTTAGAGACAAATAACACTGCCATATTCCATCAAGTGTAACTTTAGGCGTTTAAAAATAGATATTAATTTTGTGAGCGAATATTGCCAGACTACTAGCACTCGTGACGTAGGCTAATCTAACAGACTACTAGCACTCGTGACGTAGGCTAATCTAACAGACTACTAGCACTCGTGACGTAGGCTAATCTAACAGACTACTAGCACTCGTGACGTAGGCTAATCTAACAGACTACTAGCACTCGTGACGTAGGCTAATATTACAGACTACTAGCACTCGTGACGTAGGCTAATCTAACAGACTACTAGCACTCGTGACGTAGGCTAATCTAACAGACTACTAGCACTCGTGACGTAGGCTAATCTAACAGTATGGCACAAACCATGAAAATAAGATGCTGTGTGTTCAACAATGTTTCCTTATAAACCACTGATATGACATTCTTAATTATAGTTGCACATTGGCATGTTTTAGTAACTCCTGTAGGTGCATAGACCAAAAACCATGACTTCTGTTTCGCATTAATGGCAATGCAATTGCAAAGCGGCGGTTGAAATAGCTATAATGCTGCTCGCTCTATATACTTCGGATCAACGGTGTAACGATTTGTGAAGAGGCCATCTTTCACCTATCCCAATTCAACCAGTAACTGATTTAAGAATGACGTACGTGTGACATTGATGTTTGTCTCATTAGTTGGATGGTTCAAATGTAGTTGTTGGTATCAACGTCCCTTTCATTTAAAAAAAAAATACAATCCAGTCGGCGACAATTTTATGTGAATCAGTGATATAAAACAGGTGCAAGTAATCGTAGGAGACGATAGGAGCCATAGGAGACGATAGGAGCCGTAGGAGACGATAGGAGCCGTAGGAGACGATAGGAGCCGTAGGAGACGATAGGAGCCGTAGGGGACGATAGGAGCCGTAGGGGACGATAGGAGCCGTAGGAGACGATAGGAGCCGTAGGGGACGATAGGAGCCGTAGGAGACGATAGGAGCCGTAGGAGACGGTAGGTGCCGTAGGAGATGATAGGAGCCGCAGGGGACGATAGGAGCCGTAGGAGACGATAGGAGCCGTAGGGGACGATAGGAGCCGTAGGAGACGATAGGAGCCGTAGGAGACGATAGGAGCCGCAGGGGACGATAGGAGCCGTAGGAGACGATAGGAGCCGTAGGGGACGATAGGAGCCGTAGGAGACGATAGGAGCCGTAGGAGACGGTAGGAGCCGTAGGAGACGATAGGAGCCGTAGGAGACGATAGGAGCCGTAGGAGACGGTAGGAGCCGTAGGAGACGGTAGGAGCCGTAGGAGACAATAGGAGCCGTAGGAGACGGTAGGAGCCGTAGGAGACGGGAGGAGCCGTAGGAGACGATAGGAGCCGTAGGAGACGATAGGAGCCGTAGGAGACGATAGGAGCCGTAGGAGACGATAGGAGCCGTAGGAGACGATAGGAACCGTAGGAGAAGATAGGAGCCGTAGGAGACGGTAGGAGCCGTAGGAGACGATAGGAGCCGTAGGAGACGATAGGAACCGTAGGAGAAGATAGGAGCCGTAGGGGACGGTAGGAGCCGTAGGAGACGATAGGAGCCGTAGGGGACGGTAGGAGCCGTAGGAGACGATAGGAGCCGTAGGGAAACTGTTTGTGTGGAAGCCCGGGTTTTGTGAGATGACACCTCTAACATTTCCTACCGTACGTGTTGGCTACTCCTGCATGTTTGTGGGTGAACCTTTTAAGACTACTGTGAAATCAAAGTACCTTTCATTTTAAAGGTTGTTTGGAATTCACTAGACCCTAAAAGCCCAAAGAGGCAAAACTATTTGATGGAAATGGAATGGAATTTGGAGATGTTTTGAAATATCTGTCATAGCAACAGCTACGTCACCGGCAAGATTAGCAAAATACTGTCCTCTGATCATAATCAGCAGGAATATTGCAATTTGATATGTTCATATTATATAAAGCATAATATGTCAAACTTGTATAAACAACATTTTATTCATCATTTTATGTATTTTCTCAAGTTTTTACAATATTGAACATTTGACCCACAAGAGTAACACCACTTAAATAAAACGTGTTCATTTATTATTGATCTTCATGACAAGACAAACATAATTGGGGGGTCCAGTACAAATTTATGAAATATCTGACATAGTAACAGCTACGTCGGCATTAAAATAAAGCATAATATGTGTGTGTGTGTGTGTGTGTGTGTGCGTGCGTGCGTGCGTGCGTGCATGCGTACATGCGTGCGTGCGTGTGTGTGTATGTGTGTATATATGTTCGTACACAGCTACTGCTGCAATAGCAACGACATGTTGTACAAATATGCAATTCGCATGTAAAGGAAACCAGTAGCAGATTAAAAAGTGCACACAACTCGACTCCGACACAAATGAAGCTAAGACGTACAGAATAACAGAGAACACTCCACAAACCGGAGTACAACACAACGGGCTTGTTTACGATAAAAGAACAGACGCCTGTAGATCGAAAAAAACATGTTGATTTACTACTGCCCCACACTGCGTTGAGTCGTGTCCTGACGATTTACTGGAGGTGGGTCTAGCCATTTCAAGTTTGCCGATGCCAAGCGAATTGTCGTGAAGCGCCTTCCGATTAGCTTTCCCAGTTGTTAGAAATTATTCGCGGGAGAGCAGGTGTTGGGTGAACCGCCAACAGGTCGCTGTCTCTAGACATAGTCCCTGGACAGTTCATCCGTCATCGACAGTTACCGCTGGACACTCTTTTCTAGGTTTTGTTACTGGTCTTGAAAAGGGGGGTTTGGGCATACACAACCAGACCGGATTATTTCCGAACCTCCCGAACTCTCCTTGAGGATGGGCATGTGTTAGTTGTAACTTTCTTGTGCTGTTATAAAATAGTAACTCATGTTGCTCTCGTCTTTATCCCTGAAGGCCGGGGTGAGGCTGGCATCGATACCTCTTTATCCCTGTAGTCCGGGGTGAGGCTGGCATCGATACCTCTTTATCCCTGTAGTCCGGGGTGAGGCTGGCATCGATACCTCTTTATCCCTGTAGTCCGGGGTGAGGCTGGCATCGATACCTCTTTATCCCTGTAGTCCGGGGTGAGGCTGGCATCGATACCTCTTTATCCCTGTAGTCCGGGGTGAGGCTGGCATCGATACCTCTTTATCCCTGTAGTCCGGGGTGAGGCTGGCATCGATACCTCTTTATCCCTGTAGTCCGGGGTGAGGCTGGCATCGATACCTCTTTATCCCTGTAGTCCGGGGTGAGGCTGGCATCGATACCTCTTTATCCCTGTAGTCCGGGGTGAGGCTGGCATCGATACCGGTCGTCATTGTTTGTTTTCCTTCTCGTTCACTGATCCCGTTTCACTGCTGTCTCTACCCTCTGTCTCCAGCCCCCGTCTCCAGCCCCCGTCTCCACACACCCTATCCCCAACCGTTAGGGTGTGTGCAAATTTATGGGGGCCATAATATTGATGCCGGAGGCTGCAATGTGGAGCACAAGGACCATCAAGGTTCAAGGTTCTTGGAGCTCAGGGAGACTGCTGGAGGGGTACCCCTTCCTGTGGGGAAGGGGGGGAGTACGGGGTCTTGGCAGAAAAAAACATCACAAGCTGCAATGGCCCCGACGCTGCGAGAGCACACTACACATGGGGAACTATAGCCTCTGGCGGTGGCGGGTGTTTCCAATACGTCGGACTCTCAATCGAGAGAAACCTGGTTTGAATCCTCTCGCTGCCGCTTCGAAGCTTGGATAATTTCGTTCACTCCACCTGGCTCCAGTTCACTCCACCTGGCTCCAGTTCACTCCACCTAGCTCCAGTTCACTCCACCTGGCTCCAGTTCACTCCACCTGGCTCCAGTTCACTCCACCTGGCTCCAGTTGACTCCACTTGGCTCCAGTTCACTCCACCTGGCTCCACTTCACTCAGCTTTATAAATCTGGCTATAGACATAGGTGGATGTGTGAACGAATAGTCTTCGCGCAATAATTGCAGATTGGTTGTATTCTGTCCAGAGAAGTCTAGTCGTCGTTGGAATGACTGCCAGGAGGTGAAGTGTATAGCATTTAGAACAGTCCCAAGGACTGGATACCGCGCTAAATAAGAACGTACCCCTTTTACCTAGCATTACTGTTGTTGTTGATGTTAAATCTTCATTAATATATGTTATATCTAAGTGGGACTCAGTCACGTTACATAGACGCAGTACAGTTGTACATCGGCCGCAGTTTATTTGCACCGAGTGTGGTTTTATAACTGCGCTACATTCGGCTTATAGAAAAATCAATAGCGCTGACAATGCCAAAGCGATGGTACTTTGATATAGCACGGCGCAAGGTCGCCCATAACTAGGTCGACGTTTGTCAAACCAAATGTCAATGGAGAATTGGTTTAATACTGCGCGTGACAGCTTGACATGGCTACGTTTAAATCAACGCCGAAAGGTGACGAAAGATTACGGGTTTCACACAAGGTGGCGCCACTTACAACTTTCGATTTCCACGGTGCAGTTCTGTTGGTCGAGTGGGTAGTGATGTAGATCCATCATACAGGCGAGAGTCGTCGTGAACCTACAGCAGACAGACAGGGACAGTAATAACCTTAATGGCGTCATTATCAGATCAGATTGAAGTTTTTAAGATATTGAATGTGTATGAAAATATTGATAGGAATATGTTTTTCTCACTCAAGAAGGATAGCAGAACTAGAGGACATGAGGTAAAATTAGTAAAGGATCAATGTAGATTGGACATCAGGAAGCACTCGTTCGCACAGAGGACAATAAATGAATGGAACAAATTGTCTACAGATTGTGTAACTGCTAGCAGCGTGAATATGTTTAAAAACAAGGTTGACACATATCTCAGGAGGGCGGGTTATAAGTAGGTTGTGGCGCCGACGTCTACAAGGACAGATTCGTGTGGCATGGTCTCAATCGAGAGGTTACGCAATGGGCGCGGAACTGCTGTTCATGTCAACAGTCGAAGATTCAGCGACACATCGCTTCTCCTGTTCACAAGATTGACATTCCCGATCGCCGTTTTGATGCAATTCATGTTGACATTGTAGGCCCACTTCCTCATTCGCAGGGATATAATTACCTGTTCACAGTGGTGGATCGCTTCACCCGTTGGCCCGAAGCTATACCAATGGTCAATGCAACTGCTGAATGTTGTGCTCGCGCTCTTCTCGACAAATGGATCTCACGATTCGGGGTTCCGTCGACAATCATTTCGGATAGAGGACGACAGTTTGAGTCCAATCTCTGGACGGAGCTAATGAAAATCATGGCATGCACTTGTGTTCGAACGACATCTTATCACCCGCAAGCCAACGGCATGGTCGAGAGATTCCATCGTCAACTCAAGTCATCACTGAAAAGTCGTCTCGAAGCAGCTGCTAACTGTTGGATCTTGGTGCTTCCGACAGTTCTACTCGGGATACGTGCTGCTGTGAAGGAAGATCTAGGATGTTCCTCGGCCGAACTAGTGTTTGGTATGCCACTGCGTTTACCTGGACAGTTCTTCGAACAACTACCCGCTGGACACGTAGACGATCAAGCCGCGTTCCTCCCACGTCTGCGCACTGCTATGCGAGATTTGCGACCTAACATTCCGGAACATCATGGTTCACACAGAACTGCTGTTCCCACTGCGTTGACATCAGCGACACACGTATTCGTTCGACATGATGCACATCGCACCCCTCTGCAGCGACCGTACGATGGCCCGTTTCTCATCCTTCAACGGAACGAGAAGTTCTTCGTCTTGGATTACAACGGCCGACATGAAACTGTATCCATTGACCGACTGAAACCGGCGTTCCTAGACACTGATATTATAGGAGCTCTTCCACCACAGCTACCTACTACTAGAGGTGGCCGAGTTGTACGGGTACCAGTTCGATATCGACCTTGAACCCGTACTCAAGCTCTGGGGGGGGGGAGGTTCTGTGGCGCCGACGTCTACAAGGACAGATGTACCGGAAGTGACCAGTAGAGCATTGATTGTTATCATCCGTAACGACGTGTTCTCGCCAAGTGATTCTATGCTATCGATAATTATGTTTATTACGGTAGCATGTTACGCTACATTATATATGTGAATTACTACATGTGTTGTGTTCTTTTCTATTGATATTTCGTTGATCACAACAAACGACTTTTAGTGTTTTGCAAACAGTTTATTTATAATCACTCGAACACTAAAAGGTGAACATTGTTGGACTCTCGATAAGCCAATGGCTTCCTTGTCCACTTGCCATCTGGGCCTTTGGCTTGGATGGCGTAAGTTTGATGGCCGAGAAGGGCCATAATTGTCAGTGTCGTGTCTATGATCTCCCAAAGGGTGCCAAAGGACAAGGCACCCAACAGTCTACCTTGCTACATGTAGCGGCACAACGGATAAATACGAATTTTTTTTAGCTAAACGGGGTCGTAGCCCCCCCAATAAATACACCACTGTTCGTGTTGTGTTGTGTGTTGTGATGGAGAGATGGCGCGTTATTGGCTTTGCTCGCACCATCGCTCAATCGCGAATTTGTCAAATTCAGCACACAACAGCAAAAGCACTTCCCGGCCGTCAAACGTAAGAACGAAGGTTGCGCAGTGGCCGTCACGGTCCAGCTATAAATGTTCTCTACCCTCATATTACAGACTCCCTGTTGGAAGCATGAAATGCTTTTTACTGCGCCTCATTTTCTCAATTCACTCAGTTATATAAAAATTAACGTGAACTACAGAGTTGTTACTGTAAAGAGTGGAAACATTAGGTAGCTAAAATAATATATATCCTCGAATTGTTCAAGGGTTAAAGGTAGAAAAGAAACGACAACCGTTATACGTTAAGCGACAAACGTTATACATTCATGGAAGTTACAACCATTACAAGTTATAGATGTGTCTACCGTTATACGTAAGGAGAAGTGGCAACCATTACATTGTAAGTTAAGAGAAGTGGCAACCATTACATTGTAAGTTAAGAGAAGTGGCAACCATTACATTGTAAGTTAAGAGAGGTGGCCACCGTTGAATTATGTTACGAGAACTGCTAACCGTTACACGTTGAGAGAAGTGGCAACCGTTATACATTAACATAAGTGACAACCGTTTTACGTTACGAAGGGGGGCAACCGTTGTAAGTTAGTGACAAAGACAGCGAGAAGACAAAGTGATGGATTGTAAGAAGTGGCTCCTTTCAGCAGAAGTGAACGAACTAAGTGGCCTCAGTTTCTCCGGACGATCTCCTACCTCATTCCATAGGCGACTGTGCCATCGCCGTGCAGTCGCACCATCTTGTTTTTGTCCGTGACGTCATGCAGGAACGAGTTTTTGTCGTTGGCGAAGAATGTGTCTGGCACCCATATCTTCTCGGCGAAGTCGCCCGTCAGAGTCATGAAGCTCGAGTAGTTGTTGGAGAAGGCGAGTCTCTCGTCTCGCCAGTACTGGTTCAGGTAGATCGTGATCGTGTAGTCCTGTGTACACAAGCAGGGATTGGTATTAATAAGCTTCGTTGCACACAATGCAATTCACCTTAATGCATATGGAGAAAAGGCTTTCGACACGGTCCCGAGATATATCATCATCACCATCGTAGTCTTCGTCGTCGTCTTATTCGTCGTCATCATCATCGTCGTCGTCGTCGTCATCATCATCATCAGCATCATCGTTTTCGTCACGATAATCTCCGTCATCATCTTCATCATAATTTTAAGAAGCAAAACAAAAGTACCACGTTCGCCTCCGTCCCCGCTACAGCCACAAACACCCCCGGCGTCAAGCGTCGACAACAGCAGAAACATGTCGGTGTTCACGGTGTTCACGGTGTTCACTGTGTTCACGGTGTTCACGGTGATCACGGTGTTCACGGTGTTCACGGCGACGGCAAATAACTCACGGTTAACTTACATATAATTGATATCGTCTTTTACGAAAAGACGATGACATAACGTTAGATGATAGCAACAATACGTATAGCTGCTGAAAACTGTCAGCAAGTAGCTGAATGGATAGAATCAATACAGTCCACCACAAAGCTCGTTTCATGTCACTGCAATCGTGTCAATGACATACGTGGTAAGACAGTTAAATGTAATATGCGCTAGGTTCAGACAGTTAACCTACATGTACTTGTAGTCTTTTCTTTATTGCCGTCTGCAACGTAAGCATCTCTCACAGAGACGGTGTTACAGACGAAACAGGTGAAGACTTCCTACTCGCTAAATCGCGAAGTCTCCTTGCAAGATTTACACAACAAGCGCCTGTCGTAAATAAACGAAATTTGCGTTTTCGTTGAAACGGAGACACTGTGTAGTAAATATTACAACGTGATTCAAGACGGGGCTGGATTCATACGGAGAACGTATGGCGGAACAGCTGAGTTGTGATCCACTCAGAACTAACCCACAGGCAGTTTGGTTTGTTGAATTTCTTGCAACTATTATTGAGATGCAAGAGGAATTAAAGAACAAGGCAGTGTTATTAATACGGGACATCAGATGAAAGCTAAATTTCACTTCGTGTCGTATATTCATAAATGTAATTGTCGGAAAAAAACATGGTCTAATTGCTTTCGGTATATTACAAATATCATACAGTATACTATCTAGTCCGTAAATTTTTTTTTCACCAAACACGTTTAAATTACGGATTATTTATGAATAACGGATCATTTTATTTCTGAGGGGCCACACATAAAACCAAACCTTTCTTAACTTTAACCGATGAATTTTAAACAGCCAATGACAGTTGTAAATGCTATTTAAATGAAAGTATCTGGACACGATTACACTGCGCATTGCATGTTCAACAAAACACTACTTTGACGGGATGGTGACGACCGGCCGATATCGTCGCCGTGACGATTCGATTGTTTCGTCATTAAGGCCCATTCACACGAGCGATTGTGGTCCGATGTTGTCCTACGAGACTGTGTCGTGTAACATAATCGGAGAAAAAATTGTTCGTGCAAATACCCTCGGGAGACGGATTAGAGTCGATTGTGTCGCTGAATTGAAACTGGCTCAAATGTACATACACGGGAGGTGTGTGTGTGTGTGTGTGTGTGTGTGTGTGTGTGTGTGTGTGTGTGTGTGTGTGTGTGTGTGTGTGTGTGTGTGTGTGTGTGTGTGTGTGTGTGTGTGTGTGTGTGTGTGTGTGTGTGTGTGTGTGTGTGTGTGTGTGTGTGTGTGTGTGTGTGTGTGTGTGTGTGTGTGTGTGAGTGTGTGTGTGTGTTTGTGTGTGTGTGTGTGTGTGTGTGTGTGTGTGTGTGTGTGTGTGTGTGTGTGTGTGTGTGTGTGTGTGTGTGTGTGTGTGTGTGTGTGTGTGTGTGTGTGTGTGTGTGTGTGTGTGTGTGTGTGTGTGTGTGTGTGTGTGTGTGTGTGTGTGTGTGTGTGTGTGTGCGTGTCCGAGAACTGTTAAGTTTATGCACAGATCCCTGTGGTACCTGACTTTGATTTCCAGTTTGATATCTTTCCATTTTCTAGTTACTCTCTTTCTTATCTCTATTAGCCGGTTTTTCCAGTTGATTACATCATCTCCTATATGGTGGATTTTAATAAACAACAATCTTTGATGTGACACTTTGTCGAAAGCTTTCTGAAAATCAAAGTAGACATCAATCACTCGTGAATCAGCGTCTGCTCATTTAGTAATTTCGATATTAAATATAAAATATTGTCTAGACAATATTTTAGGAACCTGTGTTCAGATTGATTTATTAATCCATGCTTTACTAAGATATCCCCCATATAATCTGTAATTAATGTTTCTAGCAACTTCATATTAACACATGCTGCTGGCGTTAAACTAGTAGAGCCTGTGTAATTTTCTGATTTGTTTCTCCGTCCGTTTTAAGTAAACGTAAATGTCTGTTTCTTTCCATTCTAAGAGCACTAGTCTCTCTTGGAATGCTAAAAACCTTTACAGGTATTACACCAATTTTCTCAAATATTTTCTTGAGCAGTTTTAGTGATCTCCCATTAACTCTACGTTATTTATTATCGTCTGAACATAAACTGTAATAAACATTCTTACCCAGAATGAAGACAGTATCCAGGCATCTCTTCGTATGTGTCATATATAATAGAGGCGTTTACTTAACTTTATGTCAGATACCCGAACATTAAACGCAAAACGAAGGCAACCCATACCGAAAATGCCAATCTTATTACAACATTCAACGAATCGATCCTTCACAGTTCACGTTTTCCGTCAGCGCTTAGTAAACGAAACGGTGGGACGTGTTTTATGTTTTTGATTTTCCGCGAATGACTGCGCCGCTTCGGCGGTCGGATGTCTGTCCCCTGAATGACAAACGATTCATAAACATGTATATATTGGAAGACATAAACAAGAGTCGACCGACTGGGCGATATACAGCACGTCCAGAGGACAGCCACCCTAACTGCAACGCAGAAAACATAGGCGTATGGAAGGAATCTCCTACACACCCTGGTGAACAAATGGCAGGAATCTCCTACACACCCTGGTGAACAAATGGAAGGAATCTCCTACACACCCTGGTGAACAAATGGAAGGAATCTCCTACACACCCTGGTGAACAATTGGAAGGAATCTCCTACACACCCTGGTGAACAAATGGAAGGAATCTCCTACACACCCTGGTGAACAATTGGAAGGAATCTCCTACACACCCTGGTGAACAAATGGCAGGAATCTCCTACACACCCTGGTGAACAAATGGAAGGAATCTCCTACACACCCTGGTGAACAAATGGAAGGAATCTCCTACACACCCTGGTGAACAAATGGAAGGAATCTCCTACACACCCTGGTGAACAAATGGAAGGAATCTCCTACACACCCTGGTGAACAAATGGCCCAATTCGCTAGCAGTATGAATATGTTTACAAAAATTGATTATTACATCACAAGGGCGGCAACGCATATATGAATAATCGTTAGACTCAGTAACTCAATGGTTGTCTTGTCCACTTGTCGTCCGGGTGTTTTGCTTTGGATAGCGGTCTGGTTAAATCTGGTTAAAGGTCGGTACATATATGTCTCGTATGTTTACGGACATTGACATTTACCGTAGACTATATGAAGAGTGGGTGACGGTCTGATCATTTAGCAATGTATTGTGCTGTCAGTCATGATAGAGTGACAAGGCGCAACACACCGGGTCGCAACTGACGTAGCATAAGATCGAAACGACCCGTGTCACGAGACAATTGACGCACGTATCAATGAGGTACCGTGTAACTACTGCCGATTGCGGCGGAACCATGTTTTGTTTACGTCATGACAGACACACGCATACACACACACGCATACACACACACGCACGCACGCACGCACTCACGCACGCACGCACACACACATATACACATACGCACACATATATAATATAAATATATATATATATATATATATATATATATATATATATATATATATATATATATATATATATATATATATATATATATATATATATATATCGCCATCTCCCGTGCAATATGCAGGCCTCCGGTCGTCCACTGCCTCACACTGTTGATCCAGGCCGTTCGCCTTCGTCCGAACCTGTTCTTTCCATCGACTTCGCCTTCGAATGATGTTCGGACTGGACTTTGGTTTCGTCTTAACCAGTGTCCATATTTAGTTCATTTCCGTCATTTCAGCCATTCTGTCAGTCCTTTGTCATCAGAAACAACAACCTGTTGCTGGACCCAGACATTTGTCTTCTTGTCGACCCGGCTGACTCGGTGAAAAATGCGCCTACATCTCAAATGCTTCCAACTTTTTCATCCGTCTTTTTTACAGCCTAATTAAAAAAAATCACAACTCCAATTATGAAATCATATTTGCTATGCGGGACAAAACATGCGTGCTGGGCATGTTTATGTGTTTTCACAAGCTCTCAATTTCTATTGCGGTATTGTGCAACCAAAATACACAATCAAAACTGATCACATCGACGCAGAAAATAGCAGACGGCCTCGTTTTGGATGCACGCATGTCTTAAGCGAGTCGCTCTGTCAGCTTCCTTTTCTGCAGTGATCCGCGTTGTCTTCGGCAATGTAGGCTCTTTACAATGAACGACGTAAATTGTGAAAAACAATTATTTAACCGAACCATTCGCCAGATGGCGTTGCCGGTTACTACATCACATCTTGACGACCCTCTAAGGTAAAAAGTCACCGATTATAACCTAGCACGAGCCATCTGGTTGGATACGTTAGCCCAGGTAAATGACCTTGTTTACTTAGTTTTAACCAACACCTCTTAGCCCGACAACACAACGATCGTGTTTCGACAGAAAACATCCGTCGCCGTGGAGACGAGAACGTTCCGCGGATGACGGGCGATGGGGGCCAGTTTATGGCATCTACGCAACCGGATCTGCCACCCGGTGTACGCCATAGGATCTGCCACCCGGTGTACGCCATACAACATCTGGGCGTGCCCCAGCCATGCATGTATGAAAAAACACGTTGCTTACGTTATTGATTTTTGATGTACCGTATAGATAATCCGGCTTTCTACATGAGGTGCTTTACCGTACATACTAAATATTAATGAAGACATTGTCCAAGCAATTTTTCCGTTTATCCGCCCCCAACTTTCTTTTTCACATTATCCTGTTTAAGAACCTTATGTAACCTATAACAGCTTGTCTGGACTATTGAGGATGGCAGGAAGTGGGAGGTAGGAGGTTGGACTAAGAAATAGATGGATGGTGGGAGGTTGGACTAAGAAATAGGTGGATGGTGGGAGGTTGGACTAAGAAATAGGTGGATGGTGAGAGGTTGGACTAAGAAATAGGTGGATGGTGGGAGGTTGGACTAAGAAATAGGTGGATGGTGGGAGGTTGCACTAAGAAATAGATGGATGGTGGGAGGTTGGACTAAGAAATAGGTGGATGGTGGGAGGTTGGACTAAGAAATAGGTGGATGGTGGGAGGTTGGACTAAGAAATGGATGGATGGTGGGAGGTTGGACTAAGAAATAGGTGGATGGTGGGAGGTTGGACTAAGAAATAGGTGGATGGTGGGAGGTTGGACTAAGAAATAGATGGGTGGTGGGAGGTTGGACTAAGAAATAGGTGGATGGTGGGAGGTTGGACTAAGAAATAGGTGGATGGTGGGAGGTTGCACTAAGAAATATGTGGATGGTGGGAGGTTGGACTAAGAAATAGGTGGATGGTGGGAGGTTGGACTAAGAAATAGGTGGATGGTGGGAGGTTGGACTAAGAAATAGATGGATGGTGGGAGGTTGGACTAAGAAATAGGTGGATGGTGAGAGGTTGGACTAAGAAATAGGTGGATGGTGGGAGGTTGGACTAAGAAATAGGTGGATGGTGGGAGGTTGGACTAAGAAATAGGTGGATGGTGGGAGGTTGGACTAAGAAATAGGTGGATGGTGGGAGGTTGGACTAAGAAATAGATGGATGGTGGGATGTTGGACTAAGAAATAGGTGGATGGTGGGAGGTTGGACTAAGAAATAGGTGGATGGTGAGAGGTTAGACTAAGAAATAGGTGGATGGTGGGAGGTCGGACTAAGAAATAGGTGGATGGTGGGAGGTTGGACTAAGAAATAGGTGGATGGTGGGAGGTTGGACTAAGAAATAGGTGGATGGTGGGAGGTTGGACTAAGAAATAGGTGGATGGTGGGAGGTTGGCCTAAAAATAGGTGGGAGGTTGGTCTAAAAAAAGGTGGGAAGTTGGCCTAAAATAGGTGAAAGGTTGGCCTAAAAATTAGGTGGGAGGTGGGAGATTGGTCTAAAAAATAGATGGGAGGTTGGCCAAAGAAATAGGTGGATGGTGGGAGGTGAGATTTGTGAGAAGTGGGAAGTGGACTTTTAAAATTGGTGGGATATTAGGCCCCAAAACAGATGGGAGATTGCCCCCAAAACATGTGAGAGATGGGAGGTTGAGACCCATGCCACACCCTTCACTATTGGTGAGACGGTATTCCTGCAGTAAATATCGTGTCCAATCTCTAAATGTCCCATCTCTAAATGTCAGGTTGCCAGTTTCATATTTGATGTTTTGAAGCATTGGTGAGACGATATCTCCCCAAATTCAGATTCAGGGGCAGTACTGCATTGAAAGCTATTCTGGCGGGTGCTCTTGCTTATATGGACCATATTTCTGTTCGAGAACAAGCAGGAAGCTTTGGATTGGGCAAACTTTGAAAATGTGTATGTACGACAACCCAGGATTCCCATGTACTCCAGCTAAATTCACGCCACCTTTGACCAATATAAAAAAATCGCCTTAATATTGTGACCGTAGTGTTTTTTTTAACAACTCTGTTTTCAACATTCAACAAATAAAACGTGCATCTAAACACAACCAGATTTAATCTACACACTGAGCAAATTACAATTTATGAGGGAAAATACGGCATTCATTTTCTATAGTTGGACGTGCCCTTTTAGGACTTGGCCCGAGCAATAATTCAATATAAAATACCATAGTTCACTCGCGAGAAGATGTGGAAATCAATTATTAGAGCGCTTGACACTTTCATTTCCGACGAACAGAACACATACATTGTTATACACTCGTCGCACCCCGCGACCCCCGGGCAATGCGCGTCATGTCCATAAAATAATGACACAGTAGAACATCAAATTCCAACTTTGGTGGTTCACAAATATTTTGGAAGGGTGCCTATTGTTACCCTGATAAACGGCCATGTCGCACGATATATCGCTATATATTAATGATTTTGCTATTATATTTTGACCATTAATTTTACCAATTATTCGCACTTGCAAACAACCGAACCTTTCTGCAAAAGCCCGCGAATTATCCTATGACGTAATCTATAAGCCGTCTGACTTCAACCATTGGTGGAAAATGGTCTGTCAAAAAACCATGACTTTTGTTTCCTTTTAATATAAAAAATGACAACCACAATTTTGACAACACTTCAACATTTAAAATATCAACGTCACGGTCCAACAAGCCAACACAAAGCTTCTGGTCAGAGCTCTCCGTGGCCGACGGACTCAACCGAATAGTGCCGTCCATCGATTGGCCCGTTCTGTAGACAGAGAGGCAGCGTTGAGTACGGCAACTTGAATTCGGGCTGCCTGCCACACCGCCCTTGCCACAGCGTCGTTGACAGGAATGAAGGGCAAGATCCCATTGATGGCTGACACAATTCGTTCATCAAACACCTGCACTATCTGGACCACGTCGATGGTGCATTAATCACACCGCGTGAATGGCACACAGTGAGAATGTCCGTGAAATGGGAACACGTCTTTGGCGGAATTAGGTGCACGTGGTTGGATTTTGTAACGACACCCAGTCAGAGGAACATTTCTTTCTTATCGCACTGACGTGTCCCACTGTAGACTCGATCACCCAGGCTGCGTACGCGGTGTGGCGCCACCTTTTGTTGCACACACGGGGGACTGGATCCAAACGGTAGTTTTCATTATGACGAATTTGATTGGTTACCCTAATGAAATTGATTCTCGAGCCTCATAAAATAAGAGTAAAAAAATCAGCTTACATCCAAAACACACACATATTCCATTAGTTGTTCAGAAAGTGTAGGCCCTGTCGTCGAGGAATCAGACGAGTGATGCTCTCTGATAACAACAGTCAAGCCATATATATATATATATATATATATATATATATATATATATATATATATATATATATATATATATATATATATATATATATATATATATATATATCTGCTTTTATTCGATTGAGGTGCACTAGTGAGTGTCGGCTGAGTTCGTACCCAACTGGTTTCTTCGATGGGAAATGGATAAATCCCCTCAGCCTTCAAGGTATGGCGTCCCACCTTCTCGTCCGCGCATCGTTTGCCCACCTGGTCCTACTCTTCCCGGCAGCGTATTTATGATACACCGGACGTGCTCCGAGAAGGGGTGTCGAGATCACAGACGTTTTCGTCCAATGGCAGTTGTTGTCACCATGGTGTGTGATGTGTGGTGTGTGGTGTGTGGTGTGTGGTGTGTGGTGTGTAGTGTGTTTTGGTCATCTGCTTCGGCAAGACGAGCTAGTGCGAGACATTGTTTGTTTCGACGGATGTCTGAGGGCGTTATCCCAGTGACGACTGGCAGCATGACCGTTGGTGTCGATAGGATGCACCCGGACTCCAGGCGGAGACTGCTGTTTATGTTTAACAAGGTTTAACAAGATTTAACAAGGTTGCTATCCCAAACAACAAGTTCCTGATGGCAAGTGGACAAGGAAGCCATTGGCTTATCGAGAGTCCATCTTAGTTTAGTGCTGCGTCAAGTCGGTGTGTAGGCACTGCGGCACTACACTGCGGCACCACACTGCGGCACTACACTGCGGCACTACACTGCGGCACTACACTGCGGCAGCACACTGCGGCAGCACACTGCGGCAGCACACTGCGGCACCACACTGCGGCACCGCACTGCGGCACCACACTGCGGCACCACACTGCGGCACCACACTGCGGCACCACACTGCAGCACCACACTGCGGCACCACACTTCGGCACCACACTGCGGCACCACACTGCGGCACCATACTGCGGCACCACACTGCGGCACCACATTGCGGCACCACACTGCGGCACCACACTGCGGCACCACACTTCGGCACCACACTGCGGCACTACACTGCGGCACTACACTGCGGCACCACACTGCGGCACCACACTGCGGCACCACACTGCGGCACCACACTGCGGCACCACACTGCGGCACTACACTGCGGCACTACACTGCGGCACTACACTGCGGCACTACACTGACGAACAATACTTGGCTGGAGCAAAAGCAAGTGCGATTGTTGATTTTTGAAGACCGTCAACGTGTGCTCCCCGTGCTGTGCCGGCCAGGCGTCCAAGTAAGCCGCACGGTGCGTTGACTTTCTTCGAGAGCTGGGATAGATGTTTTGAGTAAGTCTGTCGAATGTAACTCCGAGGTACTTGGGGTTTGCTGTTGTCGGGGTCATTTTCTCTCCGCAGCGAACTTCCATCTGGCTGTGACGCAATATGATAAGCTTGTTTACCACGGCACCTAGCTACATCTAGCTAAACTTGGGAGAAATCTTCTAATAATAAACCAGAGGCCGTACCAAAGATAGCTTTATCGAGTCGTAACGTCGCCGGCTACGTATATATCGCCACAGAAACATACGTGCTCTGCAAGAGATGAAGGCATCTTACGCGCATCCCACGCACTACCTGCTTTTTCTACTAATTATGAAGCCCATTACATGACATCATCGGCAATCATGGCGTATTTCTCGCGGTTTCCGCTGATCTACTGTAACGTTTCTAGCGGCTGGGTGGCGTCCAGTGTTTCTACAAACTCGCCGTTTTCTCGATTTCCCGCTTTTATACTCACTCGCTGTTTTCTCCATTCCCCCATGTATCTACAAACTCGCTGTTTTCTCCATTTCCCCATGTATCTACAAACTCGCTGTTTTCTCCATTCCCCCATGTATCTACAAACTCGCTGTTTTCTCCATTTCCCCATGTATCTACAAACTCGCTGTTTTCTCCATTTCCCCATGTATCTACAAACTCGCTGTTTTCTCCATTTCCCCATGTATCTACAAACTCGCTGTTTTCTCCATTTCCCCATGTATCTACAAACTCGCTGTTTTCTCCATTTCCCCATGTATCTACAAACTCGCTGTTTTCTCCATTTCCCCATGTATTTACAAACTCGCTGTTTTCTCCATTTCCCCATGTATCTACAAACTCGCTGTTTTCTAAATTTTTCTAAATAAGTCTTTGTACAAACTCGCCGTTTCGCCATTGTTTTGCGTTTCTGCAAACTCGCCGATTTCTCCATTTTGCTGCGTTTCTACAAATTTGCCATACAAAATGCAAAAACGGCGAGTTTGTAGAAACGCGGGAAATGGAGAAAACGGCGAGTTTGTAGAAACGCGGGAAATGGAGAAAACGGCGAGTTTGTAAAAACGCGGAGAGAGGAGAAAACGGCGAGTGTGTAGAAACGCTGTAAATGGAGAAATCGGCGAATTTGTAGAAACGAGGAATGCCACCCAGTCGCTAGAAACACTGCATTACGTAGATCAGCGGAAACTGCGAGAGATGCCCTAGGGTTGCCGATGATGGCATGTTATGGGCTTCATAACTAATACCCGCTGATTTCAAAGCCGGTTTGCGTCAATCAGTCCCTCAAAAACCGCGACGCATTTCTTCGAAAACGTTTCGAAGACCCGTTCGTTAGCCGAATCATTAGCCGAAACACCGAGTCTTTACATGCGCAGATGCAGAGAGAACTAGCTCAGTGGAAGATTATCCGTGACATCGCCATAGAAACATTGTTCAACCAGCCATGCGTTTTTTTAATGGCAAGTTTCTTTCTTTTGAAAACACTGGATTGACTTTCCTAGGCGACCGAAGCGCAAGCTACGGCCTGGCGTTTGACCAACTGCAAACGTAGAACGATGCACTTCAAATCTGTGAAAACAACTGAAGTCGTTAACCGATTTCTTCCTGCACCGTCCGTCAAGAGAAGTTCATCAGCGCAAAAATAACCCAGACAGGAAGAGTTTCTGTAGACGATGTCATGTTCTTCTGGTTTCGGAAAAGTGAAAGTTGAGCAAGTCAATACATAAATACGTGTATACTTGCAATCACACATGTATGAATATATATATATATATATATATATATATATATATATATATATATATATATATATATATATATATATATATATATATATATATATATATATATATATATATATATATATTGATATATATATATATATATATATATATATATATATTGCATATGCATGTATATATATATAGATGTATATATATATATATATTTATATATATATATAGATGTATATATATATATATATACATATACATATACATACATATATATATATATATATATATATATATATATATATATATATATATATATATATATATACATACACATACACATACACATACACATACACATATACATATACATATACATATACATATACATATATATATATATATATATATATATATATATATATATATATATATATAAACACAGTTCTTAATAAATTATGTGTGTGCGTGCGTGCGTGCGTGCGTGCGTGCGTGCGTGCGTGCGTGCGTGCGTGCGTGCGTGCGTGCGTGCGTGCGTGCGTGCGTGCGTGCGAGCGGTGTGTTACTAGTTTTTTAAAGCGATGCGCTTGTCGCCTGGGGCTATATTTACTGCGCTGTTGATGAAGGTTACTGTGTTACGTTGTCCGTAAGTCGAATTACTCGACCACACCGTAACATTGAAGGCGCACAATTGAATCACGCTGCCCCAGGAGACGATGGTGTGGCGTGCCAATGCTAGCCTTTAGCACAGACATAACTCGACCGTTGCTACTGCTACAGTTGGGAAAAAGACAACAAATATCAAATGTGTGTGTATGCGTGTGCGTGTGCGTGCGCGTGTGTGTGCGATATAGCCAAGCATTAAAGTCGGCTTTAAAATCACTGATGTCGTTCTTGAAACTACCGCCGTCCTGGGCTTGTTGTTCTTCTAGTTTTAGTTCTAACGGTCTAACTTTGACGGTGTTTCGAGGTCTCATTCAACTAGTCAGTCTTTTTCAGAACATTATCGCCAAGCCGACCTTTCTACGCTGGCATTGATGGTGGCCACTGCCAGGTGCATGTCGTCCTCAGTGGATGGGGCCGACATTAACGTAATCATCCGTGTCACGAGAAATACACAGTCACCCACGTTGAGAACCACGTTTTGACACCAAACATACCCAGGTCTTCAACTCAGACATCTGGCATGTAATGCGGATGTTCTAACCACGACTTCATTCAGCCTCGACGTACTGGGCGGAGAAACATGTGTGTCATCTTATGGCAGTCGTCCGTCGGACTCGGTCTCGAGGGACACGCTGGACACCCGGATGACATACACAGAAGTAACGAGACGTTCTGACTGGGCGCACGTCGTGTCGGGTGATTGATCAGTCTCGAGCCGGATACCGTTGTTTCCGCTCTAGTGCGAGCTAGACACAGCACGACTGCGGACCGCTGTCCCCACTTCTGGTGCTGTTTCTCTTCAAGTGACATCTCCACATGGGGTGTTGCCCTGCCCTGGATCTCTATTATCCCCCAAGGCGTATTTCCTATTCGATATAATTCATTGATGTCATCCACAGATTTTACTCTTCGACCTCCACCGCCCTTGTAGTTCTTGCTACACTCGTACTTACTAATTTCTCCTCTCCTTCGACAACCGTCTGAAGTACGCGAACCCGCCCGTTGCAGCATCAAGTAGGCTCATGGGTCAAAGCCACTGTTTGTGACGGTCTCCTCAAGCACGCAGCTCGAATGTAGCCGAGGTGTCTGTACGGCCACCAGTGGGAGGGTGACGCTGACTTTAGCCATGTGTCCGCTGTGGAACAGGAGACGGCCGCTAGACGGATGACGTGTCTTCGCCGGAAGACGTCGCTGTCCGATTGCATTCCGCGCCCGATCGATGACGATGGGGCCAGATAGCGACTGCCGTATTGACGGCGACTGGACAGTCAGAGAGGTCAAGATGAATGACCGGCTGCATCGGTGTTATTGTCGCATTGACACTAATTGTACATTAACGCAGGTGTACAGCCGGGACACGTGGAATCAAGACGAACAGGAATAAATACGATGATGATGATGATGATTATGATGATGATGATGATGATGACGATGATGATGACGATGCTAGTGATACTGCCACTGCTACTAATAATGATACTGATGGTGATGACGGAAGATAACGGTAACGACGACGAAGGTTGACAATGATGATGATGATGATGATGACGATGATGATGATGATGATAACGATGATGAAATTATTTCATTTGTCGCTGTCATCAATGCCGGCGTGTCTGTCTGCTTTTGAATCAATACCAGATGCAATTTGGTGCGACGACACAGCCGCCTCGCGCTCGTTGACAGGAAGTGGGTCAACAACGTGAAACGACATTACAGTTTTTCTTTAGACTTTGTCTGGCAGAGAGAGAAAAGAAAAGAGGATGCGTCGATTTTGCAGATTTGGCAAGCACAAGCCAGTAAACGTAACAGTGTTACATAATCAGCCTGATAGGGACAAAATCATGTTTTGGTTTTTAGGAAGACTAGCAACGGTTTGGGGGACGATTTGGTTGGCTCGTGTGCAATTTAGCATTAGTGGAAACCTCGGTTAAAAGCTCGTGAATAATAGTTGTATATTAGGCAAACAATAATAATAGTTGTATATCAGGTCAAACAATTCGACGCAATTGCAATTCTGTTTACCAAACCGCATAAATATAACAACGGAGAACATTACGCAACCATCTGCCTTTGAAGACTGTCTAACACAGTAACAATATTACTTGAACTGACGTCATCTTACGCAACCATCTGCCTTTGAAGACTAACACAGTAACAATATTACTTGAACTGACGTCATCCTACGCAACCATCTGCCTTTGAAGACTGTCTAACACAGTAACAATATTACTTGAACTGACGTCATCTTACGCAACCATCTGCCTTTGAAGACTGTCTAACACAGTAACAATATTACTTGAACTGACGTCATCTTACGACAACCGAATGAGCAGAAGCGATTTCACGCGGAAATCATAACATTTCATCCGGCTGTTTACGTTGTAATTATGGAAACATCCCGAATTCGCCTTCCCTTGCTGCACCCAGTTAGCCTGCAGGCGCGCAGTTCAAGGACCCTGGAAAGACGACGGACGACAATCCGTGAATCGAATTCAATTGAATGACCCAAAACGTCCGATATACGATGCTCCGTCCGTTCATATGGAAATGGGTACTGCATTAAGCCGATACCAAATTGATATAGATGGGACGTTCGGCGGTCGAGTTTCCAAGAAACTCCAAGTTGCAGGCAACCTCCGGCAAGACGTTGGGATAACTGCTACCCACTAAATTGGAAAGATCTGTCATTTCATGAATATCGTGTAGGAAGTCTCTGAGCGCTTACATTAATGTCACTTCGTCTACCGCACTGTCATGCGAGACCAGCCGATGAGGGCAGACGATTTTCGTGAGGAGAATAATTGTCTGAAAACCAGGTCAATCATTTTAGTCAATGTATGTGCTATGGAGAACATGGTCAACTACTTGACATTGTTAGAGTCATATGTGCTGAGAGCAAGAGTGCGATAAGAACCACCATCGAACTAACCAGATGGTCTCAGGTTGAACTAGGAGCGAGATAACGGTGTGCGCTGTCAGCCCCACTGTTGATAGTGTTCATGGACAATAATACCTATGATGGTCTCAGGTTGAACTAGGAGCGAGACAACGGTGTGCGCTGTCAGCTCCACTGTTGATAGTGTTCATGGACAATATAACCTATGATGGTCTCAGGTTGAACTAGGAGCGAGACAACGGTGAGCGCTGTCAGCCCCACTGTTGATAGTGTTCATGGACAACATAACCTATAATGCACACCAAAGCCGAGATGCCCGAATTAACTACTTTTTGTTGATGATCGGTGTATGATGCACCAATACAGATATCTACTGCAAGAACACATGAACAAATTAAACAGCAGCTGTGAACAATACATGAAAATCACCAGGCCCAAAACTGGGATTACGATAGTGAGTCGAACACCGGCACAACTGATTATAGAGATCAGTGAGTCGAACACTGGCACAACTGATTATTGAGATCAGTGAGTCGAACACCGGCACAACTGAATACTGAGATCAGTGAGTCGAACACCGAGACAACTGATTATTGAGATCAGTGAGTCGAACACCGAGGCAACTGATTATAGAGATCAGTGAGTCGAACACCGGCACAACTGATTATTGAGATCAGTGAGTCGAACACCGGCACAACTGATTATTGAGATCAGTGAGTCGAACACCGGCACAACTGATTATTGAGATCAGTGAGTCGAACACCGAGACAACTGATTATTGAGATCAGTGAGTCGAACACAGAGACAACTGATTATTGAGATCAGTGAGTCGAACACAGAGACAACTGATTATTGAGATCAGTGAGTCGAACACAGAGACAACTGATTATTGAGAGAGACAACACCAATATCTGAAAAGTACAATAATTCAACAATTTAGGAGGTATTTTCACCAAGGTTGGGAGGAGAGATGCGGATATCAAACAGAGCTATCAATGCTCAGTAATGCAACAGCTGCACCACACACGCACACGCACACGCACACGCACACGCACACGCACACGCACACGCACACGCACACGCACACGCACACGCACACGCACACGCACACGCACACACACACACACACACACACACACACATAGTGTGCTACAGACTGGCCTTCTTGTATTCATAGCATCCTACTGTATGCATCATCATGGACAGTCATGGACAGACACCCACAGGGAGACCGGGTGTTGCATGCGACACGCAGCTTCATGGGCGCCTGCATGATCTCAGATGGCAGAAACATTTGAATAAAGCTGTATGGCGACCAACCACCTTTGTTGACTGTGCTAAGAAGGAGACGACTGCAATTTGCTGGTCACTGCAAGAGGGCAGTTGATCAAAATTAATAGTCTCCAAAACTGGTGTTTTGGAAACCCCTGGTAGTACAGCTGGGCGAGACAGGATAGCTGTGACATACCCCGACCTGCATGCCAGAGACGTTGACCTTGAAAGTATCTTCATTGATAAACAACCCGAACGTGTAGAGGGAGCATGTTGCTGCTTTAATTCCGCACATTGAGTTGAGTGTGGCTGATTGTTGTTGCTCGCTTAGGAAGGAATCGGCGACGGAGCAAGGCGTGCACCTGCAAGTCGACAACGCGCATAAACAGTGGCACTGATTGGGTAATCGATCTTACCTCTCCGGGTGCCGTGTCTAAAAAAAAAAGGTCTGAAAGCGATCCCAAAGGCATCGCAGTACAGCTGAATTAATGGACTGTGGCGTTTTCTGGGCGTTTGCCTGCAGTTGATCAACATAAAAACGAACTTGTTATTGCTATGTAGGGAGATCGTGTTGGAGACGTTTGGTGGAGAAGTTTCTTTAGATATGTGTTTTTCGGACGTGTTCCGTTTTATTATCATAATATATGCGCTAAATCCTAATCATTAACAGAACCTACAGCCGACCACTAGCACA
Organism: Lamellibrachia satsuma; assembly: GCA_033239005.1. Taxonomy (NCBI): domain Eukaryota; kingdom Metazoa; phylum Annelida; class Polychaeta; order Sabellida; family Siboglinidae; genus Lamellibrachia; species Lamellibrachia satsuma. The sequence goes on along the minus strand of BSQZ01000010.1, from coordinate 1,411,691 downwards.
GGTGAAGGAATGCGCTGCAAAACAGACACGAGATCCCTAACCACAAAGATAAAGAGATGGAGATGGCTAGGACATGTGTGTCGAATGTCGTAGGAGGAGACGGGGTAGGAAGAGACGGGGTAGGAAGAGACGGGGTAGGAGGAGACGGGGTAGGAAGAGACGGGGTAGGAGGAGACGGGGTAGGAAGAGACGGGGTAGGAAGAGACGGGGTAGGAGGAGACGGGGTAGGAAGAGACGGGGTAGGAGGAGACGGGGTAGGAAGAGACGGGGTAGGAAGAGACGGGGTAGGAAGAGACGGGGTAGGAGGAGACGGGGTAGGAAGAGACGGGGTAGGAGGAGACGGGGTAGGAAGAGACGGGGTAGGAAGAGACGGGGTAGGAAGAGACGGGGTAGGAAGAGACGGGGTAGGAGGAGACGGGGTATGAAGAGACGGGGTAGGAGGAGACGGGGTAGGAAGAGACGGGGTAGGAAGAGACGGGGTAGGAAGAGACGGGGTAGGAAGAGACGGGGTAGGAAGAGACGGGGTAGGAGGAGACGGGGTAGGAGGAGACGGGGTAGGAAGAGACGGGGTCGCCCGGAAGACACAAAGAGAAGGCTCGTGGAAATGTCAGGCGACCAGACATGGGACACCATCACAAGGCGGACTGCAGACCGACATGAATGGCGTTCTCTTGTGGACGCCTTACGGCCACACACGGCACAAAGTGGACTGAGAGACATAACATAAAATGCAATCTACTATATTAAAAGGTTAAATTAACACTCTTATGTTCCAGGATTGCTTTAGAAATGGGCATAAGAAGGTTTATCATTGTCTCAGAAGAACTCAAGGGTGGCCAGAAACAATTAGCAATGAAGCACTATTGAAAAGAACAAACAAAGAACCATTGAACATCAAATTAGAAGGAAGAAGTGGAACTGGATAGGCAATACTCTCAGGAAGTGGAGATGGACAGGCCATACTCTCAGGAAGTAGAGATGGATAGGCCATACTCTCAGGAAGTGGAGCTGGACAGGCCATACTCTCAGGAAGTGGAGCTGGACAGGCCGTACTCTCAGGAAGTAGAGATGGATAGGCCATACTCTCAGGAAGTGGAGATGGACAGGCCATACTCTCAGGAAGTGGAGCTGGACAGGCCGTACTCTCAGGAAGTAGAGATGGATAGGCCATACTCTCAGGAAGTGGAGCTGGACAGGCCGTACTCTCAGGAACTGGAGATGGATAGGCCATACTCTCAGGAAGTGGAACTGGATAGGCCATACTCTCAGGAAGCCAACACACAACGAGACAGGTGCTCACGTGGAATGCAGTATTTGATGGCCAATATTCCACTTAAGTCACGTATATCACTCGAAGGAAACGATTTCATCAACGTGTTTCGTTCGTGGACGCCACCTAGCTGCGATTCCAGCGACCTGGTTTTTGCGAAAAGTAAAGCGTTCGTTACAATTCGCAGTCTTGTACAATCAGGCAATTACAACGGTGGCTTGAGAAAAACGCACTGCGAAGATGGGGAAAACATTTACCTAGAAACGGTTATCTTTAATTCATGGTGTTCAGGTGGTTCGCTTGTTCCCAGTCGTCTTGCGCTAAGGTTGTCTAAGATTGTGTTCGCGCTGTTTTAGTACATCCATGGGACACATCCACAAGATCATTTGATCTCCAACGCACAGTGAAAAACGACATCTCATGTCGCATTAAATGTGCGAGTATTCTCCAAAGAACACACCAGTGTGATGGTTGTCTAGACATTTTGATATTAAGTGTGCGATTAATGCTATAACAATTGTAAATGCAACGAAGCCTTTGTTGAAGAAGACACAGAAAGTGGTCACACGGTAGACGTAGCGTCTACCGTTACTTGTTCAAAGGGTTACTTCCTCTTGATACTGCTTTCATTCCTGTTTTGATATGGTTAACATCCGAACGTTTGGTCCGCTGAAGCCAACATTGGTCCACTGTATCCAGTATTGGTCCACTGAAGCCAGCATTAGTTCGCTGTAGCCGGTATCGGTCAACTGTAGCCGGTATTGGTCCACTATAGCCGGTATTGGTCCACTGTAGCCGGTATTGGTCCACTGTAGCCGGTATTGGTCCACTGTAGCCGGTATTGGTCCACTGTAGCCGGTATTGGTCCACTGTAGCCGGTATTGGTCTACTGTAGCTGGCATTGGTCTACTGTAGCCGGTATTGGTCCACTGTAGCCGGTATTGGTCTACTGTAGCTGGCATTGGTCTACTGTAGCCGGTATTGGTCCACTGTAGTCGGTATTGGTCCACTGTAGCTGGTATTGGTCCACTGTATCCGACATTGGTCCACTGTATTCGACATTGGTTCACTAAAGCCAGTTTTGGTTCGCTGTAGCCAGTATTGATCCATTGTTACCATCATTGGTCCACTGTAGCCAGTATCAGTCCACTGTAGCTAACATTGGTCCATTGCAACCATCATTGGTCCACTGTAGCCAGTATCAGTCCACTGTAGCTAACACTGGTCCATTGCAACCATCATTGGTCCACTGTAGCCAGTATCAGTCCACTGTAACCATCATTGGTCCATTGTAACCATCATTGGTCCACTATAGCCAGTATCAGTCTACTGTAGCCAGCATTGGTCCACTGTAGCCATCTTTGGTCCACTGTAGCCAGTATCAGTCTACTGTAACCATCATTGGTCCATTGTAACCATCTTTGGTCCACTGTAGCCAGTATCAGTCCACTGTAGCCAGCATTGGTCCACTGTAGCCAGTATCAGTCCACTGTTGCCAGTATCAGTCCACTAGCCAGTATCAGTCCACTGTAGCCAGCATTGGTCCACTGTAGCCAGTATCAGTCCACTGTTGCCAGTACTTGTTATATACGTATACCGAGATAAACGCTACTCAAGAGTGTTCTTTTTAACACTTTCAGTTGCCTTCTTTCGTGTTCTACATACAAACGTATAACGAGATAATCACTACGTAGGAACCAATTATACCTGTCTTAGACGTAAACGTATAACGAGATAAGCGCTACTCAAGAGTGTTCTTTTTAACATTTCCAGTTGCCTTCTTTCGTGTTCTACATACAAACGTATAACGAGATAATCACTACGTAGGAACCAATTATACCTGTCTTAGACGTAAACGTATAACGAGATAAGCGCTACTCAAGAGTGTTCTTTTTAACATTTCCAGTTGCCTTCTTTCGTGTTCTACATACAAACGTATAACGAGATAATCACTACGTAGGAATCAGTTATACCTGTCTTAGACGTAAACGTATAACGAGATAAGCGCTACTCAAGAGTGTTCTTTTTAACATTTCCAGTTGCCTTATTTCGTGTTCTACATACAAACGTATAACGAGATAAGCACTACGTACGAACCAATTCTACCGGCCTTAGACGTACACGTATAACGAGATAAGCGCGCTACTCAAGTGTGTTCTTCCAGTTGCCTTAATCCGTATTTTATATAAACACGCTACATAAGGACGTTTTATTACACCCACACGTGCATAACGTGATAAACCCTTCGTTAGAACTATTTTGTTAAAAAATACAGTTGTGTATATCACGGTCTCCAGTCCTTGTTCAAAGCCATTACACTTCATCCCCGCAGACCTTTTCATTCCAAAGCCATTACACTTCATCCCCGCAGACCTTTTCATTCCAAAGCCATTTCGACGTATCTGGGAAGCATTAAGTCATGTTGAAATTACTGCGCTAAGACTATTCGTTCACATATTCACCTAATTGATAGTGAGCTGTGGCAACGTGGTGTGAACGAAATTACCAAAGCTTCGAAACGGCAGCAAGAGGATTGATCCCGGGTTATTTCGATTGAGAGTCCGACATTCTAACCGCCTCGCCACCGCGCCATACTAACATGTTAACGCTTGTTTCTGTTCATAGTTTCAACTGCGTTACTCAACTCTTTTAACAAGCGCACGTATAACAATAAGCACCACGTAATAACTGATATTTTAAACAAATCCACGGAGTCTTACTCCGTGTTTCACACGCACACGTATAACAATGATCAGAAACTCGATAAATCAACCGACGCAAATGGTCTTTCGTTGCGTCGCGAAGCTGGAAATCGCGTGCCTCGTTACAAATGAATTAGTCAATTATTGCACCTTTCAAAAAGGCTTTTAGGCACGTCGACGAGAAATACATCACGTGGAATTTAATCTCGAGATGAGAAAAGAACAAGTCGGTTTTTGTGTTGGCGGTTCACGCTCACTCTATCGCACGAGAGGACGCACGAACACAACACAACACAACTCGTGCACGTGTAGAGCTCAAAGTGAACTAAATATGCCAAATTAACCTACCTGAATAATTACAGCAGATTTATGGCATGAAATCGTCTACGTCGCTTTGTTGCATATGATGTCCTTTTTGGGAATAATCGTGTTTCGCAGAAACGGGCAATGATTGCTTATCACACGAATAGTTGTAGTTATAACACCACACCACACACCACACCACACGATGGTGATTCACTGGTTGTAACACCACACCACGATGGTGACTCGCTGGTTACAACACCACACCACGATGATGACTCGCTGTTTATAACACCACAACACGATGGTGAATCGCTGGTTATAACACCACACCACGATGATGACTCGCTGGTTACTGACACCGTACTATAATATAATTTGTGTGTGTGTGTTGGGGGGGCATGGATGTGTGTGTGCGTATGTGTGTATTATGTGTGTGTGTGTGTGTGTGTGTGTGTGTGTGTGTGTGTGTGTGTGTGTGCGCGCGCGCGCGCTTGGATGTGTGTGTGTGTGTGTGGGGGGGGGGTGCGCGTGTAATTTCTCCAAAAAATGCTCTCGGCCGAGATGCGACAGTCGCAATACGATTTACCGTCATTAACAGATAAACATTGACAAGACATACGACACAGTTCCGAGAGAGATGGCCATAGCCAGGTTGAGGTGGATGGGTGTCCCAGAGGCGGAGGTGAGGATGGTCGGAGGCACATATGAAGAGACACAAGGTAGAGTAGTGTGCGGACCGGGAATATCGGAGGAATTCAGGGTGGACATTAGCATGAAACAGGGTAGTGCTCTAAGGTCACTGTTGTTCATTGCAGTAGCGGAGGTGATCAGCAGGAAAGCGAGTATGAGGGGCATTGATACATGCAGACAACCTGGCAGTAGTAGCGGACAGTGAGACAGACTTTCAAGAATGGTTGGCAGAGTGGACTCTTTGCAGACATGGACTGAGAGTAAGTCTAGAGAAGACAGATGCTTTGGGTCGGGCAGTAGAAAGTATAAAATTCGCAGGAGAACACAAGTTGGGGCGAGTGCGTGGAGGAAAAGGGAAGGGGTGATGGGAGATATACATATATCTCGGAAGATAAAAGGGAAGATGCTTAGCTCATGCATAACACTAGCCTACCTATAAGGCCTAGATACCATGGCGATGGCAGAAAAGCAAAAGAAGGGACTGCAAGTTTGCGAGAATAACTGGGTGAGGAGAATTAGGGGAGTGAAAAGAATAGACGAGCGAAGAATGGAGGAGCTGAAGGGGGAAGTTGGTGTGAGAGAGTCTCACGAAGAAGTTGGTGTGAGAGACTCACAAAGAAGTTGGTGTGAGAGTCTCACGAGGAAGTTGGTGTGAGAGTCTCACGAAGAAGTTGGTGTGAGAGTCTCACGAAGAAGTTGGTGTGAGAGTCTCACGAGGAAGTTGGTGTGAGAGTCTCACGAGGAAGTTGGTGTGAGAGTCTCACGAAGAAGTTGGTGTGAGAGTCTCACGAGGAAGTTGGTGTGAGAGTCTCACGAGGAAGTTGGTGTGAGAGAGTCTCACGAGGAAGTTGGTGTGAGAGTCTCACGAGGAAGTTGGTGTGAGAGAGTCTCACGAGGAAGTTGGTGTGATAGAGTCTCACGAGGAAGTTGGTGTGAGAGAGTCTCACGAGGAAGTTGGTGTGAGAGAGTCTCACGAGGAAGTTGGTGTGAGAGAGTCTCACGAGGAAGTTGGTGTGAGAGAGTCTCACGAGGAAGTTGGTGTGAGAGAGTCTCACGAGGAAGGTGGTGTGAGAGAGTCTCACGAGGAAGTTGGTGTGAGAGTCTCACGAGGAAGTTGGTGAGAGAGTCTCACGAGGAAGTTGGTGAGAGTGTCTCACGAGGAAGTTGGTGTGAGAGTCTCACGAAGAAGTTGGTGTGAGAGAGTCTCAAGAAGAAGTTGGTGTGAGAGAGTCTCACGAGGAAGTTGGTGTGAGAGAGTCTCACGAGGAAGTTGGTGTGAGAGAGTCTCACGAAGAAGTTGGTGTGAGAGAGTCTCACGAGGAAGGTGGTGTGAGAGAGTCTCACGAGGAAGTTGGTGTGAGAGTCTCACGAGGAAGTTGGTGTGAGAGAGTCTCACGAGTAAGTTGGTGTGAGAGAGTCTCACGAGGAAGTTGGTGTGAGAGAGTTTCACGAAGAAGTTGGTGTGAGAGAGTCTCACGAGGAAGTTGGTGTGAGAGTCTCACGAGGAAGTTGGTGTGAGAGAGTCTCACGAGGAAGTTGGTGTGAGAGTCTCACGAGGAAGTTGGTGTGAGAGAGTCTCACGAGTAAGTTGGTGTGAGAGAGTCTCACGAGGAAGTTGGTGTGAGAGAGTTTCACGAAGAAGTTGGTGTGAGAGAGTCTCACGAGGAAGTTGGTGTGAGAGTCTCACGAGGAAGTTGGTGTGAGAGAGTCTCACGAGGAAGTTGGTGTGAGAGAGTCTCACGAGAAAGTTGGTGTGAGAGAGTCTCACGAGGAAGTTGGTGTGAGAGTCTCACGAGGAAGTTGGTGTGAGAGAGAGTCTCACGAAGAAGTTGGTGTGAGAGAGTCTCACGAGGAAGTTGGTGTGAGAGAGTCTCACGAGAAAGTTGGTGTGAGAGAGTCTCACGAGGAAGTTGGTGTGAGAGTCTCACGAGGAAGTTGGTGTGAGAGAGAGTCTCACGAGGAAGTTGGTGTGAGAGAGTCTCACGAGGCAGTTGGTGTGAGAGAGTCTCACGAGGAAGTTGGTGTGAGAGAGACTCACGAGGAAGTTGGTGTGAGAGAGTCTCACGAGGAAGTTGGTGTGAGAGAGTCTCACGAGGAAGTTGGTGTGAGAGAGTCTCACGAGGAAGTTGGTGTGAGAGAGTCTCACGAAGAAGTTGGTGTGAGAGAGTCTCACGAGGAAGTTGGTGTGAGAGTCTCACGAGGAAGTTGGTGTGAGAGAGTCTCACGAGGAAGTTGGTGTGAGAGTCTCACGAGGAAGTTGGTGTGAGAGAGTCTCACGAGGAAGTTGGTGTGAGAGAGTCTCACGAGGAAGTTGGTGTGAGAGAGTCTCACGAGGAAGTTGGTGTGAGAGAGTCTCACGAGGAAGTTGGTGTGAGAGTCTCACGAGGAAGTTGGTGTGAGAGAGTCTCACGAGGAAGTTGGTGTGAGAGAGTCTCACGAGAAAGTTGGTGTGAGAGAGTCTCACGAGGAAGTTGGTGTGAGAGTCTCACGAGGAAGTTGGTGTGAGAGAGAGTCTCACGAAGAAGTTGGTGTGAGAGAGTCTCACGAGGAAGTTGGTGTGAGAGAGTCTCACGAGAAAGTTGGTGTGAGAGAGTCTCACGAGGAAGTTGGTGTGAGAGTCTCACGAGGAAGTTGGTGTGAGAGAGAGTCTCACGAAGAAGTTGGTGTGAGAGAGTCTCACGAGGAAGTTGGTGTGAGAGAGTCTCACGAGGAAGTTGGTGTGAGAGAGACTCACAAGGAAGTTGGTGTGAGAGAGTCTCACGAGGAAGTTGGTGTGAGAGAGTCTCACGAGGAAGTTGGTGTGAGAGTCTCACGAGGAAGTTGGTGTGAGAGAGTCTCACGAGGAAGTTGGTGTGAGAGAGTCTCACGAAGAAGTTGGTGTGAGAGTGTCTCACGAGGAAGTTGGTGTGAGAGAGTCTCACGAGGAAGTTGGTGTGAGAGAGTATCACGAGGAAGTTGGTGTGAGAGAGTCTCACGAAGAAGTTGGTGTGAGAGTCTCACGAGGAAGTTGGTGTGAGAGAGTCTCACGAGGAAGTTGGTGTGAGAGAGTCTCACGAGGAAGTTGGTGTGAGAGAGTCTCACGAGGAAGTTGGTGTGAGAGAGTCTCACGAGGAAGTTGGTGTGAGAGAGTCTCACGAGGAAGTTGGTGTGAGAGAGTCTCACGAGGAAGTTGGTGTGAGAGAGTCTCACGAGGAAGTTGGTGTGAGAGAGTCTCACGAGGAAGTTGGTGTGAGAGTCTCACGAGGAAGTTGGTGTGAGAGAGAGTCTCACGAAGAAGTTGGTGTGAGAGAGTCTCACGAGGAAGTTGGTGTGAGAGAGTCTCACGAGGAAGTTGGTGTGAGAGAGACTCACAAGGAAGTTGGTGTGAGAGAGTCTCACGAGGAAGTTGGTGTGAGAGAGTCTCACGAGGAAGTTGGTGTGAGAGAGTCTCAGGAGGAAGTTGGTGTGAGAGTCTCACGAGGAAGTTCTTGTGAGAGAGTCTCACGAGGAAGTTGGTGTGAGAGAGTCTCACGAGGAAGTTGGTGTGAGAGAGTCTCACGAGGAAGTTGGTGTGAGAGAGTCTCACGAGGAAGTTGGTGTGAGAGAGTCTCACGAGGAAGTTGGTGTGAGAGAGTCTCACGAGGAAGTTGGTGTGAGAGAGTCTCACGAGGAAGTTGGTGTGAGAGAGTCTCACGAGGAAGTTGGTGTGAGAGAGTCTCACGAGGAAGTTGGTGTGAGAGTCTCACGAGGAAGTTGGTGTGAGAGAGTCTCACGAGGAAGTTGGTGTGAGAGAGTCTCACGAGGAAGTTGGTGTGAGAGAGTCTCACGAGGAAGTGGGTGTGAGAGAGTCTCACGAGGAAGTTGGTGTGAGAGAGTCTCACGAGGAAGTTGGTGTGAGAGAGTCTCACGAGGAAGTTGGTGTGAGAGAGTCTCACGAGGAAGTTGGTGTGAGAGAGTCTCACGAAGAAGTTGGTGTGAGAGAGTCTCACGAAGAAGTTGGTGTGAGAGAGTCTCACGAAGAAGTTGGTGTGAGAGAGTCTCACGAGGAAGTTGGTGAGCAGCCGACTAAAGTGGGTTGGACATTTGGGAAGAATGGAAGGGGTACGGATGAAGAATGGAAGGGGTACGGATGAAGAATGGAAGGGGTACGGTTGAAGAATGGAAGGGGTACGGTTGAAGAATGGAAGGGGTACGGTTGAAGAATGGAAGGGGTACGGTTGAAGAATGGAAGGGATTCGGTTGAAGAATGGAAGGGGTGCGGTTGAAGAATGGAAGGGGTACGGTTGAAGAATGGAAGGGGTTCGGTTGAAGAATGGAAGGGGTACGGATGAAGAATGGAAGGGGTACGGTTGAAGAATGGAAGGGGTACGGTTGAAGAATGGAAGGGGTACGGTTGAAGAATGGAAGGGGTTCGGTTGAAGAATGGAAGGGGTTCGGTTGAAGAATGGAAGGGTTACGGTTGAAGAATGGAAGGGGTACGGATGAAGAATGGAAGGGGTACGGATGAAGAATGGAAGGGGTACGGTTGAAGAATGGAAGGGGTACGGATGAAGAATGGAAGGGGTACGGTTGAAGAATGGAAGGGGTACCGTTGAAGAATGGAAGGGGTACGGTGGAAGAAGTGTAGGGGGACGGTTGAAGAATGGAAGGGGTACGGTTGAAGAATGGAAGGGGTACGGATGAAGAATGGAAGGAGTCGGATGAAGAATGGAAGGGGTACTGTTGAAGAATGGAAGGGACGGATGAAGAATGGAAGGGTGCGGTTGAAGAATGGAAGGGGTACCGTTGAAGAATGGAAGGTACGGATGAAGAATGGAAGGGGTACGGTTGAAGAATGGAAGGGATACGGTTGAAGAATGGAAGGGGTACGGTTGAAGAATGGAAGGGGTACGGTTGAAGAATGGAAGGGGTACGGTTGAAGAATGGAAGGGGTACGGTTGAAGAATGGAAGGGGTACGGATGAAGAATGGAAGGGGTACGGATGAAGAATGGAAGGGGTACGGTTGAAGAATGGAAGGGGTACGGTTGAAGAATGGAAGGGGTACGGTTGAAGAATGGAAGGGGTACGGTTGAAGAATGGAAGGGGTACGGTTGAAGAATGGAAGGGGTACGGATGAAGAATGGAAGGGGTACGGTTGAAGAATGGAAGGGGTACGGATGAAGAATGGAAGGGGTACGGTTGAAGAATGGAAGGGGTTCGGTTGAAGAAGAGAGCGGGTACGCTTAGAGTGGAGGGGAGAAGGAGAAGAGGAAGACCGAGACTGAGATGAGAGAATTGCGTAAAGAGAGATTTGGCGGGACTTCGAGGGAAGTGGAGAATGAGGGTTGGGGATAGTGGGGAGTGGAGACGGTTGGTGGAGTCGGCAGTAAAAGGGACTAGTGATGAGGAAGAGGGGGAAACAAAAATCGACGACCGGTATCGGTGCCAGCCTCACATGGGACTACAGGGATAAAGAGGAACACGACCTGCCCGTATATTCCCTCACGTAGGAATACAATGGGAATGTGTAGTTTTGTAGCTCTCGAATCGGTGAAACGATATGAATTAATTCGAGACGTATTCGAGACAACATTATTGTTAGCCATTGCGTAGTTTGTTACGTCTAAACCGGACATGTAGGACGGACCATCACTAACGAGTTCATGTTTACATTCTGATGAATTAGTTCCGCTGAACTTTGGACAGCATATTGCATATATGATGTCGGTGTTATAGTGAACTTTGGCATAGCACATTTTATGAATGTCACTAGACCGTGGCAAACACAATTTAATTACATACGTTCGTATATTCGATGTACGAAACACTGCTCGTCTAGTAACACTTGCTGTAACGGAAACTCGTCATTTGTTCCCCGAACCACCTGTTGTTCACGTATATGAACTTGTTGTTCACGTATATGACCATGTTGTTCACGTATATAGGAACATGTTATTACTGGTCGCTGTTTTGACATTGCTTCGTTGTAGGACACTATTTGTCCTGTCCTGATGTGACGGCCGGCGAGGTCGACGGCTACATCGACGCTTAGCGCGTCCTGTCTGAATATTATTAATGTCTCTCTTGAGGACAATACTGTATCGATCTCCTGTCCTTGGTCACGGCGGGAGCGACTTTATACAGATTGTATCTGACGAATACATTCAAATACATGTAATTTGATAATTATTGACACGTACTGATAATGTCGATGTTCATTCGTTCGATCGATGTGTTACATGAAAATGAAAAGAATAGCCTGATATATTAAGACGAAATGATTTACGTCTGAGTTGAGATGACACACATTGTAGATGACATGATTTACAATTCTTCGACACAGCCATAAGCATTACCAAAATGAACGCAGTCCGTGTCGCCCACGAGGGGTCTAGTCTACTTGATCGGACCCCGGGGGAAAGATCGGGAACTGTGAGCCCAACATCGTGTCCGGATGAAAGACCGGGAACGGTGAGCCCAACACCGTGTCTGGGGGGAAAGACCGGGAACCGTGAGCCCAACACCGTGTCCGGCGGAAAGATCGGGAACCGTGAGCCCAACACCGTGTCCGGGTGAAAGACCGGGAACCGCGAGCCCAACACCGTGTCTGGGGGAAAGACAGGGAACCGTGAGCCCAACACCGTGTCCAGGGGAAAGGAGTCGTCAATGCCTTGTTCTCGGTCAGGGAGAGAAAATGCTTAAATCAAGTCAGTTAAGTCAACGAGTGGAGACTTATATTGCACCAATGTGGGCATAAATCTGCAACGCTACACGTGACATAGTCCCCGAAGTGGCGGCGCTGGCACAATACATCGCCCGCAAGCGGTATGTGGCCGGAACGATTTGATAGTCGGCTGATCTCGTAACTACGCCGTGATAAAAGCGGTCTTCCACGTTGGCTGCCGGCACGCCGCGCAACCGGCGGGATTAATGATTGCAGTGTTGGAGCGGAAGCGAGTGGCGTCGCGATTTGTAACAACAGGCGTAATACAGATCACTGTGACAGTCCGACTACGGGTCGAATGACGTAGACACTAATCGTCAATAAATGAGCAAGACAGACAGGCTGCGAGGTATTGCCATGATAAATACATATGTATTGTGTGAGTGAGTATATTAGTGTTGCATGAGTCATCATACGTTTTATCTACGACAATCAGTGATATCACCAATTAAACACAGAACATTCCTAGAGTACTCACACGAACACGAAATATTAAAATTATTTATTTAGCATATTCGAATTCGACGCGTTTTATAGCGTATTCGAATGCTAATCCATTTATGAAATAGTTCAATATGAAGACAAATAATTTAGAGGGTATTCAAAAGTAAAACGAAAACGCAATACAATCATTAATTATTCAAATATGTATATATATATATATATATATATATATATATATATATATATATATATATATATATATATATATATATACAAATACGTATACATATGCAAATACGTATATATATATATATATATATATATATATATATATATATATATACATATACAAATACGTATACATAGACATATACAAATTCGTATACATATACAAATATACGTATACATATACAAATACATATACATATACAAAAAATACACGACCGCGAATACTTGGACAACATCCCGTAATATTCGAATAAGAAGGTTCAGAACAAATTCGAAGATATTCGATTGCACATGTATTCGACCATATCCAGCGACCCATGTCAGTCGTCTGTATCTGACTGTTGGAGTGTGTGTAGCTTGCTGGAGTGTGTGTAGCTTGCTGGACTGTGTGTAGCTTGCTGGACAGTGTGTAGCTTGCTGGAGTGTGTGTAGCTTGCTGGAGTGTGTGTAGCTTGCTGGAGTGTGTGTAGCTTGCTGGAGTGTGTGTAACTTGTTGGAGTGTGTGTAGCTTGCTGGAGTGTGTGTAGCTTGCTGGAGTGTGTGTAGCTTGCTGGAGTGTGTGTAGCTTGTTGGAGTGTGTGTAGCTTGCTGGAGTGTGTGTAGCTTGCTGGAGTGTGTGTAACTTGCTGGAGTGTGTGTAGCTTGTTGGAGTGTGTGTAGCTTGGTGGAGTGTTTGTAGCTTGGTGGAGTGTGTGTAGCTTGCTGGATTGTGTGTAGCTTGTTGGAGTGTGTGTAACTTGCTGGACTGTGTGTAGCTTGCTGGACTGTGTGTAGCTTGCTGGAGTGTGTGTAGTTTGCTGGAGTGTGTGTAGCTTGCTGGAGTGTGTGTAGCTTGCTGGAGTGTGTGTAGCTTGCTGGAGTGTGTGTAACTTGCTGGACTGTGTGTAACTTGCTGGAGTTTGGGTAACTTGCTGGAGTGTGTGTAGCTTGCTTGAGTGTGTGCTGGAGTGTGTGTAACTTGCTGGAGTGTGTGTAACTTGCTGGAGTGTGTGTAAATTGCTGGAGTGTGTGTAACTTGCTGGAGTGTGTGTAGCTTGCTGGAGTGTGTGTAGCTTGCTGGAGTGTTTGTTGCTTGCTGGAGTGTGTGTAGCTTGCTGGAGTGTGTGTAACTTGCTGGAGTGTGTGTACCTTGTTGGAGTGTGTGTAGCTTGGTGGAGTGTGTGTAGCTTGCTGGAGTGTGTGTAACTTGCTGGAGTGTGTGTAACTTGCTGGAGTGTGTGTAGCTTGCTGGAGTGTGTGTAACTTGCTGGAGTGTGTGTAACTTGCTGGAGTGTGTGTAACTTGCTGGAGTGTGTGTAGCTTGCTGGAGTGTGTGTAACTTGCTGGAGTGTGTGTAACTTGCTGGAGTGTGTGTAACTTGCTGGAGTGTGTGTAACTTGCTGGAGTGTGTGTAACTTGCTGGAGTGTGTGTAACTTGCTGGAGTGTGTGTAACTTGCTGGAGTGTGTGTAGCTTGCTGGAGTGTGTGTAGCTTGCTGGAGTGTGTGTAGCTTGCTGGAGTGTGTGTAGCTTGCTGGAGTGTGTGTAACTTGCTGGAGTGTGTGTAACTTGCTGGAGTGTGTGTAACTTGCTGGAGTGTGTGTAACTTGCTGGAGTGTGTGTAACTTGCTGGAGTGTGTGTAGCTTGCTGGAGTGTGTGTAGCTTGCTGGAGTGTGTGTAACTTGCTGGAGTGTGTGTAACTTGCTGGAGTGTGTGTAGCTTGCTGGAGTGTGTGTAGCTTGCTGGAGTGTGTGTAGCTTGCTGGAGTGTGTGTAGCTTGCTGGAGTGTGTGTAACTTGCTGGAGTGTGTGTAACTTGCTGGAGTGTGTGTAACTTGCTGGAGTGTGTGTAACTTGCTGGAGTGTGTGTAGCTTGCTGGAGTGTGTGTAGCTTGCTGGAGTGTGTGTAGCTTGCTGGAGTGTGTGTAGCTTGCTGGAGTGTGTGTGTACCTTGCTGGAGTGTGTGTACCTTGCTGGAGTGTGTGTAACTTGCTGGAGTGTGTGTAACTTGCTGGAGTGTGTGTAACTTGCTGGAGTGTGTGTAACTTGCTGGAGTGTGTGTAACTTGCTGGAGTGTGTGTAACTTGCTGGAGTGTGTGTAACTTGCTGGAGTGTGTGTAACTTGCTGGAGTGTGTGTAGCTTGCTGGAGTGTGTGTAACTTGCTGGAGTGTGTGTAGCTTGCTGGAGTGTGTGTAACTTGCTGGAGTGTGTGTAACTTGCTGGAGTGTGTGTAACTTGCTGGAGTGTGTGTAACTTGCTGGAGTGTGTGTAACTTGCTGGAGTGTGTGTAACTTGCTGGAGTGTGTAACTTGCTGGAGTGTGTGTAACTTGCTGGAGTGTGTGTAAACTTGCTGGAGTGTGTGTAACTTGCTGGAGTGTGTGTAACTTGCTGGAGTGTGTGTAACTTGCTGGAGTGTGTGTAACTTGCTGGAGTGTGTGTAACTTGCTGGAGTGTGTGTAACTTGCTGGAGTGTGTGTAACTTGCTGGAGTGTGTGTAACTTGCTGGAGTGTGTGTAACTTGCTGGATGCTGGAGTGTGTGTAACTTGCTGGAGTGTGTGTAACTTGCTGGAGTGTGTGTAACTTGCTGGAGTGTGTGTAACTTGCTGTGAGTGTGTGTGTAACTTGCTGGAGTGTGTGTAACTTGCTGGAGTGTGTGTAACTTGCTGGAGTGTGTGTAACTTGCTGGAGTGTGTGTAACTTGCTGGAGTGTGTGTAACTTGCTGGAGTGTGTGTAACTTGCTGGAGTGTGTTACTTGCTGGAGTTGTACTTGTGCTGGAGTGTGTGTAACTTGCTGGAGTGTGTGTAACTTGCTGGAGTGTGTGTAGCTTGCTGGAGTGTGTGTAACTTGCTGGAGTGTGTGTAACTTGCTGGAGTGTGTGTAACTTGTGTAACTTGTGGAGTGTGTGTAACTTGCTGGAGTGTGTGTAACTTGCTGGAGTGTGTGTAACTTGCTGGAGTGTGTGTAACTTGCTGGAGTGTGTGTAACTTGCTGGAGTGTGTGTAAAAAGTTGCTGTGTTGTACTTGAGTGTGTGTAACTTGCTGGAGTGTGTGTAACTTGCTGGAGTGTGTGTAACTTGCTGGAGTGTGTGTAACTTGCTGGAGTGTGTGTAACTTGCTGGAGTGTGTGTAACTTGCTGGAGTGTGTGTAACTTGCTGGAGTGTGTGTAACTTGCTGGAGTGTGTGTAACTTGCTGGAGTGTGTGTAACTTGCTGGAGTGTGTGTAACTTGCTGGAGTGTGTGTAACTTGCTGGAGTGTGTGTAACTTGCTGGAGTGTGTGTAACTTGCTGGAGTGTGTGTAACTTGCTGGAGTGTGTGTAACTTGCTGGAGTGTGTGTAACTTGCTGGAGTGTGTGTAACTTGCTGGAGTGTGTGTAACTTGCGGGTGTAACTTGCTGGAGTGTGTGTAACTTGCTGGAGTGTGTGTAACTTGCTGGAGTGTGTGTAACTTGCTGGAGTACTTGTGGGTGTAACTTGCTGGAGTGTGTGTAACTTGCTGGAGTGTGTGTAACTTGCTGGAGTGTGTGTAACTTGCTGGAGTGTGTGTAAACTTGCTGGAGTGTGTGTTGCTGGAGTGTGTAACTTGCTGGAGTGTGTGTAACTTGTGGAGTGTGTGTAACTTGCTGGAGTGTGTGTAACTTGCTGGAGTGTGTGTAACTTGCTGGAGTGTGTGTAACTTGCTGGAGTGTGTGTAACTTGCTGGAGTGTGTGTACTGTGTGTGTAACTTGCTGTGTGTAACTTGCTGGAGTGTGTGTACTTGCTGGAGTGTGTGTAACTTGCTGGAGTGTGTGTAACTTGCTGGAGTGTGTGTAACTTGCTGGAGTGTGTGTAACTTGCTGGTGTGTGTGTAACTTGCTGCTGAGTGTGTGTAACTTGCTGGAGTGTGTGTAACTTGCTTGTGAGTGTGTGTAACTTGCTGGAGTGTGTGTAACTTGCTGGAGTGTGTGTAACTTGCTGGAGTGTGTGTAACTTGCTGGAGTGTGTGTAACTTGCTGGAGTGTGTGTAACTTGCTGGAGTGTGTGTAACTTGCTGGAGTGTGTGTAACTTGCTGGAGTTGCTGGAGTGTGTGTAACTTGCTGGAGTGTGTGTAACTTGCTGGAGTGTGTGTAACTTGCTGGAGTGTGTGTAGCTGCTGGAGTGTGTAACTTGCTGGAGTGTGTGTAACTTGCTGGAGTGTGTGTAACTTGCTGGAGTGTGTGTAACTTGCTGGAGTGTGTGTAACTTGCTGGAGTGTGTGTAACTTGCTGGAGTGTGTGTAACTTGCTGGAGTGTGTAACTTGCTGGAGTGTGTGTTGCTTGCTGGAGTGTGTGTAACTTGCTGGAGTGTGTGTAACTTGCTGGAGTGTGTGTAACTTGCTGGAGTGTGTGTAACTTGCTGGAGTGTGTGTAACTTGCTGGAGTGTGTGTAACTTGCTGGAGTGTGTGTAACTTGCTGGAGTGTGTGTAACTTGCTGGAGTGTGTGTAACTTGCTGGAGTGTGTGTAACTTGCTGGAGTGTGTGTAACTTGCTGCTGAGTGTGTGTAACTTGCTGGAGTGTGTGTAACTTGCTGGAGTGTGTGTAACTTGCTGGAGTGTGTGTAACTTGCTGGAGTGTGTGTAACTTGCTGGAGTGTGTGTAACTTGCTGGAGTGTGTGTAACTTGCTGGAGTGTGTGTAACTTGCTGGAGTGTGTGTAACTTGCTGGAGTGTGTGTAACTTGCTGGAGTGTGTGTAACTTGCTGGAGTGCTTGCTGGAGTGTGTGTAACTTGCTGGAGTGTGTGTAACTTGCTGGAGTGTGTGTAACTTGCTGGAGTGTGTAACTTGCTGGAGTGTGTGTAACTTGCTGGAGTGTGTGTTGTGTGAACTTGCTGGAGTGTGTGTAACTTGCTGGAGTGTGTAACTTGCTGGAGTGTGTGTAACTTGCTGGAGTGTGTGTAACTTGCTGGAGTGTGTGTAGCTTGCTGGAGTGTGTGTAACTTGCTGGAGTGTGTGTAACTTGCTGGAGTGTGTGTAACTTGCTGGAGTGTGTGTATCTTGCTGGAGTGTGTGTAACTTGCTGGAGTGTGTGTAACTTGCTGGAGTGTGTGTAACTTGCTGGAGTGTGTGTAACTTGCTGGAGTGTGTGTAACTTGCTGGAGTGTGTGTAACTTGCTGGAGTGTGTGTAACTTGCTGGAGTGTGTGTATCTTGCTGGAGTGTGTGTAACTTGCTGGAGTGTGTGTAACTTGCTGGAGTGTGTGTAACTTGCTGGAGTGTGTGTAACTTGCTGGAGTGTGTGTAACTTGCTGGAGTGTGTGTAGCTTGCTGGAGTGTGTGTAACTTGCTGGAGTGTGTGTAACTTGCTGGAGTGTGTGTAACTTGCTGGAGTGTGTGTAACTTGCTGGAGTGTGTGTAACTTGCTGGAGTGTGTGTAACTTGCTGGAGTGTGTGTAACTTGCTGGAGTGTGTGTAACTTGCTGGAGTGTGTGTAACTTGCTGGAGTGTGTGTAACTTGCTGGAGTGTGTGTAACTTGCTGGAGTGTGTGTAACTTGCTGGAGTGTGTGTAACTTGCTGGAGTGTGTGTAACTTGCTGGAGTGTGTGTAACTTGCTGGAGTGTGTGTAACTTGCTGGAGTGTGTGTAACTTGCTGGAGTGTGTGTAACTTGCTGGAGTGTGTGTAACTTGCTGGAGTGTGTGTAACTTGCTGGAGTGTGTGTAACTTGCTGGAGTGTGTGTAACTTGCTGGAGTGTGTGTAAAGTGCTAAAATGAAACAAAAGCTATAGCTTGGGCCTATGCACCAATAAAAGTTTCTAAGCGTAACCATTTACAACTTTCATGGGTCGCGTCACACTGTTAGGTAACTACGTCACGAGTGTCAGTTAGGTAACTACGTCACGAGTGTCAGTTAGGTAACTACGTAACGAGTGTCAGTTAGGTAACTACGTAACGAGTGTCAGTTAGGTAACTACGTAACGAGTGTCAGTTAGGCAACTACGTCACGAGTGTCAGTTAGGTAACTACGTCACAAGTGTCAGTTAGGTAACTACGTCACGAGTGTCAGTCTGGCAATATTCGGTCGCCAAATGAAAGTATATTTGTAAACATCTAGTCCTATTCTTGCCAATACGATATGGCCATGCTGTCTGCGTCTAAACTCAACATCAACATATTTGGAATTTTTTTAACGTATTCCGTTCTGGCTTAGCAGTTCGCTTGGTTGAGAGTTTGTGTTGTTTCCGACGGCCCTTCGATTTCGGTCTAAGGTGCTTGATGCGTTTCAACGGAAGTCGATTTCTAAGAATTGCCACGCGCTTATTGGTCGCCCAGGAAACATGTCAACCCCCGATGTAATTGAGATTTGACAAGAACAAATTCTGAGAAAACCACTAGCATGACATTCCTGATTGTAGTTGGAAATGGTTAGTTTTTGTTAACACTTTTAGATGCAACGCCACAAAATCATGACATTTGTTTCGTCTTAACGCTGGCACAAAAAAACTGCAAACCGCGAAGCTAAGAAGATGGGTGTTTGCTGGGAAAAAACACACTTTCTCCTCGTCCCACGACTCTATCTCAGGAGGGAAGTCAACGTGAAAAGGTGTTGGGTACACATGCACTTAAGAAATTGGCTTAGACCCTATATCATTGGAGGCAGTGCAAGGTCATAGCTGACACTCGGGACTCGACATAACCTACGAGGATAATTAAAACACACCTTGTGGAGCAGTCGTTGTTTCACAAGAGTGCGTCCACAATCGGTTACCTCCTAGCGGACACATCCCGACCTGCTCGCGAGAGATGAAGGCCTTCAACCAGTCTCCTTACTCATGGACACAACACGTGGACGGCACATAACCACGTGTTATTGCTTCTGTTCCGTCGAACGACGACCCATAATGGTGAAGATAATATATATATATATATATATATATATATATATATATATATATATATATATATATATATATATATATATATAATATATATATATATATATATATATATATATAATATATGTATATATATATATAAATATGTATATATATATATAAATATATATATTATATATATATATATATATATATATATATATATATATATATATATATATATATATATATATATATATATATATATATATATATATATATATATATATATATATATATATATATATATATATATATATATATACACAGGTTGTACAATAAAGATGCAATGAAATGTTTTATTTTAATATTTATGTTTGATTAAATATATGGCTCACTTTATCTAGAATATATAAATAATACATTATTTTTTTAACTATATGAATGTAATTGAAATCAAAATCGTACGATATATAATATAATATATATATATATATATATATATATATATATATATATATATATATATATATATATATATATATATATATATATATATATATATATATATATATATATATATATATATATATATACCTAATTTTAAAGTATATTTATTTTGAGATGATCCCAAACCATGAATAAATACAGGCTGTGATTGTTTTCAGTATTTGTGTTTCTAATCTTTGTCATGTTCCCGTGTAATTGTGTTAGCCGAGAAACGAGTGTGTTCAGCCAACACGAATGAAATCGGGAGTATGAATCCAAGTTGCGCTCTCTTGCAATATGGAGTCATTCGCCCTCGTCATTAAACACAACGTAAATCCGTGCTTTGTTTGCTTCATCGTCTTCGTGTAGTCCTTAGTGCTCTCTTTTAAATTGCTGACCCTATTCCAATATAATGTTTCTTTTTTAAATTGCTGACCCTATTCCAATATAATGTTTCTCTTTTAAATTGCTGACCCTATTCCAATATAATGTTTCTCTTTTAAATTGCTGACCCTATTCCAATATAATGTTTCTCTTTTAAATTGCTGACCCTATTCCAATATAACGTTTCTCTTTTAAATTGCTGACCCTATTCCAATATAATGCTTCTCTTTTAAATTGCTGACCCTATTCCAATATAATGTTTCTCTTTTAAATTGCTGACCCTATTCCAATATAACGTTTCTCTTTTAAATTGCTGACCCTATTCCAATATAATGCTTCTCTTTTAAATTGCTGACCCTATTCCAATATAATGTTTCTCTTTTAAATTGCTGACCCTATTTCAATATAATGTTTTTGTCTTTTAAATTGTTGACGTTATTCCAATATAATGTTTCTCTTTTAAATTGCTGACCCTATTCCAATATAATGTTTCTCTTTTAAATTGCTGACCCTATTCCAATATAATGTTTCTCTTTTATATTGCTGACCATATTCCAATGTAATATTTCTCTTTTAAATTGCTGAACCTATTCCAATATAATGTTTTCGCATTCATCAGATTGTCCAGTTTCAAAACGCGTGACCACGGCAGTAACCACGGCAGCGACCACGGCAGCGACCACGGCAGCGACCACGACAGCGACCACGGCAGCGACCACGGCAGCGACCACGGCAGCGACCACGGCAGTGGTTGGTCACCTCTTACGTCAGGTTTTATAATCGACTATAGACAGTTTCAGACATAAATGTGTCACTCAACGCATCGTTAGTTCCGTAGCTTATGGGTACTGATGTTAGCTGACTTTGCCGGTCACATGTTCTCCGTAACTTCGCACCGAGCCACGCATACGTAACTACGGAAAGAAGGCCTCCACTAGTGAATACGTTATAGTGATACGTTATAGTGATACGTTATAGTGATACGTTATAGTGATACGTTATTTCAAAGAGACATGTTTAAGTTTTAAATGCGATGTAATCTAAATATCAAAGAACATGTACCAATTAACAGGAAGTAGAAAACACCAGTACTTTGATTCAAATTATACGTTTATCAACGAGTCATACGTTGTTCGACGAATCATACGTTTATCAACGAGTCAGTTTGTTAAATATCTTGTTAAGCTGCATTACGGCTACGTATGAAATAAGTTAAACGTATAGGCCTGTTATTAGGCCTTACGTAAAGTGTTGAAATACGTTAAGTGTTGGGAACGTATGGTTGAAACTATCTAGTATACGCTTTATTCCATGTCAACGGCGTGTGACACTCCTCGTATTTTGTGGCTTGGTTGTGTATGTTCTATACGATCACCATACATCTGTCTTGCTCTCACGCGTGCCCACAAACATACAAACAAGGTTAATGTACATTTCATCCGCCAAACGAACACAATATCAGTAATCTTTCAACGGAACCAGCCGCGACATGTGATCGCCAAGCTAACACGTATTGATTCGGATCAAGTGTAATTCTCGCCAATTCATTGCGGCGAAACCTGCGTCTTCGCGTGGAGTCGATAGTGCACTGTGTTCGCCAGGCGGCGCGCTGCTCATAACCTTGGAACGATTCCATCACGTAACTGACCGATCATGACACGGTTGCTATTGATTCGCCTTAATTTACTTACGTAGGCCCATTTATTCCGCGGGAGCCTGGGCCACATCAATCGGCTCTCTACTTGAAATATCTTCCTGAGTGTTTTCTAGGTGCAGCCCGCCACAACCATTTCCTTTTTAAGGTCACGATGGCAGTTGTTTTAATGACATCCTCTTCCCTCGTGGAAGCCAGGTGAGGGATTGCCTGGTGATGATGGAAGGGGTGTTTCTGAGGGTGTTTCCAATCCATCTCCATTTTTCCTCTGAATTTCCGTCTCTACTGTTTGGTCCTTTTCCAGATCATAATGACTGTGACCTCGTCTGACCATTTCAAGTTCATGGCATGCATCAGGCGTAAGTTTCTGATCCGGATCTTATCCAATGTCTTCGCACTGAACATTTGACACCTGGCTGCTGTTAGTATGTTCTACACATACCGACATTTCTCTGGACAGAACAGAACCAACTGCTGCAAACGATTGGTGCCAAGGGCCTCGGTAATACAGAAGCCAGGCAAGAAATGTCAAAGGTATACTGAATATAAATGATCGTACGAAAACAGATCAACATTTCAGCGATCACGTAAAAAGCATTACAACAGGAAGTATACATTTGACCTACATTTGACCCTCCCCGGTTGGTATCAGTCATTTATGTCTAACTAGCCGAGTTGCACGGGAGAAAAGGCAGCCCCAACAAGAGCTGATGACTCCTTGCACTACTTATAACTCCTTGCACTACTTAAGACCCCTTGCACTACTTATAACTCCATGCGCTACTTATAACTCCTTGCACTACTTATAACTCCTTGCACTACTTATGACTCATTGCACTACTTATAACTCCTTGCACTACTTATAACTCCTTGCACTACTTATGACTGCTTGCACTACTTAAGACCCCTTGCACTACTTATAACTCCTTGCACTACTTATGACTCCTTGCACTACCCAGCCAAATTTTTGTAGAGTAATTCCAATAGCAATTAGAACTTAATTCCAAAATTCATGTACAACTGCCGGTTTCACGGAGCCTTCCTATTGTACAAAGGAGCTTGTGTGAACGTACGCAAGTTATTCACACGTCTATGTAATGTGTTAACATGCTCAATGCTAGCACGACCAATTGACTGACTTGTTGCAGTTTCCTGCGAGCCGCTGCACCAGCAGTCGGCTGGACACGTTGCATCCGTCGCCAACAGCGACACACGCTGTTTCTAAGTCCATCAACTGGTGATAAGTCAAGAGGCGATCTGACTTGTCGAAAGACTACCTTAGCTTTTCACATCAACGTCGCTTTTCATCGTCACTCTTAGGTGGGGCGCGGTGGCTATATATATATATATATATATATATATATATATATATATATATATATATATATATATATATATATATATATATATATATATATAATAAATTGACGTGGACAGTAGAAATAGATTCCACAATATATATATATATATATATATATATATATATATATATATATATATATACATATATATATATATATATATATATATATATATATATATATATATAATATTATATATATATATATATATATATATATATATATATATATATATATATATAATAAATTGACGTGGACAGTAGAAATAGATTCCACAATAATATTGGTAGCTCTTTCTCATTGTACTGTTCTGCACGCGTCGTGTCGTGTCGTGTCGAGCTAGATGATCATCAATCCTGATTCGTACGGGTCACGTACAAAGTCGCCAGACCTCCAGGGAACCGTCTGTCGCGGCGTATATGTCAGGCGACGCTGACGTTTGTGACTTGATTATGGCGTTCGTTACCTCCGAGAGGTGGGAGCGTTAATTAAACGGTGGTTTTTCAACAAATCAACGCGTTTGCATTCACGTACAGCTAACATGCATGCATTTCATTCACCGCGAATGTAATAACTTTGTTCCTGCGATTATACTGTACACGTGTTTTTCTGTCGGATAGTCAGTCGGGGAGTCAGTCGGAGAGTCAGTCGGAGGGTCAGTCGGGGAGTCAGTCGGATAGTCAGTCGGGGAGTCAGTCGGAGAGTCAGTCGGAGAGTCAGTCGGGGAGTCAGTCGGAGAGTCAGTCGGGGAGTCAGTCGGAGAGTCAGTCGGGGAGTCAGTCGGAGAGTCAGTCGGAGAGTCAGTCGGGGAGTCAGTCGGAGAGTCAGTCGGAGAGTCAGTCGGGGAGTCAGTCGGAGAGTCAGTCGGAGAGTCAGTCGGGGAGTCAGTCGGGGAGTCAGTCGGAGAGTCAGTCAGGGAGTCAGTCGTAGTTGACTTCACAAATGTCATCTGATCGACATACGTTGTTCTATTAGTTTGTTTGTCGATCTAAATTAATGATACTCTACTGTTCTTTGATTTCCTATTTGCCATCAAAGATTCCATCTTCTACGTATTCCACTGTTGCAAGTTCCGTTCTGAATTCAGCTTCGTGTTTTAAAGTACTTTTGGGCCACCTCTGAGTAAAAAGTCATATTTTTACTTTGCTTTAAATGATATTTGGAAGCTCTTTCATGAAAGGTACACTTTAGCTAATATCATATTTATGTTTCCTCTACACATGCGTCTCTATGTATGTATATATGTATGTATGTATGTATGTATGTATGTATGTATGTATGTATGTATGTATGTATGCATGTATGTATGTATGTATGTAGGTATGCATGCATGTATGATTGCATGTATGTATGTATGTATGTATGTATGTATGTATGTATGTATGTATGTATGATTGCACGCATGTATGTATGTATGCATTAATACATGTATGCATCTATTTATGTATGTATGTATATATGTATGTATGTATGTATGTATGTATGTATGTATGTATGTATGTATGTATGTATGCATGCATGCATGTACGCATGCATGCATACATGTATGCATGCATGCATGTATTTAGTTATGTATATATGTATGTATGCATTAATCCAAAACGGTATGTACCAGTCCAGCACTTATGAATATTCAGAGACTACGGCGTTCAGAAAAGGACACTTTAACTCCAATTAGCAGTACTAGACCGTTGCTTTTTTCAACGACGCCGTCTAAATTGGCAAAAGACAAGTGTTAACGATTGATCGTCGACGATATATGGGCGTTCCGAGAAACATTGATTTTTTTAATTGTGTGTCTATCGGGTCGGTAGGTAATGCGACATTTTATCAATGTGTATTGTCCAATTTCGATGAATAATCAACGCATTGCTTTAATTATTGCGAAAGTGTGCAATTTTGGCGCTGTTTCGACTGCAGCTATATCAATATTCAGCGGAGACGCGGTAAATCAAACATCCACGTGGGGCGGCGGCGTAGCGCTAAGAATATTGGACTGGTTCGAATCCTCGTGCTGCCGTTTAGAAGCTTGGCAATTTCTGTCACCCCGTGTTCCATCAGTTCACTCAGCGGTATACATGGCGTTAGAATGAACAGTTCTGCGGGGGGGGGGGCGGGTAAAGTGTAAAGTGTTCTGAACAGTCTTATGGACTGGATAAACCGCTGTATAAGAACGCATATTTATACACAACTATTGAGAACTTGCACACTGCTGTTCTACTTCATTGTGTGACACACATTACCTAAACAGGGCGTTAACAACCAACCGTATACACATGCAAAGCAGCATCACAGTAGTTTGGAAATTATTATTCTTGTTTGGATTAATGGCAACTATATATATATATATATATATATATATATATATATATATATATATATATATATATTCAGTAAAAGTACAGGGCCTATATATATATATATATATATATATATATATATATATATATATATATATATATATATATATATATATATATATATATATATATATAGTTATATATATATATAGTTATATATATATATATAGTTATATATATATATATATATATATATATATATATATATATATATATATATAACTATATATATATATATATATATATATATATATATATTTTATATATATATATATAGTTATATATATATATATATATAGTTATATATATATATATATATATAACTATATATATATATATATATATATATATATATATATATATATATATATATATATATATATATATATATATATATATATATATATATATAGGCCCTGTAGTTTTACTGAATTAGCGCAGTGGCTCATTGGTTTGGTGGTCATCCCATGTCCTGGAGGCAGTGGATACGTGTCAGAATCTCTTTCATAACATAGGTATTATTTGCCGACTCATATATATGACAGCAATATATTCCTTTTTGGGTGACACGTTACAAACCCTTCTACCTATTACCGGTGGACGAATAACACCCCTCGCTAGGGGTAAATATGTAACGTATTGTTGAATCACGAAGTGGTTTCTGCGTACACCCCTTCAACGGCAGGAAGCTTCATGACACAGCTGAGATAAGTCTACTAATCATACTGCATAAAACCAAATTTAACGTGAAGTTTGACTAACTCGATTCTCGAGCGCGTTGCTATATTGAATGCAAAGCCAACTAGAAAGACTGACTGAACTCTACCCAGCATCTCTCTGTCGACACCCACATAACGGTTTCCTTGTGAGTGATCTATTTATTGTAACACCTAGAGACCTAGGCTTCGAACTACGTTAAGTTGGCCCTGCCACCATCAATCACACTTCGGCAAGGTTCACCTTAATGGATAGTTGCACGATGTCTTTGTATTAGCCTGCTAATGTGACGTGATAAATATTAATGACTTACCAATTCTCTAATGGTTTCCTGTTAAAACGGTGAATGAATCTTACTCCGATCCGTTCTGTCAAACTCATCACAGAGGTGATTTTCTTACTATTGCACAGTCGTATATTAGTGGGCGGCCACGTACTATTGCACGGTTGTATATTAGTGGGCGGCCACGTACTATTGCACGGTCGTACATTAGTGGGCTGCCACGTACTATTGCACGGTCGTATATTAGTGGGATGCCACATACTATTGCACGGTCGTATATTAGTGGGATGCCACGTACTATTGCACGGTCGTATATTAATGGGCGGTCACGTACTCCTTGATGGCCAACGACGAAGGTAAATTACTACTGCCGATTATTGGAACATGCCAGTGTGCACATATATAGTGACGGCAGAAAGAGAGCACACGTAGAGATGGCTGGAACACACGTAGAGATGGCTGGAACACACGTAGAGATGGCTGGAATACACGTAGAGATGGCTGGAATACACGTAGGGGAAGGCAGTGTTAGTTGAGCCATTTTTCATTCTTTTTGATGCCTACTGCGCAATCATATTCATAAGTCAAAATTGTTTTTACTCACATAAACTATGATTATTAATAGATCAGTTTATACCAATATAATGCATCTAACATGCATAGATAATTGTATCTAGCTGATTCAAATAGGGTTGGTAAGCTGGCTCAACTAACACTTGGTGTGGGGTAAGTGGAGCCACAGTGTAGTGTAAGTTACGTAAATGCTTTATTTGTATAATTTACGTAGGCCTTGTACAAAACATTTGTAACAACTCAGCCAACACATCTACCCAATGGGTACAACACGTCTCTGACAAGTCTACACGCTTAATTAATAAGTCAACACACTTAATTAATATGGACTTATAGGCCAACCGCAACCAGTGTAACTAACTGTTGCTATGTTGCATGTAGTTATCCGATGTCCCAATTTGTTGGGAAAAAAATTAATTCTTTGATGTATTTTGGGGTAAAGACCACTCGTCTTCATTTTTTAACCGCTGCTCAACTAACCACCCCTTGGGCCTTGTGTGGCTCAACTAACCACCCCTTGGGTCTTGTGTGGCTCAACTAGCCCCGTTTCGACAATTAAGCTTATTTAATTAACTTCTCATTAAAGCGCAGAGTGATGTAAATAACATTCTTCTCTGTGCATAGTTAAACCATTTGTAAGCGCACAAACAATAAAGTCTGGTCACGTGTGTTGATAGTTTACTCGCCAGCAGGCATTAATCACAATTACTAAGTTTCGAAAAACATGAAAACATTCTCGGGAAACACGGGTGGCTCAACGAACCTAGTGGCTCAACTAACACTGCCTTCCCCTGTAGAGGAGTTGCACATATTGAAAGGTGCAAAGTGACGATTTATAATGCAAATGTCCATCGCCTGACACGCAATACTGAACCATTGTTGAAATGATAAGTATCCAGCAGTGATTGGCAAGAAGCACAATTAGCTGCGTAGTGCAAAAAGCCACGCGGTGGCGTAATGAACTTGGATCGGTAGACATCATTGCAGTATATGACAACAATCTACCGTACCAAATATACAACACAACAATGTATTGTACAACAATGTGCCGTAAAACAATGTACTGAACAACAATATGCTGAAAACAATGTAGTGCGCCATAATATGATGTACAACAATGCATCGTAAGGCAATGCACCGGATCACAATGTACCGTACGACACTGCACTGTACAATAATGTACGTACAACAGTGTACCGTACAAAATGCACAGTTCCACAATGTACCATACAACAATGTACAATACAGCAATATACCGTACAACGATGTACCTTACAACAATGTACCGTACATCAGTGCACCGTACTATTCGACAGAAGGTGTAACTTACCATGTTAACTTCAGATATGCTGTCAAAGCTCGCCAATACCAGCTCCATGTCAATGTGGAGAGATTTCCCTGAAATAAATAACGTGGGTTGTAAAATATGTCATTAATACTTTCTTATGAATACAGTCATGTGGTAGAATACGTTATACAATTTGAAAAACAAATAATTAGAAGAACGGCACCGTGGTGCGGTCGTGCGGGGGGGGGGTTGAAAAACACTTTATGCGTTCTTTATCATGACAAACACCATTGTTCGTTCGTCGTTATCAATGGCAGTAAAAGAAAGCGCTTTATACATATTTATACATATTGGTAATACTGCAAAAATGGCACTAGTGACAATTGCAAGTATGACTTTCTACTTCACACAGTCAATATGCTCTATCCAATACACGGGTGCAATTACGATTTCATAATGGAACGGACGCTCGATGACGACGGGACTATTGTTTACACTGTGACGCTGTCATCGCCTACAAAATGGCCGACGAACACATTTCAATTGTACGCATTTATATAGACCTGTCGCCAATGCATCATGCGAAGGACGTTGCGGGGGAATATTGCTTGACTACACACTTGACTACACACTCCTCAATATGCAAACATTCGGCAATAAAACTCTGGAATGTCATCCATGCCAGTGCGAGAGATGTAGGCCACCCTCTGAAATGCTGACCTCTGATTTGCACCAACATGAAATCAAATCACGAAGCGTTCCCAAACGACAAATAACGACCTATTTGTTCGGTGTGTTAATTTTACGACCCAGTTCGCAATATCGCCGCTTCCGTCACTGCCGGACAAGAGGCTACAGTCACAGGGGCCGATGTCACGGAAATAGGCCGGCAGACCAGCACGCTTTGTCATAGTAAATAATTAAACAACCATTACTGTCTTGCACTAATATGCCATTGACGTCGACACGCAGTGAGTTTATCAGCGGTTAACGACTAAACGATTATCCGATATGAGATTACTTTAAGCGTATCATTCGTTCTGCGTACACCGTCAGCCATTGACGGCCAAGCAGTGATGCTGCGTTGTCCAACTGTCGTAAATCGGCGCTACACAAGCATTGTATACTCGTGGGCGGATTATCATCGTGTCAGTTACATATTTTCGGTCATCGATTTATGAAAGTTTTATGGCTTTTCCCATGTGATAACGATTGGCAAAGTATTGAAATAGCACGGACATCCTTGGAATCCGGCTGTTTTCGCGGATGTGATATGCCCAAGGGAATCATATACTTACATATAAAAAAAGTTACGTCGTCAATAAACGGTTTATTTTTTATAACGCTGCGCACGTATACCATGCACTGGAATGCTAAAAATGAATACGAAAATAATAATATGTGAATAAAGTATAATATGATATGATAGTAGGATATTAATATGAAGTATTTATTCTCACAGAGAAGAAATACATTTGATAAACAAACAAAAAGGAACGATATGGCATTACACAAAAGGCAAGTGCGTCCAAGCGAACAAGATGAAAAAACAATGATCAAATGAGAGAAATGTCTTTTTCATTTTCTATCTATTGCTGATCAGTGTGTTGACATCTATGCTACCCATCTTATGCCGATTCCACTGTGACAAATTCCGTTCTGTACTTAGCTGTATTAATATATTTTGACAGTACTTCCGTGCGACACTTTTTCTACAGTTTGATCGATGCTAACCACATCGCCAATCTTTCGATGACATTTACGAACCGCGAGACTTTACAGCGCCATCTACTAGAATCCAATAAAGTTGTCGCCGTCCACGTCATAAGACATTTGCGTAAGCGTGTTCGGCGATGTAGACAAATTAAAACCAGCGGTGCATGAAGCAGGTCAGGTCACGACGCCAAGTTATACTGTGCGACACGACTGCTCTGCACGCAGTGGTTGTTTTGACCAGCCTAATACAAATTACATTTGTCGCTATCAACCAAGACATGTCTACGAATTGTGCATTTAGTTTGGAAAACATGGCGTTTTGCGTTTAAACATGGATTTAACTCGGGTTATATGTAGAGGGATTGACGCAGGGAAATGTTGTAATCAGATGAATTCTGCGCAATGACTGGCGTGAGCAAGATTAGTACAAAGGTGATGTTTCTAGGATTGGGTCATTTTCTGGGAATGAGGCAATACCAGACGCTGTACCAAATCGTAGTATTATCATGGTTTGGCCTTCACCGTTTATTTAAACGTGGGTGTCAAACAGACACACGCATACACACACGCACATACACGCACAGGTAAATGCGGTCTACATAATTGTGATCATCACTGTGTATTAAAAAAATAAGGTGAAATTTAAATAAATGCAACAATATGGACAAATATACACACACCTACAACTACACACACACACACACACACACACACACACACACACACACACACACACACACACACACACACACACACACACACACACACACACACACACACACACACACACACACACACACACACACACACACACACACACACACACACACACACACACACACACACACACACACACACACACACACACACACACACACACACCACACACACACACACACACACACAACACACACACACACACACACACACACACACACACACACACACACACACCACACACACACACACACCCACACACACACACACACACACACACACCACACACACCACACACACCACACACACACGCGCGCGCGCGCGCGCATGTTATATTCATAAAACAAGTATCAGGTAATTATGTATAACTTTATTTGGAATTGAAAGGTCACATATTTAGATGTGTTTCTGTTTAATAATATTTATTAATATTAAGCCATTCGACTATTTCAAAGAGTTCATCATTTATTGCTGATTCAGCACTTCTGTTTGGTAAATTGTCTTTTAAAGATTTGATGGTGCTAAATAAGGTGGTGTCGTCGGCTTACATAATAAAGTTAAGCATTTTACTAGCTTTTGGAAAAATATTAATACATATTATAAGTAACAAGGGACCAAGGGTGGAGCATTATGATACACAAACTGGGCCAGGTAAGATATCAGAACTTTCATTTTAAAATTCAGTGTATTTGTATTTTTTAGGTTAGAGAGAATGACTTCATAATTAGGTAAATTTTGGTTAGACATTTTTTATTTCTTATAAAGCGAATCTCGATATTTGATATAATTTAGAAGACCATGTGTAATCCATTTTGAATGTTTATGTTTATATTTGTTGTATTTCATGATTTTAATTGGCTTATGCTTATCCTTAGCACGCACGCACGCACGCACGCACGCACGCACCCACGTCTATATCATATGGTTGTATTCTGACAGTAACGTTAACCTAGGCTCATGGTCGTATAACTTTCAAACATTTACTCAACATTGCACAGCATTACGATGAATACACCGCCAACGTCTCATGTTATCTACAAGGAAAGAACGGTCTGTATTTCGTAGAAGCAAGTTATTCATAGCTTACTATCCACATAAATGACGAGTACCACGTTAGGACTGACGATGAATCTAGTCACTCGTGTAGCCAAAAAATAATAGGAAAATAATACAGTCTCGCTTCAGTGAGCGGCTCCCACAGACGCCGGAGGAGGCGTGAAACCATTGCTTATAATTTGGCGTGAAAGAGCGGATCTTCACCTGCGTCTCTCGTTTAAGAACGTGGATGACCATTTAGCAGCCGGCAAACAGATCGAGAATGATCGCTTCCGTACGTGGCAGGTGGCGGTTAGAACGGTGCGCTCACACGGCCCGTGGCAGAAAGCCGAGTAGTGCGTGGACAATGTAATTACCGTTGATATTAGCGTTACTAATGTAATGCTTGTAGTAAACCTACAGTATGCATATACGATGCATCTATAATCGCCACGTCTACCGATATGTGTCAGTGGCATGTAATTGCGGTGACAAATGCTAAGCCATTGTTGAGTTAGTTCGCACATTTGACCCGATGGATGGAGAGTCACGTATTTCGGTAGTTGTGCGCGGAAAGTGCGGCTCAACGGAATCTATTGCAAGCCACCTTCCCATGTCTGGAGCCACTGCAGCAGTATCAAGCCACCTTCCCATGTATGGAGCCACTGCAGCAGTATCAAGCCACCTTCCCATGTCTGGAGCCACTGCTGCAGTATCAAGACACCTTCCCATGTCTGGAGCCACTGCTGCAGTATCAAGCCACCTTCCCATGTAAGGAGCCACTGCAGCAGTATCAAGCCACCTTCCCATGTCTGGAGCCACTGCAGCAACATCAAGCCACATTCCCATGTCTGGAGCCACTGCAGCAACATCAAGCCACCTTCCCATGTCTGGAGCCACTGCAGCAACATCAAGCCACCTTCCCATGTCTGGAGCCACTGCTGCAGTATCAAGCCACCTTCCCATGTCTGGAGCCACTGCAGCAGTATCAAGCCACCTTCCCATGTCTGGAGCCACTGCAGCAACATCAAGCCACCTTCCCATGTCTGGAGCCACTGCTGCAGTATCAAGCCACCTTCCCATGTCTGGAGCCACTGCAGCAGTATCAAGCCACCTTCCCATGTCTGGAGACACTGCAGCAACATCAAGCCACCTTCCCATGTCTAGAGCCACTGCTTCAGTATCAAGCCACCTTCCCATGTCTGGAGCCACTGCAGCAACATCAAGCCACCTTCCCATGTCTGGAGCCACTGCAGCAACATCAAGCCACCTTCCCATGTCTGGAGCCACTGCTGCAGCATCAAGCCACCTTCCCATGTCTGGAGCCACTGCTGCAGTATCAAGCCACCTTCCCATGTCTGGAGCCACTGCAGCAACATCAAGCCACCTTCCCATGTCTGGAGCCACTGCTGCAGCATCAAGACACCTTCCCATGTCTGGAGCCACTGCAGCAGCATCAAGCCACCTTCCCATGTCTGGAGCCACTGCTGCAGTATCAAGCCACCTTCCCATGTATGGAGCCACTGCTGCAGTATCAAGCCACCTTCCCATGTCTGGAGCCACTGCTGCAGCATCAAGCCACCTTCCCGAACGCAAAACGTTCTCAAAGGTTCTGGTTTGACATTTATCAACAGCCGTAAGGGTCATTACGAGAGACGCCGGTCGCTTATATCGGTTTAACGTGAGCGTTGTTGCGGCAGTAACGACATTGCCAACGACTGTATTAAATGAAATGTACAATGACTTCCACTGGTTCACTGGACGTCTGTTTTACGGGCCACTGCCACAAGGAATGTATTAGTATTGATAACATCTCGGTTGGTTAAAAGTTATATCCATACAAAACGTGTTACAATCTTGATATTTCACCTTTTATATTTTCGAAAATACACGATTTGGCGATGACTTAAAATATGCCACTTTTACGACATAGAGACTCCCTTACTGCAATTAAAGGCGGACCTGTAAATCTTCACAGTTGATGGTTAAATAAAATGTTTTTCATATTAAATAATTTTTTTTACATTCATTGACTGTATATATATAATACAGCAATAAAGAATAAAGCATGGAATATAATCATTGCCAAATTAGCTGTATTTTGAGATAGAAAATGAGGAAATGTTTGCATTTTAATTATTCTAAAATGCCAAACAGTTAACCAATGAAAATCTGTGTGTACTAAAAAGAATATACAACGATTTCCATTCGTTAACAAGAGCACTGTTACACTGTTACACTGTTACACTGTTACACGGGACGTTGAAACCGTTAAATCAATTCGATTATTTTAGTCTTATTTCAAATTAATTTTGCGAAACAACAAACCTACCTAATATTCACTGCAACATGCTAGTTGTTTGTGCAACTTTTGTATGTAGTTTTTTTTTAATCATTAGACGAACTGTTAAATTAGTTAATGCTTGTTCAAGCATTAACTGAAGTGAAAATCGAAATGCTGAAAAATCACGATTTTTTTCCTTAGTGAAATTTCGTAACTTTGTCATGTGATCGGCAACAGGATGGAAGTGACGTCCATGATTAGCATTGTCCCACATGTGCAAGGTGTTTATCATTTTGGATATCTATCATTTTGATCCTTACCAGATCTAACAACGAAAGTAATTTTTCTTCGATGATATGAAAAAAATAGGCATTTTTGCATTAAACAGACTGCACACATTACTTAAACTTGTCACACATTACACATCTAGAAACAAATGAACCGGATTCGCGATGGGCTGAACCACGCATTTGAGGAAGCAGTTTAAAGTGTATGTCATAGTCCTCTGTTTGGCATCCTTCTGTCTTGAATAGACAATGGTTTGTGCCTTGGTGGTCAACTCTGTGCTACGCATCGCCTGGTGTGGGGAAATATTGTGGATAAACTGTCGACACTTCGCATGGAGACTGAACTTCTGAGTACAGTGGAACCTCGTTCAACCGGATGCCGATAATCCGGGCACCTCGCCGTCTGGATATCCGGACATTCGAAACGTTAATATACTCATTCGTCCGGACACGTACACCGGGGACCAAGGTGTTCGGACTAACGAGACTCCATATCGAGACTTATATCGCATTATCGTCTTAAGGTCGGTTGCATTACCTTCTATTACACGGCCGTATAACTTGATTATGTTCACCTTATTACTTTCAATCCAAAGGCCTATAATTGAAAATACCGCTAGAATAGCTAAGCGTGCTGCCAAATGACAACGAACACCCCACAAACACACCACAAATACGCGTTGTAATCGCGAGATTTGCGCTACTTCACAACTGTCAATCAACCGTTTGGAGGCGGAGTTTCTGTACCCCGGACGGTTTTTAGTCCAGGCTTGTATTCCTCTTCCTTATTCTCGCTCATTAATATTATCACGATGTGTTCTTTACCAAACATATTTAGCGTACTTTGTGTTTATAGTAATCTTGTGGAATCCTGTGTTTCTCCCAAAATTACAAATCCGGTGTGGCTTATATATTGTCAGGGGCATCCACTGTTCCTTGATCTGCCGACGCACATTCTGCCGTTATTCGCGATATTCATGGCGTGCGCCGTCGCTAACACAAACCGCTGCGTTGCTAAAATACGGGATATTTCTTTATTGATTGTGCAACTCCCGTTATCCACCTCGGAAAATAGTCGCAGTTAGATGCAGACAATCACATGTTTTTCTACTTTGTAACACGTCGCGGGATCAATACACACTCCGTCGTACTCATATTTTCGTTAGACACAAGTGCAATGTTAGAACCTTGTCGCACTGGGCCAATCCCTCATTGTTAAAACGCGCGGTGAATAAGCAGGAGGCCACCGCTGCCTGCGTTACGACACACATCACAACAGGGATAAGAGCCTAGTACGTTTTCCAAACAACGTGCAACCATACCACGCATACATTTTGCAAACGACAATCATTCAAATGATGAGAATGATCAATTCAAAAAACGTTAATACTAATTTTCTACCTCAAACGTAGGAAGATGCCAATTATATTTCAAGTGGTGTGTTTTGGAAATTATTCAGAATAATGTAGCAAAAAAAAAACAAATTAGACCAGACGATCCGTTCGCGATTAGCAAAGGACACATATGACAGTTCCTTGCTGAAATAACGGCTGCAATCAGCAAGTAACATCGCCAGCTGATGTAGCAACGTTTGAAAAAAATATTAACAATAGTCGTGCAATGAATCATCCCAGGCAACACGCAAAACATATGACGCACACAACACAACACGCACCCACGCATGAACACGCACGCACGCACGCACGCACGCGCGCGGATACATAAGGACCCACCCGCGCACATGCATGCACGCCACGCGAACGCATATGCATAAGCACGCATACACGCACGCACGCACGCACGCACGCACGCACACAATTGTAACATAACTGCAGACGACTTTTAATACTTCACAGGACATTTCTCTGCAGACGACTTCTAAAACTATGT
Source organism: Lamellibrachia satsuma (assembly GCA_033239005.1). Classification (NCBI taxonomy): domain Eukaryota; kingdom Metazoa; phylum Annelida; class Polychaeta; order Sabellida; family Siboglinidae; genus Lamellibrachia; species Lamellibrachia satsuma. The sequence goes on along the minus strand of BSQZ01000010.1, from coordinate 1,375,516 downwards.
ATTTTGTGCTTTATAAAGATGGGGCTCGTATATATCATGTAAAAACGTATTAATCAATAAAAAAGTTATCACAATTTGTTTGCAATCAGTCGATAAAATAACTACATCGGACTTAGCGTAGTTTCGTGTTGGGTGTATTATTTTACAGTTTGCATATGTTACACAGCTACAGCTAGACACGTATTCCGTTTCCATCACTACACCAGAACAATTGTTAAATTTTAGCATTCCGTCCTCCCCCCAGCAGTATATTTACTTTTAGTTGGACCAAAACAGTTTATCAGTGTGTAGTCCCGAGCCAATGTCAACACACTTCGCAAGTACATTATACATGGGCGAACTTAGAGACAGACATCATTGCCGTAATAATCAATACAGCGTGGGTGAGTATTGATAGGAATAACTGCGCAACGCCAAGACACATGACAACACGCACCCCCATCCACCGGGTGTGACATTTCTTGTGTTAATTAGACACATGACAACACGCACCCCCATCCACCGGGTGTGACATTTCTTGTGTTAATTAGACACATGACAACACGCACCCCCATCCACTGGGTGTACACATGACAACACGCACCCCCCATCCACCGGGTGTACACAATGACAACACGCACCTCCATCCACTGGGTGTACACAATGACAACACGCACGCCTATCAACCGGGTGTACACAATGACAACACGCACCCCCATCCACTGGGTGTACACATGACAACACGCACCCCCCATCCACCGGGTGTACACATGACAATACGCACCCCCATCCACTGGGTGTACACAATGACAACACGCACCCCCATCCACTGGGTGTACACATGACAACACGCACCCCCATCCACCGGGTGTACACATGACAACACGCACCCCCATCCACTGGGTGTACACAATGACAACACGCACCCCCATCCACTGGGTGTACACATGACAACACGCACCCCCATCCACTGGGTGTACACATGACAACACGCACCACCATCCACTGGGTGTACACAATGACAACACGCACCCCTATCCACTGGGTGTACACAATGACAACACGCACCCCTATCCACTGGGTGTACACAATGACAACACGCACCCCTATCCACTGGGTGTACACAATGACAACACGCACCCCCATCCACTGGGTTAAATAGTGACAACACGCACCCCCAGCCACTGGGTGTACACAATGACAACACGCACCCCAGCCACTGGGTGTACACAATGACAACACGCACCCCCATCCACTGGGTTAAATAATGACAACACGCACCCCCAGCCACTGGGTGTACACAATGACAAGCTGTTCAGACCCATTTCGTGAACATCAAACCTACATTACGTCAATTACAACATGATAGTTCGTTTATGCACCAGTGCTATTTACTTTTGGTGAAATCATCGACAAGCTCTTAAATATGTTTGACCGGGTCCGGTAAAACATTTGCGGAAAAATGATAAAAGTGGCTTCGTCTGTTCGTGATGTAACATGCGGCTACTCACACTTCCGTAAGTTACCAGCTTTAACCATCAACATCAACGATTTCGATGATTTTAGCAAAATGTACGCAGTTGTTTATTAAACCGGCTGCGCATATTACTGAAACCAGTCACGCTTTAGACGTCGTACGTTTTACATTGTACGTTGTACGTCGACGAACCTAACTCGTGATGGTCCAAATCAATTGAGCAGAAAGTTTTCAGACGACAACGGATTAATCACCTAATGGTTTAAAGGTGCATAGTCTCATCGTTTTTTATTGTAAACTAACGTTTTACAGTGTTTACTATATCTATTCTAACGTGTTTATTATATATATATATATATATATATATATATATATATATATATATATATATATATATATATATATATATATATATATATATATATATTCTAACGTGTTTATTATATCTATTCTAACGTGTTTATTATATCTATTCTAAAGCGTTTAGTATATCTATTCTAACGTGTTTAGTATATCTATTCTAACGTGTTTATTATATATATATTCTAACGTGTTTATTATATCTATTCTAACGTGTTTAGTATATTTATTCTAACGTGTTTAGTATAGCTATTCTAAAATTTTGACCGCTCAAATGTGTTTTAATAAAAACAAATGTAAATATAATCTGACCGTTTTAAGTTTACGAACATCGAGATTAGTCTGTGCTGGTTAGCATGCAAGGTCAGCATTAGTCTGTGCTGGTCAGCATGCAAGGTAAACATTAGTCTGTGCTGGTCAGCATGCAAGGTCAGCATTAGTCTGTGCTGGTCAGCATGCAAGGTCAGCATTAGTCTGTGCTGGTCAGCATGCAAGGTAAACATTAGTCTGTGCTGGTCAGCATGCAAGGTAAACATTAGTCTGTGCTGGTCAGCATGCAAGGTCAGCATTAGTCTGTGCTGGTCAGCATGCAAGGTAAACATTAGTCTGTGCTGGTCAGCATGCAAGGTAAACATTAATCTGTGCTGGTTAGCATGCAAGGTAAATATGATATTCGAGTCGAAACATTCAAAATATCCAGATATCGGTCAAATCAAAGTAGAAGATTGTGGTTCATTAAAACACAATTTTGAGCGGTCAAGACTTCATAGAATAGATATAGTTTATATTATGTAGCATGATTTCACCATAAAAACTGACCAGCCCAGCTTCAGTGACTGGTCCCTACCTCCAAACTGTGGTCGCAGTCTCACATCGTATCCTTCGAGTATTTCGTCGATGATCTTCGACACATTCTTCAGGGCCCGGACGTCGAAGCGGTCCCGGCCGGGCTGACTGCTGTTGCCGCCGCAGCCAACGACGGCCAACGACAGGGTGAACACGAGGAAGCTCTCGAACACGGCCGGCAACCGGGCGACCGGCCAAGGCAGCCGGCCTCGGGAACTTGCCGAGGCCATGCAGTCAATGCAAATATCCAGTGTTGGTTAGCGTGCCACGGACGCCGTTGTTATCTCAGGACCGTTGGTCGAGTTTGCCGTTTCGGCGGCTGGAGCTTGTTGTGGCAGCAAACGACGTGCATCATCTATAGCCGAGGCAGGCACCGCATCTGCCGCACTACACAAGAGCGCGTATGAACGACTGGCTCCAGCGTCCAAGTCGCATCGACTGACTGTGCGATGTAGCGACGGCGACGGCGACGGCGGCGGCGGCGGCGGAGGCGGTTATCTGGCCAGCGCACTGCGCATGGGCCGGTGGCCAGTGGCGCTATCTGGCGTTGTTGGTAGGTGGTGTTTGGTGCGACAGACGACAGCGCTAAGTGAGCCGCTTTGAGCTCCGCGGTGCGCCATACCCGGCCAAGGGAGACACATACGCACCGCCTGAAGACGAACAGGTATTGTGCACTATATTCATGTATTCAAATGTCTTCTTTTGGACCTGTTATTGGAGTTGCCTTTGTCATTCATACTCGCTTCGGATGTGGTCCTGGTTTGAGTGATTATCACAACACCGTGATTCTAAACTCGTTATACATTTAGCCAATTTTCACTTCCTATTTAATCGTCATGAGATAGAAGGGGCTAACGGTGCTCGTGGGCCACCAAAACACACAAACGTCTAACGCCCTATTCGTATTCCAAGTACAACAACAATCGTTTCAACGCGTCCTCATTTTATGAAACGATCATAGACCGGGATCGAAACCCCGACTTCACAGACATGACGCGCGCGAGCCGCCATCGAGTTGAAACCGTGTGTCATTGTCATTTAAAATGGCGATGCTGGAATCCTTTTGCACAATTAGTCATCCCACGATTTGCCTGTTTGTAGAGCTGCTGTAAGCGCGACGGTTAATTTAATTTCCAAATGAAACGCTGGGTATTAAATCGAACATAGGTCTTCAATATATAAAGATACTAGTCGTTTGAAATATTTTGACATATTTATTGAGTTTTGCAATTATTAATCTACTGTCAGTAGCAGTATGTATAGCACTGTTGACGTTGTTGCCCGTCGTTTCACTGGAGTCTGGGTGAGGCTGGCATCAATACTGGTCCTGGGTCTGTTTTGTTCTCCTCGAGTCACTATTTCCGTCTCACTGCAACCTCCATCAACAGGTTGCATTCCCCCGTCCCTCACTCCCATTCTCTCCCCCCAATCCCGCCAAAACTCTCTTCACCATCTCAGTCGCAGTCTCCCCCTCCCCCATGTAAGTGCATCCGTTCTCTTCGTCAGCCGTTCCCCTTCCATTCGTCCCACGTGTCCAACCCACTTTAACCAACTCCTCACCCGCTTCCTCCTGAAACTCTCTTTCACACCAACCTCCTCACTCAGTTCCTCCCTCAGTTCCTCACTCAGTTCCTCCCTCAGCTCCTCCCTCAGCTCCTCCTTCAGCTCCTCCCTCAGTTCCTCCATTCTTCACTTATCTATTCTTTTTGATTGATCACACATAATTGTGTCGACGTGGAGACAGCCAGGCAGCTGCGATGCAGGCTCATTGTAAAGCCAACTGAAGCGCTCCATACAGATGTCATGCGTTCAGTAAACGCTGTTTATTAATGTTGATCCGTTGATATGATCTCTTAAACGTGTCAACGGGACGCAATCAATAAGACATTAGCGTAACAATTAAACCTGTCACATTTCATCGTAACATATGTTGTACATGTGATGCTGGTTGATAAATGTTCACGTAAATATTTTACCTCCAAAGCACCCAGCGCTCCGCTGATCATAACAATTACAAATAATAAATGTCGACATATTGCGTTATTTTTCACGAATACAGGATCCAGATCAACTATTATTTTAAAGTTGTGTACGCGGAAATGATGTTTTATGTTAAAATAAACTTTAGTTTAAGGCACTACATTTATATCAACCAATCAAGAACGTTTATTCAAGCAAATCAACGTGTAACACAATTTAAACAGACTCAGCTAATAAATGGAAATCTTGACAGAGCAGCACTAAAGTAAAATACTTATTGTGTGGAATAGCTTCTCTCGAGCAACGTAGGCCCTACGATGTAGGCCCTACGATGTAGGCCTTACGATGTCGGCCCTACTATGTAGACCCTAATATGTAGGCCCTATGATGTAAGCCCTACGATGTAGGCTCTACGATGTAGACCCTACAATGTAGGCCCTACGATGTAGGCCCTACCATGTAGGCCCTACAATATAGGCCCTACGATGTAGGCCCTACGATGTAGACCCTACGATGCGTTTTCAAGAGGCCGAGTTTTGGTGGATACACGTAACATTCCCTGCTATTCGCGCCCCAAGCCAACCCTCACAGAACGAGTTCTTATCAGGCGACGCCGCGTGTACTTGTCTTGTATCTGAGAACGCGTCTTATCGAACACTTAGAAACGAGCAAGTTTTGACGGCAGTAAAGTGAAGTTATAGGTTCGCCTGTCGTCATCAATAGTGCCTCCAACGCGCCTACAGCAGATTGCGCTGCACGACAAAGTCTTGTATTATATCTGGTTCAGTCTTTTGCTCACAATCTTGGCTAAATGCCAACGCCATGCCGTTAACATACTTTCACAGATTTTTTTTGTAACAAGAACCAAATGCCGATCTTCTCAATAAAGTGAAATAGTGGTCAAATTGTTGTTAAAAACATGGTTGCAAATTGCTGGAAGACGTGTCGAAGTTTTGGTGGAGGGACGGCCACATTGTAGTTTTGGGTGACCTAGTGGCGGAGTGACCCCCACCCACATGGGCGGAGTGACCCCCACCCACATGGGCGGAGTGACCCCCACCCATATGGTTAATTGAACATATTAGCTAGTAGTGATTTAATTAGTAGTCATATTGTTATCAATGGTTCTCACACTCAATATGTTTTACAATTACCCCTATTGTGTGGAATTAGCAGTCTGGGGCCGGCATGCATGCTGTGGTTAATTGTCGCTTGATTATTGATGTTTATACAATTACTAGACTAATGAATATTAATAAAACTGCATGTCATTAAGTTGGCCTGCTTCAATCTATACCTGACTTGAGTTGTTGTTCTGCATAAAGTATTTTTGAGCAATCAATTATACAGGTGCTTTTTCCCTTTGAAATTTAAATGGTTTCACTTTCAATCTGTGATTAATATACGCCTTTAGCAAGTATATTCAATGAAATGTCGATCAATGGCTCGTAGACGTTAACGAACATGATCAAGTCTCATTATTAGTTGGATAGAAAGATAATCGTGGTTTTATGACAATGCCAACAGTTTAGTAACATATACAATTACATACATTTTACGTTCTTGTGCTCGGAAATACGCGACAACAAAAGACGAACAAAGAAACAACAAAGACATTGTTCCTCCAGTGCTGCTCATAGCCGACTGGCGCATGGCGAACATAACTAATCACTGCGCTAGCTCTCCTTAGCAGAGTCACTTTTAGCCACGCTCGAGATAAGTGCATGCAAATAGTGTTACGTTCCATGTTTGCGAAAGGAACAGTCTATTGAAATGTGCTAATTTGGCGACGGCGCAATGGCTATGCTGTATTGATATTGTGTCATGGGCAATTACGTAGGGTTATGTGGTCGGTGACGAGGTGTTCAATACAACAGTAGGCAGGTAGAAAGTGTTACATTGATTAATTGCTACAAGAGTAAGTGCATATCAGTTGACTTGTTGTAACGGAACGGCCTGTACATATTATGGCCCAGATCTCTGTTGTGATACATAAAAGTGTGTTGGCTAAATGTTAAAACATACCTAATGAATTATCGTTATCACTGCAACTAGTGTATATACAGGTAAAATCTACACAAGTGCTTATTGAGACCGTGATGATTGTCAGTGATATAATGCACAAGATATGACATAGTTCTGGCAGTTTAAATCTGACAGTGGCAGGTTGGTCCTAGAGTTCGGTGGGAGATGGGAAGTTGTCCCCCAAACAGGTGGGAGATGAGGGTTGTCCCCCAAACAGGTGGGAGATGGGAGGATGAAGCCCCTGCCACACATCCGTTTGGCACCGAGGCAAGCAGCAATTCGTGATATGGTCGGTTCCATGGAATTTGCTGGAAGGCCTGTAGAAGGTGTAGAAGTTGTAGAAGGCCTGTAGAAGGTGTAGAAGGCCTGTAGAAGGTGTAGAAGGTGTGCAGCTGATAGAAACCATGGTGTTGCATATTCACGAACAACGTTCTGCACACGTCTCCCTCCCGTCTGCCGGCGGTGGTAGCCTGGCTACGATGGTAACATCGGCGTAAGACACATTGGCAGGACGTATTATATTATTATTATTATTACTATTATTATTATTATTATTAGTAGTAGTAGTAGTAGTAGCAGCCATAGCAAGTAGTAGTATTAGTATTAGTAGTAGTAGTAGTAGTAGTAGTAGTAGTAGTAGTAGTATTAGAAGTAGTAGTAGTAGTAGCAGTAGCAAGTAGTAGTATTAGTAGTAGCAGTAGTAGTAGTAGTGGTAGTAGTAGTAGTCGTAGTCGTAGTAGTAGTACTAGTAAATATTAGTAATAGTATCAGCAGCAGTAGTAGTAGTAGTAATAGTAGTAGTAGTAGTAGTAGTTGTTGTTGTTGTTGTAGTAGTAGTAGAAGTAGCTTCTCAAATACATGACTAGCACAGATACAGGAAGTCGATATAGTTACCGTGTCCGTTGTGGCCGACACGTTTGTCTATCGGCAGCGGTGAGAAATCAGCGAAGTCCGGGGGATCTGTCAGTCAGCAGCGACCCAAATGCGAAGTCTGGATGGGAAGTTTGAATGTGGGAACGATGGGGACAAACATGATTGATAGAAGGAGACTAGAGGTGTTGTGCGTCCAAGAGACCAAGTAGAAGGGAGACAGAGCGAGGGAACTAGCGGGTGGGTATGAGATGTTGCACGCAGGAGGAGACGGTAAGAGCAATGGTGTCGGTATCGTTGTATCAGAGGAGATCAGTAAGGACGTGGTGAGAGTGGCAAGATCTCAAGGGAGGATCACTGTTGCATGGATGATGGTGGAAAAGCAACTTGTGTGCATTATGTCTGTGTATGGGCCTCAAACAGGAAGGACGGAGACAGAAAAAAGGGCCTTCAAGGAAGAGTTGGAGAGAATGGTGGGATTGGTGGAAGCGCATGTGATGATGTGCATAGCTGGCGATTGTAATGGACATGGGGTACGGCAGAAGAAGAGTCGATCGGGGGATTCGGATAGGGAACAAGAATCGAGAGGGTCGAGAGCTGGTAGAACTGGTTATGAGAAAGAGGCTGGTCGTGGCAGGAACATTCTTCAAGAAGCGGGAAAACCACGAGATATCGGTGGCTCAGGACTACTGTTCTGGACATTTCATCACGTTTGAGATAAGTGTCACGGTAGTCATTATTCACAGCTGGTTTTGAGATCTTTAGTACTGGCGTTAAACATGTATACTGTGAGTGTTCAAAGAAAGCTGGAATAGTCTGGCAAAAACGCCAGCGAGTTGATCTCTGTACATATTAAACATTTTATTGCTGATCACATCTGGGCCAGTGACTTTTCTGGAACTGGTACCTTTCAAAATATTCCTCACCCCAGTCTCTGTAACATCTACTCAGTTATTCTCGAGACTCAGCAGTACTTCAAGTTCTTCAGTTTGTTTGTCTGAGAATTCCAGAATATCGTGTATGAAAAGACAAAAGGTAGAGTAGTGTACGGACCGGGAATATCGGAGACATTCAGGGTTGACATGGGCCTGAGAGAGGGTAGTTCCCTAGGCTTACTGTTATTCATCGTAGTAGCGGAGGTGATCAGCAGGAAAGCGAGTACGTGGGGCATTCTCCACAAAATGATATATGCAGATGACCTGGCAGTAGTAGCGGACAGTGAAGCAGACCTTCAAGAATGCTTGGTAGATTGGAAGGAAATCTTTGGCAGATATAGACTGAGAGTAAGTCTAGAGAAGACTGAGGTGTTCTGGGTTGGGCAGCAGAAAAAAAACTGAGAAGCGTGGAGACGGACATTTGCAGGAGAACATAAGCTGGGGCGAGTGCGTGGAGGAAAGTGGAAGGGGCGATGGGAGATAGACACATATCTCGGAATCTAAAAGGAGAGGTGCTTTGCTCATGCATAACACCAGCCTACATGTCCGGCGTAGAGACCATGGCGATGACAGAAAAGCAGCAAGAGAAACTGCAAGTTTGCAAGAATAGCTGGGTAAGACGAATTGCGGGAGTGAAAAGAATAGATAAAAGAAGAAATGAGGAGCTGAGGGAGGAAGTTGGTGTGTGAGACACCGAGAGAGTCTCACGAGGAAGTTGGTGTGTGAGACACCGAGAGAGTCTCACGAGGAAGTTGGTGTGTGAGACACCGAGAGAGTCTCACGAGGAAGTTGGTGTGTGAGACACCGAGAGAGTCTCACGAGGAAGTTGGTGTGTGAGACACTGAGTCTCACGAGGAAGTTGGTGTGTGAGACACCGAGAGAGTCTCACGAGGAAGTTGGTGTGTGAGACACTGAGAGAGTCTCACGAGGAAGTTGGTGTGTGAGACACTGAGAGAGTCTCACGAGGAAGTTGGTGTGTGAGACACTGAGAGAGTCTCACGAGGAAGTTGGTGTGTGAGACACCGAGAGAGTCTCACGAGGAAGTTGGTGTGTGAGACACTGAGAGAGTCTCACGAGGAAGTTGGTGTGTGAGACACTGAGAGAGTCTCACGAGGAAGTTGGTGTGTGAGACACTGAGAGAGTCTCACGAGGAAGTTGGTGTGTGAGACACCGAGTCTCACGAGGAAGTTGGTGTGTGAGACACTGAGAGAGTCTCACGAGGAAGTTGGTGTGTGAGACACTGAGAGAGTCTCACGAGGAAGTTGGTGTGTGAGACACTGAGAGAGTCTCACGAGGAAGTTGGTGTGTGAGACACCGAGTCTCACGAGGAAGTTGGTGTGTGAGACACTGAGAGAGTCTCACGAGGAAGTTGGTGTGTGAGACACTGAGAGAGTCTCACGAGGAAGTTGGTGTGTGAGACACTGAGAGAGTCTCACGAGGAAGTTGGTGTGTGAGACACCGAGTCTCACGAGGAAGTTGGTGTGTGAGACACTGAGAGAGTCTCACGAGGAAGTTGGTGTGTGAGACACCGAGTCTCACGAGGAAGTTGGTGTGTGAGACACTGAGAGAGTCTCACGAGGAAGTTGGTGTGTGAGACAAGGGAAAAAAGTTAATTATACCTCTTTATATAGCAATAGTGAGACCTCATTTAGAATACTGTATACAAGCATGGAGACCATATCGTAAGAAGGATATAGATTCGCTTGAACGCATACAAAGGAGAGCAACTAAACTGATTCAAGAACTGAGACACCTTAGTTATGAAAAACGCCTGAAAGAATGTGGTTTAACAACTCTAGAGACAAGGAGGTTAAGAGGAGATCAGATTGAAGTTTTTAAGATATTGAATGGGTATGAAAATATTGATAGAAATATGTTTTTCTCACTCAAGAAGGATAGCAGAACTAGAGGATATGAGGTAAAATTAGTAAAGGATCAATGTAGATTGGACATCAGGAAGAACTCGTTCTCACAGAGGACAATAAATGAATGGAACAAATTGTCTACAGATTGTGTAACTGCTAGCAGCGTGAATATGTTTAAAAACAAGGTTGACACATATCTCAGGAGGGCGGGTTATAAGTAGATGAACATTGTTGGACTCTCGAAAAGCCAATGGCTTCCTTGTCCACTTGCCATCTGGGCATTTGGCTTGGATGGCAAATCTTGTTAAATCTTGTTAAACGACCTAATGGGTCGCTCCAGTAAAACTTTGTTTCCGAAAAATGATAATGGTCCAGACGCATTGGCTGATTGTTTCGTCACGCACTTCACTGACAAGATCACTGATATCCATGTACATCTGGCGACTATAAGCACGCAGCGCCAGCTGTCGGTGTTCGCAGATGATAATGACTGTCGTGTTGTGGATCCTCTTTGTGACTTCCGACTAGCTACATGCAATGACATCTGTAATCTGGTAATGAAGGGTACTAGCAAACTTTCAACTGACATCGACATCATTTCTGCAACCCTGCTTAAACCGAATATTGCTACGCTCGCACCGGTGTTAACACGCATTGTGAACCTGTCGATCGATTCCTCAACGATGCCAACTGTTATGAAACACGCCGTCGTGACACCATTGTTAAAGAAGAGTGATCTCGACCCTGAAATACTATCTAACTACCGACCGATATCCAACCTAAGTTTCATATTAAAACTCCACAAGAAGTATGTAGCATCGCACATCCGGCAGTACATGGACTCGAATGATTTCTTCGATGTCTTTCAGGGTGCGTATCATCCTGCTCATAGCTGTGAAACAGGCCTCGTTCGTATACAGGACGACATTCTACATTCGCTCGACGTGATATTGGTGTTGCTCGATCTCAGTGCTGCCTTCGATACTGTTGATCACCGTCTGCTTCTAGACAAACTGCACGAAATTGGCCTACGTGACGCCGCACACCGCTGGACACAGCAGCGAACGCTGTCAAAGTCGATAACGTCACCGTAAGAAGTGTTGGTTTATGCTTTGGTGTACCGCAGGGTAGCGTGTTGGGAACTTTGTTCTTTACAATCTACTGTCTGGGGCTCAACCATGTCTTCGAACACCACCAACTCCGTTACCACATGTATGCTGACGATACCTAGCTGTATGTTGAATTTCCGCGTGATCAGCCAGCGCATGCTACAACTGCCATTGACCGCATATCGCGATGTACCGCCGATGTAAAGTCATGGATGGTGTCCCACAACCTTCTTCTTAACGAGTGTAAAAAGGAAGCCGTCGTCATTTTGGCTGCGCAGAATCGTTAACGTGTTCAACCTCCTGTTGACCTAGTCATTGATGTATGTGGCTGCTCCGTCACGCCGAAACCAGTTATCCACGACATCGGTTTTGTATTTGATGACACAATGACAATGGCGGCGCAGATGCGCCGTGTCTGCCAGGTGGCATACTGTCACATTCGCGGCATCGCAACTATCAGAAAATGCCTTTCCAACATTGCTTGCAAAACAATAATTCATGCTTTAGTCATGTCGCGCTTGGACTTCGGCAACGCTATGTTTTATGGACTGCCCGAGACGCAGCTGCGGAAACTGCAGATGATTCAAAACTCCGCGGCACGGCTGATTACTGGAACCCGCAGACGAGATCACATAACACCAGTTTTATTCAGTTTACATTGGTTGCCTGTTCGTCGGCGAATCGAATTAAAGCTTCTTTTACTTGTGCTTCGCGCTGTGCATCATCTCTGCCCAGTGTATCTGTCGTCTCTAGTGATTCCATACACAACCACCCGAACACTGAGATCCGCCGATCAACATCTATTGACTATACAGCGGTACCATCTCGAGCGGTACGGTCGTCGGGTCTTTTCTGTGGAACGCCCTGCCTCCCGCAATTAGGCAAGCCAACTCCGTGCGGTATTCAAATCACTCTTGAAAACACATCTCTTTCGCGAAACCTTCCAAACACTCTGTTGACATTTTAATTACTCGAACATTTTACTTATTTAACTTATTATTGATTTAATGTGTTTATTTAACTAATCTGATTAACTTATATGTTTATCTAATGTATCAACTTAATTGTAGTTGGTTATTTTAACTTTCTGTTATTTTAATTTAATGTACTGATTTATTTCTTTACATAACAAATTTATTTATTTCATTTATTTTACTTTTTATTTTACTTATGTTTACCTGTCTCTTAACCACATTTTTATTTTAGCTTTTAAATTTATTTTAAATTATTTAGCATTATCTTTTTAGCGCCTTTGAGCAGGTTTTAACCCGGATACAACGGCGCATTATAAATGTATACTGATCAAAAATAATAACAATGATAGCAAAGATAACAATGATAACAATACTAACAATAGTAACAATAGTAACAATAACAATGATAACATCGATAACATTGATAACAATGTTAACAATGATTACAATAATAACAACTATAACAACGACAACAACGATAACAACAATAACACTAATAACAACAACAATACTGATAATAATAATAATAATAAACAATAATAATAATAAAAATAACAATAATATCAATAAAAATAATGACAATACTAATAACAATA
>BSQZ01000010.1:1337500-1360000 GCA_033239005.1 Lamellibrachia satsuma | reverse complement strand
AGTCGTAGATCACCAACAACCAACGTTATTAGGAACAGTTATTTTTCAACGCTGTGGAAGCTGGCAAAGATAGACGACAAAAAGGTTATTTCATATCACTAATCATCAGTCTTGTTTGATGTCAGCAATATCTTATGTCACATACATGCTATATGATGATCATTCAGGTTTCCGTGTCCAAAATGCACGTCAGACATTACTCAACTATATCGTTCACTGACAAGGGACTCGTGAATGGCGTATTGCTGCAACATTTCGCTCTAGTGAACCACATTGTCCTACTGGAGAAATTGGCCATCTACGAGCTCACAAGACTCCGTTCCATGGGTTTCTTTGTACCTGTCAGAGCGCCAGCAGTTCTTTCAATTTAAGCTGTGACCTGTTCGACATCATAACATATGTTCCCTAGCTTTCTGTTCTTCATAGTGGCAACACCTTGACACCACTGTACATAGTGGCAACACCTTGACACAACTGTACACACAGTGGCAACACCTTGACACAACTGTACACATAGTGGCAGCACCTTGAAACAACTGTACACATAGTGGCAACACCTTGACACAACTGTACACATAGTGGCAACACCTTGAAACAACTGTACACATAGTGGCAACACCTTGAAACAACTGTACACACAGTGGCAACACCTTGACACAACTGCAACACATAGTGGCAACACCTTGACACAACTGTACACAGTGGCAACACCTTGACACAACTGCAACACATAGTGGCAACACCTTGACACAACTGTATACAGTGGCAACACCTTGACACAACTGTACATAGTGGCAACACCTTGACATAACTGTACATAGTGGCAACACCTTGACAAAACTGTACATAGTGGCAACACCTTGACACAACTGTACATAGTGGCAACACCTTGACACAACTGTACACATTGGCAACACCTTGACACAACTGTACATAGTGGCAACACCTTGACACAACTGTACACAGTGGCAACACCTTGATACAACTGTACATAGTGGCAACACCTTGACAAAACTGTACATAGTGGCAACACCTTGACACAACTGTACATAGTGGCAACACCTTGACACAACTGTACACATTGGCAACACCTTGACACAACTGTACATAGTGGCAACACCTTGACACAACTGTACACAGTGGCAACACCTTGATACAACTGTACATAGTGGCAACACCTTGACACAACTGTACACAGTGGCAACACCTTGACACAACTGTACTTAGTGGCAACACCTTGACACAACTGTACATAGTGGCAACACATTGAAACAACTGTACACAGTGGCAACACCTTGACACAACTGTACATAGTGGCAACACCTTGACATAACTGCAACACATTAACACAACTGATCCCGAGGTACTGATTAAGGAACACAAGCTTCAAATTGTCAAGAGTGACGGGCTACTCCAGTAAAAAAATTCAATTTCTGCAGTTTCACATGGAACGCTTAATATTATATGCAACATACACACAACACGATTGCCGGTAACCTCGGACTTGCCTTCACTTCAAGAACTACCTTCCGTTCTGAGCAAGGATGACAATCTACAACAGCTACATTCTACTGCGCATAGACTACTGCAGCCCGCTCCGGGACAACGCTAGCTATTATATTCCTCCTCTTCTCGGTCTCCTTCTCAGTATTATCCCCTCGCTCTATGTGCCACCTCTCGACGTGTCCAGCTGTGCTGTTGTCTCTTATCATCCACGCGTAATCTGTTCATTTCGAACAACGGGTCTGTTTCTACTTCACCAAGGATTAAGCAAAAACCTTCAAATACTCTTCGTAGGTTGATATCAAAGGTACAGTGGTTGCCCTTCACTATTTTGAATGTCCTTCATACGATTAACGATATTACCTAATGTAGCATGTTTTCAATGTCTTTCGTGCGTTAGCGATATGAGTTTATTGTTTTAGCTTCATATGTGTAACATGTTGTTAGTGTCCTTCGTACGGGTGACGACCGGGTGTATTGTTTGGCCTTCATTCGGGGGACATGTCTTCAACACCTTCACCCGGTTAAGGACATAGATTACTGCTAGACTTCCATTAACATGAATATACTTCAGTGACCTTCGTTCAGGATGAGTGACGACCATGTTGGTGACATGCATGTTTGATTACAGTAATATAACAGAGAGCCGTTTCCAGTGGAGACCATTGGCTTCTTAAGATATGCACATTGCGACAGTGGAGACCATTGGCTTCTTAAGATATGCACATCGCGACAGTGGAGACCATTGGCTTCTTAAGATATGCACATTGCGAGATTGATAACGTCGATATACATCAACTGGGTAATTAACTCGTGCCAATATATATCGAGTTTTACCCTTTGCCATGATAGAGCCTTTCGAAGGTTAACGAATCCGTCAGTTCGGCAGACAAGTTTTGTTAACTAATGCCTTTGGCATTGATCACCGTACCTGGTTTTGTACACACACACACACACACACACACACACACACACACACACACACACACACACACACACACATATATATATATATATATATATATATATATATATATATATATATATATATATATATATATATATATATATATATATATATATATATATATATATATATATATATACATATATACACACGCAGTGTTATATATACATTCATGTCCTCATGTGAGGAAGCTTGTGTGACTTGAGAAGCCACAGCGCCGCATTGCATCATTGAATTGACGGCCATGTTAAAGTTTTTTCTAATTATAAGAAAACTGGACAATAACATTCCGAAAAAAGCCACAACCACTGCCACAATGTCATTGATATTCTGAACAAGTTTAATAAAAATCACTTAGTTCCAGCTCTTTTAATCATGTCGCAAACGCGCCTACCCTAAAAACAGGCAGTTTGTGCCAAATATTAATACGCCTTATTGTGTTTCGGGAATGTCATCACCAAAATACCTACGCTTTTTCGAATCCGCTTCATACTGCGCCATCGAACTGCCAAAGGTGCGATATTTCGAACGTTCCAACATTGCTGGTTGAATACATTTACTTCTTGGCAAATTAAATCACTGAAATCGTCTAAATTACATTTTCATAGACACCACATCTGGAAGTGTAACTGTGGGTTGACCTCTTGAGGCGTGACCGTTGCATGGCACAATTTCAAATATTTATTTGTTATGGCTTTCGTTTTATAACCCACGAATCGTGATGTATTGATCTTAGGCGGATCATACGTTTTATAACTCACGAATCGTGATGTATTGATCTTAGGCGTATCATACGCACCATTGAGATGCTTCTGGGAATTGAGGCAATACGACGGCTGGAATCAATTTAAATTGATGGATTGCTACACAAACAATTAATGAAAACGTAAGCTGCCACGAAAAAAACGCTGTTCGGAACGAGTTATGCATTTTTATTGTGCACAATCAATAAATCACATCTAGGTGCTACAGGTATTTTCTGGCTGTTATTCTGTATATTGTGGAATATATTTTGTTTACCATAAACTTTTCCACAGTAATGATATATGTGTTTAAATATTGAATAATAGTGAACTAACGAGCCCATTTCCCCAGCTTTGCACGGGTGAAAAAGCAGCCATTGCATGAGTTTATAACTCTACCCAGTAATGTTTTGATAAGCTAATGACAATAGCAACTGTTTGCCCCCAAAGTCATATTCAACTGCCGGTTTCTCGAAGCGTTAGCTTTGTACGAAGTAACTTGTGCGAACGTTTGACGTAGATTACGTAATTCGGAACAATCGTCGACAATACGGATAGCATTCCTAACAATTGTACGTATCTACGAACTCCTATTGTTCTGAGTTACGTAATTTACGTCAAACTTAAAACATACATTATATCCCCACCCCGAGAAATGTAGAATTTGTTTAATGTACGAACCATCCCCATAGGTCCCCGGACACGTCTACAAACTGTCAGCCACATACATGCAAAACTGACGGTCACAAACTATTTTAGAGTTGCTAACTATTGCACGTAGCTATTGTTCTGAGTTACGTAATTTGCGTCAAACGTCCACATTGCTACCTTCGACGTAATACCGGGGGAATTAAAGACATTGTTTAATGTACGAACCATCACCTTCAGACTCAGACTCAGACTCATTTATTTTGACCAAGTAAATGTAACACAATCAACATATAAACAAAGTAAATAAAATAAATGGTCACGGAGACTCCCATTAAGACATTGAGTATGTCGCTATCATGGGAGCCACCACTGGTTTAGTCAAGCAATTGAGCAATTGAAAATATATTAACAATATTAAGAATACAAGTGATAGCAATAATAAAAGTACTAAGTTTATAATTATATAATAATCATATATGTATATGTATAAACTATATGTATACAAGCATATCCATGTACATATATGCATATGTATGGCTGCCTACAAGGTATACCTACATATTAATTACACAAATAAATAACTATACACGTATGCCCTGATTTCGGCAAATGTAACAATTTGTTTTGGTACAGTTGTATTCATAATTACCAAGAAGATATTGTTTTATGTAACTGGAGAAACCATATAGACTATGAGTATGGACTTTGTCAGTAATATCATTTGGACTATTGTTAACAGTTCTAATCATGCTGTATCTAATACATTTGTTTGCGAAAACATGATTATTTCTTGACATAAATAATCGATTTTTGTCTCGTGTGTCATATTGATGTATTTCAAAAGTGTTAGTATAAGGTATATTATAAAAATATTCAGGTAGTTGTTTATTTATTAATTTATGATAAAACTTAAGTTCTTGTAGCTTGTAGATGTCACTGACCTTTAATAATTTGAGTTCTTTATAAATAGGAGCAGTGTGTGCATTATATTTACTGAACGTGATTATTCTAATTGCTTTTTTCTGAAGTATAAATATGCGTTGCGTTTGATACCCCCATGCCAATATACCATAGTTTATATGAGGTAATATGATAGAATTGTACATTGTCCTTAGAATATGCTGTGATAAAAAATGTGTCAGTTTTTTTAGAATTCCAGTGGTTCTAGATATTTTGTATGCTACTTTGTTTATGTGACTGTCCCAGTTCAAGTGATTATTTAATGTGATGCCCAAAAAGTTGAAGTTATTTACATATTCAATTACAGTTCCATTTACTAATAGCACAGGCTTTTCTACTTTCTTTTGTGGCATATGAAAAATCATAGCTTTAGTTTTGTTAACATTTAGAGCAAGTTTGTTTACGTTAAGCCAGTCACATATCTTGTTTAGTTCTTCGTTTATATTGTTATTTAAGTCACCGGGTCGATTAAAGACATCTAATGTACTGGTTAGGGTTGTATCGTCAGCATAAGTTATGAAGTTGAAAAGGTCACTAGCAATTGGTAGGTCATTAATGTATATAATGAACAACAAAGGTCCTAATGTCGACCCTTGCGGGACACCAGTAGTAATATATGCTTCTTTAGATTTTACGGGTCCAAATTGTACGTACTGTTTACGATTTGATAAATAGTTCTTAAAGAGGTTAAATGCTGTGCCTTTTATGCCATAGTGCTTTAATTTATCCATGAGTATATTATGGTCTATTGTATCAAAGGCTTTTGATAAATCAATATATATATTTATTGGAGTTAGATGTTTGTCCATTTCCTGAATAATTCTGTCTATTATTTCAAGGGTGGCAAGTTCGGTTGAATGTTTCTCTCTGAAGCCATATTGACTACTGTAGTATAGCTCTCTATTGTGGAAATATTCGTGTAGTTGGTCAAATATGACTCTCTCAAATACTTTAGAAATTGCTGGTAAGATCGAAATTGGACGGTAATTATCAAAAATGGTATTATCACCTTTCTTGAATAGTGGTATTACTTTAGCAACTTTTAGTTTGTCAGGAAATATACCTGTTGACAAAGATTGATTGATTATTGTGGTGACAGGTTTACAAATTTCATATTTTATTGTTTTTAATAATATAGTTGATATGCCGTCTTTGCCACTACTAGATTTAGGATGCATACGGTTAATTATATTAATTGTAGTATCTTCACTTATAGGTTTAAACGTGAATTTATGTATGGTCTGGTTTTTCAAATAATCTCTATGACATTTGCCGTTACTACTTATTTGTGATGCAAGTTTGGGACCAATATTTGTAAAAATAAATTAAATTGATTGGCAATATCCGTTTTATCGGTAACAGTTGTTCCATCAATTTTAAAAGAGTTAGGAAATTGTTCAGTCTTTGTTGTTTCATTAATTATTTCTTTAATAATTGACCATGTTTTTTTAATGTTGTTCTTATGTTTCTCAAATCTTGATTCAAAATATATTTTTTTGGCCAGACGAATATTTTTTTTAAGAATTTTATTATAAGCGTGCAGATTAGTTTTAAGGACCTGATATCTTGCTGTGTCTTTAGTAGTTTGCTTCATTTTTAGATATAGCTTATCTCTAAACGTTATTGATCTAATAATACCTTGAGTAATCCAAGACGATTTTTTATATTTATGTTTGTTATATTTAATTGTCTTAGTGGGTAAGCATTTAATCATAGTATTTAAAATAATTTCTTCAAGAATGTTATAATTTTCGTTGGAATTACCATCAATATTCTTATTTAGTTTATCATAAATGTTTGAGTGTATTAATTCTAATCTAAATTTATTTAGCGAATCCGGACTTTTCTGTGTTATTGTTATGAATTTGGGTACCGTGTCTCGAGTTAATATGCAGTCCATGCAAATGAAACAGGGAAGATGATCAGAAATTTGGTTGATTAAAATGCCAGAAGTGGAGTTCAATGACCCCTCTGACAGTTTACATAAAAAAATTGTCAATAAGTGTACCACAATGTTCTGAAAATCTGGTAGGCAATGTGATTCTAGGAAAGAAGCCTTGTGCACTGATCATGTCAAAGTATTCACTAAATACAGGTTTTTCTTTGATTTTCAGTAAGTCAATATTAAAATCACCTGCTATGATAACTTCACTCTTTAGTTTTTGTAAATGAGTGAGTATCGGGGTTAATTTGTCAATAAAGGTCTTGTAATTCTCAATAACATCTCTTGGTGGTCTATATATATTTCCCAGTATAATTTTTTTTTGGATAGTTTTTCCAGTTATCTCAATAAACTGTCCTTCCCATACATTTGATACATTGTTAATAGATAATATTTTATAGTCATATTTATTACTAAGATATATCGATAGGCCACCATGAGCACTACAAATTTTACCTTGAGAGATTAATGTAAAACCATCTATTTGCAGCAAAGAAATGTTGGAGTCATTGGATAACCATGTTTCTTGTAAACAAATGGCTCCAATTTCACAGCTGTTGTTTCGTAAATTTTCTAATTTCATATTAATTTGAGCCATTTTTGCATTAAGGCTTTGACAATTTAGACTCAACACTACAAAAGTATTCTGCTTGTTTTTTATTTTGTCTATTAATTCTTCATCAGTAAAATATGGAGAATGTTTAATAATTTCAACTTCTCCATCTGGTAAATTTTCATTGAATTCGTTTATTTGTAAGATGTGATTTAAAGAGTTAACTGTTAACCCTCCAACATTTCTTAAAAAGGAATCATCGTCGTTAAAAGGAAAACCATTTCTAGCCATGTTCAAAGTCCGTTACACGTGAACTTGACATAACTTGACATCATATTAACAGTAATTTGTACAACAATTAATATCCACAAATGGAGCATAGGTGCTAAAATGAAACGCGTTAACGAGAACATCTGTGATATTGAAAAGTGCAATGATAGCAAAAGAAAACATACAATGCTGTGACATTAACATAGACAAATAGTGCTTGGACAGTGTTAATTAAATAGTCAGAATTAGAAAAGAACAAAACAAAATGGGCAAAAAACAAATACGGATGAGTACACGTATTAGTGACGCCAGTGTATGTAGGCAGAATGCCTATAGCTTGCAGATACATCGCCATTTTTTTTTGGCATTAAAGTCAGATTTTGATTGTATCTGGAGACACTACACTACACTACACACAGCGTCCAAGTTGCTGGAGCTCGCGCTCAGTGGTAATATTCACCTTTCGCCCAGATGACGTAAGACAGACAATGCGCCCATCCATTGACCAAACCGCTGTCACTCCAGTAGTAGACCGTGCTTTTTGCAGCAAAGCACTACGTCGCCTCGTCAGATTCTCCGTTATGGCGGTTTTTGTTCCCTTCAGCTTTCGCTTGACGGAGAAGATCTTCTGTCGTTGTTCATAGTTGGTGAACTTTACGATTATTGGTCGTGGCTTATCTCCAGTCGGTTTTCCAAGACGGTGGCTGCGGTCAATGCTGCGACTGTCCACCGTCACGCCTAACGATCGGCTACACAGGTCGGTCACCGCGGTGGTCGTATCCTTTTGTTGTTCGGTCACTCCGTGAAATACGAGGCAATTCCGACGGCTGTATTGTTCTTGTTCATCTAATTGGTCAAGAAGTGCCACATTCCCTTGTTCAAGCGTTTTCCTGGACGCTTCCAGGGCGCGTATTTTGGCGTTAATTACGTTCATTTCAGCGGTTGTCTTGTTTGCGTCAATGCAGCCAGCCTGGTACAAATCCTCTTTGATCGCACTGAATTGCTCGGAGTCCATGATGGCTTTGATCAGCATGTCGGTGAATGTTTGTGTTTTTAGTAGTTTGTTAATAATGCTTTCGCTGATGGATGTTGCAATGTTCTGGATTGTGTCCTCGTCTTTCAGAAGCGCTAATAACGCATTTCTCAATGTGTGGCCCTCTAAAGGCTGCGTATGTTCAACGTCAGTGTCAACTCCACGGTCTTCCGAGGACGTTTTGGCACTTGATTTTCGGGGCATTGTGAGCTGTGGCGTAGTGACACTAGGAGGTCCAGTTTCGCGCGTATTCGGATCAGGTTGAGCGATATTGCGATGTAAAGATCGTTTATTTCTCTCAGGAGCGTGCAATTGATTATATCAATGTGTAGTTTGATAACAACTACTTCACACTGCACTTCACATCACATATAGACAAGGATCACCAGCCAGTCATCAAATTTATCAGTACCTTTAGGCAGATTGCTGGGAGGTGGCTACCACACGTCTGCACTGTCCGACTCTCTCGTTAGCACCTTAGGACCCCGGACACGCAAACACAATTTCAGCCCCATATTATTAACAGATAAAGAACGCATTTGATGTATGTCAAGTCCATCCATCTAAATAGTGATGTAGAATCCTGCAGTGAGTCAGTTACGGCTTCATTGCCGAACGCACTGATCTCGGCACCTCTCACGCGCTCGACAGGGAAATAACTACGACCGCGGGAGTTGAAGTCAGTAGAGACAGAGACCATCACACCGACTTCACGACGGGTTACACATATACTCCTTTGTTGAATATCCCCCCCCCCCGGCAACGACACCAGATGGCGTAGACACCAACAGCTTTTACAGTCTGTTCCGAAGAAACAGGCAAACGAAATTGCCCAAGCAATCAAACCACCATCCTCTCGGTCGACAGGCGGGTGTTCTAACCACAAGACCATTATAATTGAAGTCAACAACACAGTGTGCATGTATGCGTACGCACACACTAACACACGCATGTACACACGCACAGGCACACGCACACGTATTTCGAATTCAGCAGTTGTACACCGTGAAACACAGGTTCCAATGTTGTTGTGGTAACGTTAGACTTTCATACTCCCAGCAGCGGATCTAGGGGGGTCCTAGGGGGGCTTCACGATCTCCGTAGGCCATGGAGGGTGGTCTTAGAACGTAGAACGACACATGTGTCGCCCAGAGCCGGGTCGAACTTGAGGTATTTTTGCGGGTCTGTTTTATCTGCTAATTGCGGGTTTGGGCTCAAATTCTTTGCGCGGACACTACTATGCACATGCACGTTTGTCCACATATCCAGTGCGGGCACTGGAGTCATAGAACACTATTATGCACCGTTGCACCATGAGCACAACCAAACATGTGCGTCTAAATGCCACACAAGAGAGGCGGCGGAGACGCGGGCGGTAACCATGTTATTGACTCGTTCATTCTCGCCCAGCAAAGAAACGATAGCGTGCGGTGAACCACGCTGTTGACTGTAATGGTCTACCTGCCAGTCAGCGTTAATGAACCGATTAAGATGTTCCGTTTGATAGCATCACAAGATGCACTTCCGCAACTTCTACGCCCGTTGAATCAGCTGGAGATGAACCGACGCAGCGAGGCAGACCGCTCCAATGAGAGATAAGAACATTCACTTGGGTGTGTGATAAGGGAATCATTGCCCCCCACATTAGGACACGTGACCAACGGATCCTTATCGGCTTCACGGTATCAGGGCGGACGCAAAGGAGATGACAAGAACATTTGCAGCAGGAAGCAGGATTTAGGATGCGGTGCCAGATACGATATCGAAAGGACATGTAAATCACGGTAAGCCCGTTTGGATGATGACGACTTCTCGAGGGAAAAGAGACGGACGGTTTCATTGACAAGGCTTACTTACAATCATGTGTAGGTGAATGCGGCCATCGATTTCATGTTAAGATATATCGGATGCTTACTTCCTAAGTTGGACGGCCGTAAGTATTGCATTAATTAAATATTAATCCAGTGGTACGCGTGTGTTTATTGTTGTGTTGTTATTTATTGTCTATATATAGTGAGCGATGTTAAAAGTGATATGTTTATCTTGTAACAAGAATAAATACTACACCATTTAATGTCAAAGTTACCACGCTGGCGTCAGTCACAAAGTCAAAGAGCTCAGGCCATCCTATATGATAAACATGGTGACCACACACGACCTTGTAAGAGCGACGCACAGTGATTAGTAGCCTTCACTGAAGCGTGAATTTGTTTCATGTGCTAATACGAAACGTACGGAATATTCGATTATGATTAAATCCGCTATAAAACAGCTGTTGGGACGTTAGAACATCAATGCGATATCATTAGAATGACAGAAACATATCGCTAATTACTGAGTTGATCATTCGTAATCAACAATATGTTTGTGGTTCGGTGGAGAAGTGTCGTGTCTTAGCCATCAACAACTGGGACACGATCTTTGTCTGTCAATTCGCAAGTCAACCACGACTGCTACACGGGCCTTTCAAAGTTAACACATGCACCGTTAGAGTTGTTTATCTTTTCACTTCGATGCAACAGAAATATATTACCATGCATTGTTCGATAGAGTTGAGAAACGCTGTCAAGTATCTTGCTCGACGATATGCTGGAATAAGCCGGCTGTGAAATATAAGCGTGGGGCGTGTATATAATTGAAATATAACGGCAGGTAATCAAATGTCACGAACTTGATATTATTAATGCATGTCATCAGTTTCTCTCTGGGTAGACAATGTCACAAAAGAGCAATTTAAATTGTCAAGAAGGCCACAAATGAGAATATACGTAATTGTAGGCCTAATATACTTGTAATAATGCTTCCAACTGGCTTTTTCCGGCCTTTGCCTCCAAAATGTTGTCCTTTGTACCACTGAAATGAAATCACATTTTAAAGGAAAATCGTGTTCTTTCTTACCATGAAAGTTGCCCGCTGTAGCACACAACGAAAACACACGCACACGCACGCGCACACGCACACACTGTCGAAAATGCAAAGTGGCGTACATGGGATCTCGAAAAGGAGTCCAAATGAGGGCGAGCTTAGTCGTCCATTAGTTTGTCATGCTACCGAACTATCAATGTAAACAGGTACGTACTGATGTATGTCATGCTACCGAACTATCAATGTAAACAGGTACGTACTGATGTATGTCATGCTACCGAACTATCAATGTAAACAGGTACGTACTGATGTATGTCATGCTACCGAACTATCAATGTAAACAGGTACGTACTGATGTATGTCATGCTACCGAACTATCAATGTAAACAGGTACGTACTTATGTAGCTCAATATCCAGTCCTTGGGACTGCTCAAAACACTTCATCCTCTGGCAGAAGGGTTCAAACGCTATCTCAACTTCTCTTGGAATCATTCAGCCACGCAGCAATTACTGCACGAAGACTGTTCGATAGAAATCCACCTCTGTCTGTAACCAGGTACTCATTTATACAGCTGAGTGAACTGTGGAATCGAAGCCAGGTTTTCTCGATAGAGAGCCCCGCGTTCTAACCGCCACGCCACCGCGTCCCACAATAGCATCGCAATAATCGATGTGATGATGCTGCAATTCTATCGGTAATAAATTGAACTATCGATAATTATCGTCGATAGTACATTGAACTATCGATAGTAACGGTAGTTAAATAAACATGTTTTCAAGTATGACAAAATTATATATATATACACACACACACACACACATATATATATATATATATATATATATATATATATATATATATATATATATATATGACGTGTGAATCATTTAATTTATATAACGACCTAACAACACCAATCGTCCGCCATGCGATATCGCGTCAATTAAGGTTTGTGTTTTCCTGGCTATTCGCTAATTCTTGAAGCTAGCGCATTACTATCGCGGTAGTCATGACACTATCGCAATACTATACTAACGGGGTAGTCATGACACTATCGCAATACTATCGCGGTAGTCATGACACTATCGCAATGCTATACTAACGCGACAGTTATACAGCCATCGCGATACTAATATGCGGTTTTTAGACAGCGTTTCCGCCTTCTCTCGCCGCTTTGTTTACACATTCTGGCTCCTCTATCCGCACGTAACACGAATAGCCACTTTACTACTTTTTTCATCGACGGACCGGCAAATAACTAAATGTGCTCGACGACTGCGAGTAATGTGCAAATAACTGCTTATCTGCACATTATCGTTCTCAACATGTCAAGCGTACTCGCTAGTTCGCTGTTTGCCGCTGGTCAATTAGCACTGATGAAATGCGCCACGGCAGTTGGATGTTTTTTGCGTTTACCTTTGTTCTGCTTATGATCGTTAATAAGTTATTTATTTATCGGAGAGCTAAATGTAGCCAAACAGTACACGCGTGTCGACGTAAAGTGCTCCCAAGGGAATCACGACGGAAAAAGATGAAGGAGTTGTGGATAATGCTAAAATGAACAATGTGACGACCTTTTGTGAACGCTACGCAGCACCAGACGTGCAATAATGGCAACAACAAAAACATTCTGCACGGAATCCGTTGCTTTTGTGAAAGTTACGCAGCACCAGACGTGCAATAATGGCAACAACAAAAAACATTCTGCACGGAATCCGTTGCTTTTGTGAACGCTACGCAGCCCCAGACGTGCAATAATGGCAACAACAAAAACATTCTGCACGGAATCCGTTGCTTTTGTGAACGCTACGCAGCACCAGACGTGCAATAATGGCAACACCAAAAAACATTCTCGACGGAATCCGTTGCTTTTGTGAACGCTACGCAGCACCAGACGTGCAATAATGGCAACAACAAAAAACATTCTGCACGGAATCCGTTGCTTTTGCAATATTTAGCGATGCTACACAATCAACCAGACGTATTGAAAGCGTACATTTTTCTAAATCTGTTGGGGGAAAGAGACGATCGTTAAGGTGATGGGAGGGAGGGAGGGAGACGGGAGGGAAGGTGTCAGGAGGGAAGGCGACTGGAGCACAAGTTAGCCAGGCGATGGGAGGGAAAGGTGACAGGTTGATGAGTGAGAGAGAGTCTGATAACAGTCTGCCACCAAGTGACAAGGCTGCAGGACAGAATGTGATGGAGGGGATCCATCGGAAGAGCTATTCCGAGGCAGTGATAGAGGGGGTGAGAAAGAGAGCGAGGGTGTTTGTGGTGGACTCAATAGTTAAGAAGACCGACAGAGTCTTAAACAAGGGAGATGACGTGGTAGTTTGCTTGCCTGGGGCCAAAATAGAGGCGATAAATGAGAGGGTAGAAAACATCGTGGGTTCGGGCATGGGTGGATCTGTTTTAGGACACGTAGGGACAAATAACTTAGAGAGAGAGAGAGAGGGTACAACTGCCATAGTTAGGAAACACAGCAATTTGGTCAGAACACTAAAGCAGACGCAGGTTGAGCAGGTAAGACTGTCAAGGATTTTACCAGTAACAGGAAGGAGGGGTCACAGACATAGACATTGCCCGGGGATGGCAATTAACATGCTAGTCGAAAAGGTATGTAGGGAAGAGGAAGTTGGTTTTGTGGATTTGTGGGGAAGTTTTGTTGGAAAGGCTGATATGTACACGAAGGACGGACTTCATCTAAGTGGAAAGGGGGCAGCAGTATTTGCGCTTGGACTCACAGCAGCAGTATACAGTGGCATGGGTAACATAACGAATATTTTTGGTAGTAAACACTATTTAACTGGAAGCGCAGGGATGTTACTTAGAGATGCCTCAAGAAGGACAAGAGACCACTAGTACAGATAAACCAATAATAGAATGTCCGAAAAACATGTCTGAAGCAGGTTATAGATGCGTGTGTTTAAATGCTAGGAGTATAGCAAATAAGAAAAACGAATTAAACATTATGGTAGAAGATATTGACCCTCACAAAAGTGGTATTACCGAATCATGGGCCAACACAGACATAACAGATGCTGAATTAGGATTGAGAGGATACGTAATGTTTAGGAGAGATATAATAGGAAGAAGGGGAGGAGGAGTTATTTTATATGTTAAAGAATCTATTCAGGCTGATGAAATAAAATTAGAAAGGGAAGCAGATTACGATGAAGCTGTTTGGTGCAAAATAGTTTCAGGAAATTCAACATTAAATATTGGATTAGTTTACCGAAGTCCAAACATAAACGAAGAGGGTAACACAAAAATACAAAACGGTATAAAGGAAGCTAGTATAGGGGAATGTATCATAATGGGAGATTTTAACCATGGACACATACAATGGAAATCTCTAGAGAGTACAGGGGGTGAGGACCAACAATTTCTACTTTTATTTCAGGAGAGCTTCCTTACTCAGCACGTGCTAGAACCAACCAGGGGAGAAAATGTATTAGATATAGTTTTATCATCACAAAAAGAATTAGTGGACAATTTAAAAAATACATGAACCTTTGGGTAACAGTAAAAATAAAAAACGTATATGAGAAAAGGTAACTATAAAGATATGAGAAAATACTTAGGAAAGCTAGATTGGAATAACATGCTGATGAATAAGACCGCAGTTGAATATTGGAATATTCTAAAATATGAAATTGAGAGTATCATCAATAAATTTGTTCCCTTGAAAAAACAAGGAAAACGGTCTAGAAAGAATCACTTGTCAAAGTATTTCAGCTCAGTTTTTACCACAGCTCACTTCCAGTTCCATTTACTAAATTCGAGGGCAATAAATCAGAACATTTAGGGCAGTCATTTGTAACTCCTGAAATGATAGCAAAGAAAATTAAGAAGTTGAAAAATAATAAATCACCTGGAGTTGATGGGATACCACCAAAACTGCTTAAGGAAATTGTTGAGCAAATTAGTACACCACTTGCAAAATTGTTTAAATTGTCACTAGAAGAAGGAATAGTTCCTTCAGAATGGAAATAAGCAAACATTACTCCGCTATTTAAGAAAGTATCGAGGAACAAGCCAGACAATTACAGACCAGTGAGTTTAACATCAGTTGTATGTAAATTACTCGAAACATTAATTCGAGACTCACATTTGCAGATGACACAAAAGCATTCAGAAAGGTAACTAATGATACAGATAAACAAAGTTTACAGGATGATCTAGATAAATTAGTTAAATGGTCAGAAAAATGGCAAATGTTATTCAATTTTTGGAAGTGTAACTGTATACACATAGGACATGGAAACATGGACGAAGAATATAAAATGGGGGATGCTGTACTAGGTAGAACAACACAAGAAAAGGACATAGGGGTAACATTTAGTGTTGACATAAAAGTTTCCAGAGCAATGTGGGATTGCTGCTTCGAAAGGAAATCAAATTCTAGGGCTAATTAGGAGAACTATCATGTATAAGGAGAAACAGCTAATTGTACCCCTGTACAAAGCAATAGTTAGACCACATGGACGCCGTATCGTAGCAAGGACATAGAAGCTAGAAAAGATACAACGAAGAGCAACTAAAATGATTTAAGAATTGAGAGTCCTTAGTTAAGAAAGTCGTTTATTACAATGTGGTTTTACAACACTAGAGACCAGGAGACTAAGAGGAGACCAAACAGAAGTGTTTAAAATAGTGAACAGTTATGAGGATGTTGATAGGAATATAAATAAATATATATATATATATATATATATATATATATATATATATATATATATATATATATATATATATATATATATATATATATATATAAAGAAGGCAGTAGAACCAGAGGACACAAAGCAGCATTAGTTAAAGAGCAGTGTAGGTTGGACATGAGAAATTACTCTTTCTCACAGAAGGCGATAAATGAATGGAACAAACTGCCAAATGATTGTGTTAATGCTAGTAGTGTGAATATGTTTAAAAATAGAATTGACAGATATTTGATAAGGGCGGGCTACACAATGGCTTCCTTGTCCACTTGCCCTATGGAACTTGTTGTTTGGGATGGCAATCTTGTTAAAAGCTTGTTAAATCTTGTTAAAGATGTTTGTGTCAATTCATTCACACTGTTAGCTTTTACACGATCCACCGATAGTGTGTTCCAATTGCCTATCCTTCCCTATGAGAATAAGTACTTCCTCATATCGAAACCTCGCTGTTTTGTAACTACTGGTACTGCATGGCGTATAGTTTGTTTTCTTGTTATAAAACTACTGGTACTGCATGCCGTATAGTTTGTCTTCTTCTTATAAAACTACTTGTACTGCATGCCGTTTAGTTTGTCTTCTTGTTATAAAACTACTGGTGCTGCATGCCGTGTAGTTTGTCTTCTTGTTATAACACTACTGGTACTGCATGCCGTGTAGTTTGTATTCTTGTTATAAAACTACTGGTGCTGCATGCCGTGTAGTTTGTCTTCTTGTTATAAAACTACTGGTACTGCATGCCGTGTAATTTGTCTTCATGTTATAAAACCGTATAAAATAAAATTTCGAAAGAACACAAAACGTAATCCGATGAGTAAAGATACGTGATTTACTCTGTCTCTCGTGGATTTGTGAAAGCACATACCTTAAGCACATACATTAAGTACATACTTTAAACACAGTGGTTACCCAACATCGAGTGATGAGATTGTCTGAAGGTTTGGATTTATGTTGGCATTGTTCAAGTTTTCACTAGTGATTTGTGTACTATTGTTGTTTCGATTTGCTTGGTTTGTGAAATGGTAATGATGATCTCTCCATTCTCTGCTGAGTGTGGACTTGAGCTCGTTGTGTGTGATGACCTGAATCGTGTCCTCGGCAGTTGGTTTCCAAGCATTCACAAATCTGGTGCTGAAGAATTTGAATCTCGACCCTGTTGTCCGCTGTTGGTGGAGTGTCTCGTTATCATATATATTGTTGTCTCTTTTTAAACAATCATCCTTGATGGCGAGCATTTACAACAGACCTTTGACAATTTCGAATGTTTGGATGATGTCTGTCCTATGTCTTCTACATCTTATGGTTGGGAGATCCACGTCTTTCAGTCCGATGCTGTCAGGTTGACCTTTGTTTCTGGTACTACGTGTGTGTGACGATTATGAACGGTAGAAGCAAAACGTGACGGTCTCGCTTATCGCAAACCCTCGGGCAGCTGGTCCATTGACGTTGATGTCTGCACGTATCGTGTCCCGCCTCGACCAACGACTGTCCCAACTGAAGAGGAAGCGGAAGGTCGTGTGAGATAGATACGGGGCAGGAGAAGATAGGAGTAGACAGGAGGCGCCCACGGGAACCTGTGACACGTTTATCTCACACAGTAGATCCAACTGAATAAATGTGGAATTGCATTTTGTCCCAGTTGACACATTAATAATAGAATAGGATTTATTATATGTGTTTCATAACATTGCTATTGTAATATTGACCCATACATTTCTCATATGAATTCCAAACTATATCTACAATTGTTTTTGTGCAAAGATGTCCTGCACGACTGAGCTTTCAGACTGGGGTGCATGCGTGCCACCAAACCCAACCAGTGTTGGTAGGGTCTACATGTTTAGGGTACAATTAATGAATGAATGAATTATTATTAGAAAAATTATGAGCAATTATTGAGGTAGGTAAAATATTGTATTATTGAAAGTGAAAGCAAAAATGAGCCAGCCAAATGAGTATTGTTGACTATGTAAGATTAACGATCATGGAGATATGATGCGCATATCATAACTGTGTTCTAACTAGTGACGCACACGTAACATACGCGGACAAAACTGTTGGTGTCATCGGACGGAGAGGAACGTGTTGTTGGTGTCATCGGACGGAGAGGAACGTGTTGTTGGTGTCATCGGACGGAGATGAACGTGTTGTTTGTGTCATCGGACGGCGAGGAACGTGTTGTTGGTGTCATCGGACGGAGAGGAACGTGTTGTTGGTGTCATCGGACGGAGAGGAACGTGTTATTGGTGTCATCGGACGGAGAGGAACGTATTTTGGTGTATTTTGGAAGACGACATAGTAAGTGTTGCAGACACTTGCGTAGGCATTAAAGGGTTCAGGTTATAATCAATCATAACATGACCGACTCAATAAAGAAGATTTGAGACCACAGGCAAGAATTAACACCTATTTTAAGGCGCAGTTCGTTCGAAGCTGCGGAAGTTCATCAGTTATCGCCAAAAACAAACTGTCAGGGCCTTGTGACCCGTCGGTCTAAGATAACTTGTATTGAGTTAGGCTGAACACATGACATTTTGTCGATGTCGTTGCTATCAACACAATTAATAACTACATACAAAGTCAAATGATGTCAAATGTGCACTTATCAGTGCGCGTGTCCGGGACGTGTAGTTGACCCCATTGTGTATAATGTAAACACTCCTCTCCAGAAATTACCCTAGACGTCTCTATACCTCTGACACGATATACGAGCACTGACAGGCGCCATGCGCTAAGTAAGAAAGATGTCGACGAACAACATCATTAGTTTACTAATCTTTAAGGACGTTGGGTCTTGTAATGAAGTTTTAGTAATGCAGATAAATGTTAATGCGTGAACCTAATGTTACTATGACAACACACTTTTCCGGATTCTCAGATAAATGTATTTTGTTGACAAGAAATGTATGAGTATAATGTCATTTGCTGAAGATTCCGATGTCCCTTACTGAAGACTCCATTTGCACTTGCTGAAGACTCCAGTGTTACGTAACGAAGACTCCAATGTCACTCGCTGAAGACTCCATATGCACTTGCTGACGACTTCAATGTCACTTGATGAAGACTCCAATGTCATTCGATGAAGACTCCAATGTCACTAGATGAAGACTCCAATGTCATCTACTGCATACTCCAATACCACGCAATAAAGACCCAATGTCACGTAATAAAGACTCCAATGTCACGTAATAAAGACTCCAATGTCACGTAACGAAGACTCCAGTGTCACGTAATGAAGACTCCAGCGTCACGTAATGAAGACTCCAGTGTCACGTAATAAAGATTTCAGTGTCACGTAATAACAAAATTCAATGTCACGTAATAAAGACCCCAATGTCACGTAATGAAGACTTCAGTGTCACGTAATAAAGACTCCAGTGTCACGTAATGAAGACTCCAATGTCACGTAATAAAGACTCCAGTGTCACGTAATGAAGACTCCAGTGTCACGTAACGAAGACTCCAATGTAACTTGTACAATGATGACGAGATATGTTCTCAAAGTTTGGGCAGTCGATTTAATTTCCGTATGTGCGTTGAAATACCTCGACTATTCTTATTTGATTCAGTTCGTCGATTCGACATTATGTTTGTGTTACATGAAATATGACTACCCATATATGTTGATTCATGTGTGTACATTGAAATAATGAAATTTGTATTTCCGGTGATAAACTATTATTGAAGCTTACGCTAGCGTTTTATTAATATTAGTTGATAAATGGTTTCGGTAACATTCAAAAGCCGGCGAATGTGTAGTAATTCGTAAGATATACATCTTTGATATCGTATGCCCCATTTGAATTATTATGTTCACCTGATTATTATACTAAATTTTCCGGGCGCACGCAATCCACACACAAACACACACACACACACACGCACGCACGCACGCACGCACGCACGCGCTCACACACCGGGAACCAGACGGTTGAGACACGCACGCGCCCAAACTTCGAACAGCGTTTACAGGAAATGCTAATCATTACACGTCCAACCAGCAAGGACGGGTCCAATTAAAGTTAAGTTCCCGTATGACGGACTCGCACAGTTCAGCGAGCAATACTATTGATTATTGCTGCAACTGAAAATTAATTAATGTTAGCGTTTCAACAGGTCAACCTGCCAATGGTATTGATGTAGTCAGAAGCCTCTGGCGGTGAGTATGCCAAACACACTAGTGAGTTGAAATTGTATAAATCTCTTAAATGTTTCACGCAATAGGAACGTCATAGAATATTCAATTCAAATCGACGATCTCAAATTAGCAGTAAATTTGCTTACTAGGGGCAGGAAACAACGTACGTTTTTATTTATCTATGTTTCCAGCTCACGAGTAATTATGACTACTATCGCTTAGCATAGTATCGCACATGCATGCGTAACTTTTTATTTAACCATAACATAATGCCATAGAATACCGATGTCATGTGATGTTGGTAATAAATAGGTTGTATTGATAGCGTGATTGTTTAACTGTATAACTGATTTATTGATTAATTATTTGATTGTTATATCATAAAACATTGATAATGACAAATGATAACCTCACTCAATCCGACTTGTTCAGTTAAACCGACGAAATAGTAGACATAATTAAGACACTAAATTATATAATTTATATGAACAATGCCGGAATCTGTTTGTGCAATGCTAGATGATGTTTTTATGTGAGCGAGGCGGGGTTTGGGAGAAATACCCAACATTTTAATCTATGTGTAACCCGCCCTCCTGAGATATGTGTCAGCCTTGTTTTTAAACATATTCACGCTGCTAGAAGTTACACAATCTGTAGATAATGTGTTCCATTCATTGAGTGTCCTCTGTGAGAATGAGTACTTCCTGATATCCAATCTACATTGATCATTTAGTAATGTTACCTCATGTACTCTAGTGCTATTATCTTTCTTGAGTGAAAAAAACATATTTCTATCAATATCTATTCAATTTCTTAAAACGTTCAATTTGATCTCCTCTTAACCACCTTGTCTCTTAGGCTGTTAAACCACAGTATTTCAGTCGTTCTTCATAACTAAGGTCTCTCAGTTCTGGAATCATTTCAATTGTTCTCCTTTGTATTCTTTCAAGTGTATCTATATCCTTCTTACGATATGGTATCCAAACTTGTATGCAGTACTCTAAATGAAGCCAAACTATTGCTGTATACTGAGGTATAATTAGCTTTCCCCCTTGTATATTTCTCCTAATCAACCCAAGGATTTTATTACCCTTTGAAGCTGCAATACTGCTCTGAATTTTTATGTTCGAAATACTCTCAGAAAAACTGTGTAAATTGTGGGGCTAATATGTTATTTTTGGAAAGCTAGCGATTTGTTGAAGTGTATTTTACCTTACTGGGGACAAATTCCAATATCGTAGCACCTTAGCAAGCTGTGTCAACAGTAATTGCCTACATAAACCGTCTCCAAGTCTAAATTAGGCTCGCACTAACTGGTATTGACGAAATGGCATTGGAGCATTACAGTTCCATGGAAAGGGTCATCATGGCTGTCAGTTTGATCAACACAGTAAATGGTGTTACTCGACTTCGTATGACGACCGGTGCGGAAATTTCATATTGATTAAGTCGTGTCCGGATGAGTCGAGTCGATTGGGTCAAAGACCTGATGTACGCGTCGTTCCCGGCATGACAAGCAGCTATTGATAACGAGGTTAACCTTTTGTTCTAAAACCACGTGTGATTATTAGCGTACTAACGCGGATTATTAAAACTGTGAAAGGTGCAACCTCAATTCGGTTGTATCGCATGTTTCGTTTCAAATTCATTTTGCCAAAAAATCAAACCTATCTAGTATCCACTGCAACATGCTAACTCATTTGCAACTTTTTTGTGTAGCTTTGTGTGTGAAATCATCAGACATAGTATTACATCACTCAGTGTTTAATAAAACATTAATTAAAGTGAAAATGGAAATCCTGAAGACTCACGAATTTCGCGTTTCGTGAAATCTCGTAACTTTGTCATGTGATCGGCGAGAGGATGGAAATCACGACCATGGCCGTTCCGGAAAATATGTACGCCCAGAAACCTGCACAGTCGCTACCATGAGCAAGTCCTGACGCGCACAAAGGCGCAAAGCGACGCCGACGTATCATTCATTATAAGGATTCTTCAGCGCAGATCTGATATTTCACTTGACCGGCGTCCGCTTGCACGCCATGAAGACGCAATTCCGTAAAGGACACTCGGACATAGACACAATTATGACCAGACCACATTGACGACAAACGCCGAATGACGGTCAAATCAACGGGATGTCGATTGGATTATT
>BSQZ01000010.1:1297500-1332500 GCA_033239005.1 Lamellibrachia satsuma | reverse complement strand
TCGTTATCTACGAAGAACGATTTAGGTAATCGTCGAGTCAGGAGAGCAAGGAATCGTTCAGTAAGTCGTCGATTCAAAACGCACTCACTGACATACTGTAACCACCATGGTTATCCTGACAGTGGGGGTAAGACCACAGTTCTTATTTTGTTGGCTGCATGATTTTAGGAAAAAATTGCTGTCAAGTTAACAGCACGGTAACTTATTGAATCAGACAAAACTTTAATGCATCTACGTTTGTTTCGGGGAAACACGACGGACAGTACAGACGTAAATGTGCACCATTTCTCAACTACGACATGGTCATAATCGGAGTTACACGAGTAGACTAGGACCCCGATTACACCAATATGACAGGACCCCAATTACACTCGTAGGCAGGATCCCAATTACACTAGTATGGCAGGAACATGATTACACCCCTGTGTCAGTTACACTAGTAAGACAAGGAGAAGGAGAAGAAAAGAAGAAGAAGAAGAAAAGAAGAAGAAGAAACGAAGAAAGAGAAGAAAAGAAGAAGAAGGAGAAAAAAGAAGAAGAAGAAGGAGAAAAAAAAGAAGAAACGAAGAAAGAGAAGAAAATAAGAAGAAAGAGAAGAAAAGAAGAAGAAAAGAAGAAGAAGGAGAAAAAAAAGAAGAAACGAAGAAAGAGAAGAAAAGAAGAAGAAGAAGAAGAAGAAACGAAGAAAGAGAAGAAAAGAAGAAGAAGAAGAAGAAAAGAAAAAGAAGGAGAAACGAAGAAAGAGAAGAAAAGAAGAAGAAGAAGGAGAAGAAAGAAGAAGAAGAAGAAGAAAAGAAAAAGAAGGAGAAGGAGAAGGAGAAGAAGACAAGAAGGAGAGAAGACAAGAAGAAGGAGAGAAGACAAGAAGAAGGAGAAGAAGACAAGACGAAGTAGAGAAGACAAGAAGAAGGAGAAGAAGACAAGAAGAAGGAGAGAAGACAAGAAGAAGGAGAAGAAGACAAGAAGGAGAGAAGACAAGAAGAAGGAGAGAAGACACGAAGAAGGAGAAGAAGACAAGAAGTAGAGAAGACAAGAAGAAGTACAGAAGAAGACAAGAAGAAGGAGAAGAAGACAAGAAGAAGGAGAAGAAGACAAGAAGAAGGAGAGAAGACAAGAAGAAGGAGAAGAAGACAAGAAGAAGGAGAGAAGACAAGAAGAAGGAGAAGAAGACAAGAAGAAGGAGAAGAAGACAAGAAGAAGGAGAGAAGACAAGAATAATGGACGATCCACACCCGTGGGGTGTTGGACGACACATTAATTGTTATCAAACAAATAATAATAATAATGTTTTAATTCAGACAAAAGTCCATAGATATACATAAAATTCATGTAGAGAAATGTATGTATATATATATATATATATATATATATATATATATAAATATATATATATATATATATATATATATATATACACACGTTGAGCATAAAAATAAATGTGAATATTATGTCAGATAAACATGTATTATATATATATATATATATATATATATATATATATATATATATATATATATATATATATATATATATATATATATTATATATATATATATATATATATATATATATATATATATATATACAGCAGTGTGTTTATATAATAATTACATAAAATATAAAATAAATATATAAAAAACAGTATATTTAAAAATTATACAATGATGCAATCCAGTGAATTCTCAATTTAGATGTACAATATTTGTTGCAAATTGCAATGGCCTGATTAATTGGATTCAATGACTTGTCAATCCTAGTCATTAAACTACAAATACCATTTATAGTTTAATGACTTTCAATATCATAATTGTTAACCCAACCAGTTTCAACGAAATCACCATTTCCATTTGAGCAACAGAATTATCCGGACAAAGCCTTGCAAGACATGAAATCGATCAGTGTGTCTGGTTCTACAGACATGGACGACGTAGAATCTAATTTCAGGAATCACTGATACCGGTCGCTGCCATCGGATGATATGTATGTGGCGTGGTGTATTATATAATCGGCTTTGTGTGTGTTCCTTGCTTGGGTTTGAGTGATATCTGCCTTGGATATGTGAGTGTGCATTTACGATACAGCTTGATGTATCGATTACCGTGTCCTGATGCACGCGAATGATACTAGCAATTGCATCCTTGAGCTAATTCTAGCAAAGACCTGTACGTGTTGCCACAAAAACACAATATATCACATCGGTTTTAGGACTTCATCCACCGGACGTTACATCCGGTTGTCACCCCTGGACATCCCTTTGGACATTACCTCCCTGATAACATCCCCCAGGGATATTGTAATATATACATATCATTATTACCCCCGGATATTACTCCTGCCCTGTAAATGTCATAAGGCAACCTCAAGGTACATGAAAATAGTGAATGCTTCAAACTGAATAGTAAGATACTATTGGTGGTGATATCCCAGCGGTGGTGTAATGTCCTGGATGCCAGTGATCTAGGGGGTGATGTCCCAGCGGTGGTGTAATGTCCTGGATGCCAGTGATCTAGGGGGTGATGTCCCAGCGGTGGTGTAATGTCCTGGATGCCAGTGATCTAGGGGGTGATGTCCCAGCGGTGGTGTAATGTCCTGGATGCCAGTGATCTAGGGGGTGATGTCCCAGCGGTGGTGTAATGTCCTGGATGCCAGTGATCTACGGGGTGATGTCCCAGCGGTGGTGTAATGTCCTGGATGCCAGTGATCTAGGGGGTGATGTCCCAGCGGTGGTGTAATGTCCTGGATGCCAGTGATCTAGGGGGTGATGTCCCAGCGGTGGTGTAATGTCCTGGATGCCAGTGATCTAGGGGGTGATGTCCCAGCGGTGGTGTAATGTCCTGGATGCCAGTGATCTACGGGGTGATGTCCCAGCGGTGGTGTAATGTCCTGGATGCCAGTGATCTACGGGGTGATGTCCCAGCGGTGGTGTAATGTCCTGGATGCCAGTGATCTAGGGTGTGATGTCCCAGCGGTGGTGTAATGCCCTGGATGCCAGTGATCTACGGGGTGATGTCCCAGCGGTGGTGTAATGTCCTGGATGCCAGTGATCTAGGGTGTGATGTCCCAGCGGTGGTGTAATGTCCTGGATGCCAGTGATCTACGGGGTGATGTCCCAGCGGTGGTGTAATGTCCTGGATGCCAGTGATCTAGGGTGTGATGTCCCAGCGGTGGTGTAATGTCCTGGATGCCAGTGATCTAGGGTGTGATGTCCCAGCGGTGGTGTAATGTCCTGGATGCCAGTGATCTAGGGGGTGATGTCCCAGCTGTGGTGTAATGTCCTGGATGCCAGTGATCTATGGGGTGATGCCCCAGCGGTGGTGTAATGTCCTGGATGCCAGTGATCTAGGGTGTGATGTCCCAGCGGTGGTGTAATGTCCTGGATGCCAGTGATCTAGGGGGTGATGTCCCAGCGGTGGTGTAATGTCCTGGATGCCAGTGATCTAGGGTGTGATGTCCCAGCGGTGGTGTAATGTCCTGGATGCCAGTGATCTAGGGGGTGATGTCCCAGCGGTGGTGTAATGTCCTGGATGCCAGTGATCTAGTGGGTGATGCCCCAGCGGTGGTGTAATGTCCTGGATGCCAGTGATCTAGGGGGTGATGTCCCAGCGGTGGTGTAATGTCCTGGATGCCAGTGATCTAGGGTGTGATGTCCCAGCGGTGGTGTAATGTCCTGGATGCCAGTGATCTAGGGTGTGATGTCCCAGCGGTGGTGTAATGTCCTGGATGCCAGTGATCTAGTGGGTGATGTCCCAGCGGTGGTGTAATGTCCTGGATGCCAGTGATCTAGGGAGTGATGTCCCAGCGGTGGTGTAATGTCCTGGATGCCAGTGATCTAGGGGGTGATGTCCCAGCGGTGGTGTAATGTCCTGGATGCCAGTGATCTAGGGGGTGATGTCCCAGCTGTGGTGTAATATCCTGGATGCCAGTGATCTAGGGGGTGATGTCCCAGCGGTGGTGTAATATGCGGGATGCCAGTGATCTAGGGGGTGATGTCCCAGCGGTTGTATAAAGTCCTGGATGCCAGTGATCTATGGCGATGCCCGGGGATTCTCTTGCTACCCAATACACCACCACCATCTCCATCATCATCACCACCACCACCACCACCACCACCACCACCACCACCACCATAAAATATCACATCAATACACTTGCACTCCGATGACATGGCGATTACAGCGAGAGACACGAGACGCTCTCTCCAGCTTGAAATTGCCCTAATTTCTTTAGTTCAAACGCTACTACGTGTCGTTATGGAAACACGTGCGAATTTAATATTTACAAGTACACATATCTTTACATCCGGTGACGAACAGCCTAGTTGCACTGGCCAGTATTAATAGCTTTGGAAATTGTATTTGTAAAAATTCCCTTACTTGCCAGGTTTCCGTCTTGGCACTTCTGTTTTTGTAGTCGCTCAGCGAAAACCGCCAAACGTTTGTGTTTCAAATTTAGTACGAGTAACCCCCAAGATACGTGTGCGGACACGTATCTTGGGGGTTACTCGTGTCTAGACTAATTAGAGTGCAAAAATTATTTAAAAACTGTCACTGAACACTGTTCAAAAACCACTGCTCATATCCCGTTCAAAAGATACGTGTGTTGTTTATTAAACGTTGCTTGATGATATATGCGCCACATTTTTTTACACAGTCGTTTCCACGAATTCTGGGATACCCTAACTGGACTATATGTCTCCTAGCTACGGTATTATCTGTCGCGATCATGAATCAAAACAATGTGTAACTAAGTTTCAGGCGAACATGTAATTATGTTGTTGCGCGACGAACTGAGACAATATTTAGCCATTGTTAAAATGTGGCACCTTAAGGAAAATGCGAAGGCAATGACATCGCTGCAAGGCCGGGTGAACATAAAGAATGGCGGTTGTAAGATCGGATAATGATGTCGTAGACAGGTTGAGCCGACAAAGCGGATTATTTATTTAACATCGAAGATGTCGTTGACCCCGAAACGACGATGTTGTCGATGTGAATTATGGGTTATGTTTCCGGACCAGGCACTGAACGTTTGGCGTAGCAACCTGGCTCTCAACTTTGGGGTTTCTGTGTCCCTCGAGGCTCCGATTATGTCTGTCTTGTCTTGTTAATTGGGGATGGAAAATCACTGGGGACATACCCGGTAACAACGACTTAAGACGACACACCAGTCGGCTTGGTGTCAAGTTCTGAAAAGGCTGACTATGGAATGGAATAAAAGCACAAAAGACAACCACCACATGTACACACGTCATAGTCAGTTAACAACCACCACATGTACACGTCATAGTCAATTAACAACCACCACATGGACACGTCATAGTCAGTTAACAACCACCACATGTACACGTCATAGTCAATTAACAACCACCACATGTACACGTCATAGTCAGTTAACAACCACCACATGTACACGTTATAGTCAATTAACAACCACCACATGTACACGTCATAGTCAGTAAACATCCAACACATGTACACATGTCATAGTCAGTTAACAACCACCACATGTACACGTCATAGTCAGTTAACAACCACCACATGTACACGTCATAATCAATTAACAACCACCACATGTACACGTCATAGTCAGTAAACATCCAACACATGTACACATGTCATAGTCAGTTAACAACCACCACATGTACACATGTCATAGTCAGTTAACAACCACCACATGTACACATGTCATAGTCAGTTAACAACCACCACATGTACACATGTCATAGTCAGTTAACAACTACAAAGTCAATTGTGATGAGTTTCTTCGTCCGTTGTTCTGTTGTGACTGGTAGTGCTCTTCGTTACATGACACGTTAGCATGTTACCTTGGTGTCATAGGCCAGTGTACATTTTAAATACCCAAACTGTACTCAGGGAAACTCTACCGACGGAGTTTGACGAAAACGCGACGCCAGCGGTTATTGGAGCGGTTTGATGTTCAATTTCGCCAAGGCGTTCCCAGAAGAGACGCAGTTCCTCTTCGCAATGCCCGCGGCAATCAGTGATCGCGAGGCGTTAAATTGTGCAGCGAAGCCACTGTAATGGTGAGCCGAGAAAGCTTGGTCGTTTTCCGTTCGCCGCACATCTAACGCCGTAAAACACCTTATAACGTGTTTCGCCATTAATGTCATACAAACGGCTAGCTTCTACATAGGCATTTGTTTAACAGTGCCGCCGATCGAGTTGGGAAATATGGGCTTGTTTCATGGCTCCTAAAATAAGAATGTCGTGTTTGTTTAAATTAGGCGATGTAGAGTTGTAAACATATTACAAGCTCTCAAAACCTCGCGCCGAAAGGTCAAGCTTAGATTTGCCGTTTTACTCCTTTCAACGTTACCACGTGTCCAGTTAACTATGTGCGTCTTTCGTTCAGGTCGGGAGCTGCCAGTTCCTCTGATCAATCAACTCAACACCCGAAACACATCACGCGCCTACTCAACTCCTTGCTCAGCAATTACAACAAGTATCTGCGTCCTGGGTTTGGAGGTAAGTGTCACTTCATCGATTACCTGGCGCAGCGATGTCGTGGGGCCGTGTCGTGAGGCCGTGTCGTAGGGCCGTGTTGTGGGGCCGTGTCGTAGGGCCGTGTTGTAGAGCCGTGTCGGGTAATGTAATGTAAACCTACGACAATGCAGCCGGTTTCACGTGCCGATCATTACACAACAGACAATAGTCCGTCAAAGAGGCTCATAAATGTAATTTCCGTTGCCCCCCTCCCCCCCGGTTTACGGCACTGTTTTGGTACCAACATGATGGAAAATACGTCTACTTTTCAGTTATGTCTGTTATCGGGTCAACAATTACCATGAAGCAATTTCAATTTCATAAAATGTGAACTCACCCCATTTCTATCAATTTTTAACACAACAGTTCGTCAGCCGATTGGGTAACTTGTTTTCACCAGATAAAGATTGTTGTTGTTGAATATTCATCTCTAGCACATATGCAATGATATCCAGGTTGGCACGCTATTTTTGCCAGTGCGAAAATTGGTAATAAAAGTGGAAATATCCAATATGGCCGCTACATGACCGCTAAAATTAATTTATTATCATATATATATATATATATATATATATATATATATATATATATATATATATATATATATATATATATATATATATATATATATATATATATATATATATATATATATATATATATATATATATATATATATATATATATATGTGTGTATATATATGTATATGTATATATATATATATATATGTATATATGTATATATATATATATATATATATATATATATATATATATATATATATATATATATATATATATATATATATATATATATATATATATATAGATAATATATGTATGTATG
This sequence comes from Lamellibrachia satsuma, assembly GCA_033239005.1. NCBI lineage: Eukaryota > Metazoa > Annelida > Polychaeta > Sabellida > Siboglinidae > Lamellibrachia > Lamellibrachia satsuma. The sequence continues at coordinate 1,325,150 of BSQZ01000010.1, read as the reverse complement.
CAACCCAAAAATATACAAACATGATTAAAATTTTCATATGATTTAATACATGAAGAATTCGATTCCGCCAAGATATCGTCCGGCGCCAGTGACAGCCTGTCCTGGCGAAACGTGTTCGTTGACGCGGGTGATTAATTATTATAGATTGTGTAGATTGTGTATTCATAAGTTGCGCGTACACGTTACGCGTGGACGGATTGAGAAACAAATATGAATGAACGAATTACATTTATGTAATATAAATAATGCCACATAATTTTGCAGGGTTTGGCATTGAATTTGGAATCTCTAGGAATGACGGGTTTTGTTTAGTTCCGGTTCGTTGATGCTTAAGTTTGCATTATGTGAATAGTTTAAGTTATATGCGCAGTCCGTTTAATAAAAGAGTGTACACTTTCGCTAAAATTATCGAAAGAGTGTGTAATAGGGTAATAGGGCAAAAGTGTGAGTAGCCTTATATCATAGTATATATAACGGGGTCACCTTTGTTCTTGCTTCGCCGAATTTTTACCGGATCTGTCCAAAAATAATTTAATGGTTTCTCTGATGATTTAACCGAAACTATATAACAACGTTGTACAAAAGAGCTAGCATGTCGTCATTGATATCATATAGGTTCGATTTTGCTGCGAAATTTTATGTCAATGCGAAGTCTGCGATGTAATATGATGTTTGCGCCAGGACTTGAAGAAGTCGCTACCGGCACTGTACGCTTTGTGTACACACGAGAGAGCTTTACGCGGCCGGGATAATTAACTTTATGAATATAATATTCAACTTTCTAGCGTAAAAACGATTTCTTTTGTGGATATAGTGAATTTCATTTGATTATAATAAAGCAACGCCATGTTTTCATACGAGACAGCTACGCACACTGCCGGGCCAAGTAATACACGTGATACATATGAGACAGCTACACGTGATACATATGAGACAGCTACACGTGATACATATGAGACAGCTACGCACACTGCCGGGCCAAGTAATACACGTGATACATATGACACAGCTACACGTGATACATATGACACAGCTACACGTGATACATATGAGACAGCTACGCACACTGCCGGGCCAAGTAATACACGTGATACATATGACACAGCTACACGTGATACATATGACACAGCTACACGTGATACATATGAGACAGCTACGCACACTGCCGGGCCAAGTAATACACGTGATACATATGACACAGCTACACGTGATACATATGACACAGCTACACGTGATACATATGAGACAGCTACGCACACTGCCGGGCCAAGTAATACACGTGATACATATGAGACAGCTACACGTGATACATATGAGACAGCTACGCACACTGCCGGGCCAAGTAATACACGTGATACATATGAGACAGCAACACGTGATACATATGAGACAGCTACGCACACTGCCTGGCCAAGTAATACACGTGATACATATGAGACAGCTACACGTGATACATATGAGACAGCTACACGTGATACATATGAGACGCTACGCACACTGCCGGGCCAAGTAATACACGTGATACATATGAGACAGCTACGCACACTGCCGGGCCAAGTAATAGACGTGATACATATGAGACAGCTACGCACACTGCCGGGCCAAGTAATAGACGTGATACATATGAGACGCTACCCACACTGCCGGGCCAAGTAATACACGTGATACATATGAGACAGCTACGCACACTGCCGGGCCAAGTAATACACGTGATACATATGAGACAGCTACGCACACTGCCGGGCCAAGTAATAGACGTGATACATGTGAGACGCTACCCACACTGCCGGGCCAAGTAATACACGTGATACATGTGAGACAGCTACGCACACTGCCGGGCCAAGTAATACACGTGATACATGTGAGACAGCTACGCACACTGCCGGGCCAAGTAATACACGTGATACATGTGAGACAGCTACGCACACTGCCGGGCCAAGTAATAGACGTGATACATGTGAGACAGCTACGCACACTGCCGGGCCAAGTAATAGACGTGATACATGTGAGACGCTACGCACACTGCCGGGCCAAGTAATAGACGTGATACATGTGAGACAGCTACGCACACTGCCGGGCCAAGTAATAGACGTGATACATGTGAGACAGCTACGCACACTGCCGGGCCAAGTAATAGACGTGATACATGTGAGACAGCTACGCACACTGCCGGGACAAGTAATACACGTGATACATGTGAGACAGCTACCCACACTGCCGGGCCAAGTAATACACGTGATACATCTGAGACAGCTACGCACACTGCCGGGCCAAGTAATACACGTGATACATGTGAGACAGCTACGCACACTGCCGGGCCAAGTAATACACGTGATACATGTGAGACAGCTACGCACACTGCCGGGCCAAGTAATACACGTGATACATGTGAGACAGCTACGCACACTGCCGGGCCAAGTAATACACGTGATACATGTGAGACAGCTACGCACACTGCCGGGCCAAGTAATACACGTGATACATGTGAGACAGCTACGCACACTGCCGGGCCAAGTAATACACGTGATACATGTGAGACAGCTACGCACACTGTCGGGCCAAGTAATACACGTGATACATGTGAGACAGCTACGCACACTGCCGGGCCAAGTAATACACGTGATACATATGAGACAGCTATGCACACTGCCGGGCCAAGTAATACACGTGATACATATGAGACAGCTACGCACACTGCCGGGCCAAGTAATACACGTGATACATATGAGACAGCTACCCACACTGCCGGGCCAAGTAATACACGTGATACAATGCCAGTTGGCTATATTTGGCTCCATGTACTAAGGTTATGTCATAAAACCATTGGTTCCATGTACTAAGGTTATGTCGTAAAACCATTGGCTCCATGTACTAAGGCGAACATAACAGTGAGGAAATGTTTGGCATGTCACACCATTACAAACAATGATGCTGCCCTTGTCAATGAAACCTTGACACATTGTCTCAACAAACAAGGGATGTTGGCCTTAGAGCCCACACTAAGGAAAAGACACTCTTATATGTTTCTCCACCAATCTAATAATCCAATACCCGGTGTGACGTCACATCGCAAGTATCTCACGCCTATCGAGTTTGGAAAGTACTGTCAATATGTATTTACTCCAGTTAGCGGTGTAACCACATACGACACTAAGGTCACTTCGATGATAATCTCATTACGACGCGGTCCTATATTCCACGACGGTGTGAAACAATGCCACGTGGATAAGCCGAGGACCGTAATAGGATTACATCCGCTTTATTCCATTAGGGAGTAGTCCGGGTAGTTGTCGTGGCAACCGCAGCATTGTCAGGTAATTTCTGAACCTGATGGAATTTTCCTGGTGTCAATCAGATAATATGTACGTCATGAACTAAGAGTGTTTATGGAAACGATGAGTATAGCGGATTTAATGCGAACTCTCAATCTACAGTTCGAATCCTCCTGCTGCCGTCTCGAAGCTTTGACAATTTCGTACACCCCACGTTGCCACAGTTCACTCAGCTGTATAAATTGGTACCTGGCTATAGACTGAGGGTGACATGTGAACGAATAATTTTCGCGCAGTAATCACAGCGTGGCTGAATGTTTCCCAGAGAAGTCGAGGTGGTGTTGGAATGAACATGTCTGCCAGGGGGTGAAGTGTAAAGCGGTTTGAACAGTCCCAAGGACGGGATGCCGCGCTATATAAGAACGTATCGTAGCCCTTTTAAATAACGAGACAAGTTATGTATGCGTTAAAATGTATGCGCAGAGTAAAACTGTATCAAGATTAGCAGTACTCGACGTAGTTGTAGCTGAGGTTGTCGGGTGGATGGCGACAACAGGACTATCTCTCCTCATCGAATATTAGAGTAATGAAGTCACTTATTTCACATACTTTGCAATAAGTTAATTTACTTGGACCATCCCACTCACGGCATTGTTTTCTCAAAGTGCTAATGTACAGCATTATATGTCTCTTTCTGTAGCTGTCTTTTCTCTTTTTTGTGTCTATCTATATCTCTTTTTCTTTTTCTATGTCACTTTCTCTTTATGTCCTTCAGTATATATATATATATATATATATATATTTTTTTTATATATATATATATATATATATATATATATATATATATATACTTTCTCTTTATGTCCTTCAGTATATATATATATATATATATATATATATATATATATATATATATATATATATATATATATATATATATATATATATATATCCCTCTCTCCATATCTCTCTCTCTCTCTCTCTCTCTCTCTCTCTTTCTCTCTCTTTTTGTCTATCCGTATGAGGCGCCGTAGCGGCCAAAAGGGTCGAGTCCTGCGCGAACCGTCGAGTCCTGCGCGAACTGTCGAGTTCTGTCTGCGAGAACCGTCGAGTCCTGCGCGAACTGTCGAGTCCTGCGCGAACCGTCGAGTCCTGCGCGAACCGTCGAGTTCTGTCTGCGAGAACCGTCGAGTCCTGCGCGAACCGTCGAGTCCTGCGCGAACCGTCGAGACCTACGCGAACCGTCGAGTCCTGCGCGAACCGTCGAGTCCTGCGCGAACCGTCGAGACCTGCGCGAACCGTCGAGTCCTGCGCGAACGAGATACTCTGCGCGAACCGTCGAGTCCTGCGCGAACTTTCGAGTCCTGCGCGAACGAGATACTCTGGTTACCACTGAAAATAGCGTTGCCGTTGTCGGATGTGAAGCGAAGTAATGCCGCAAAAAGCATAATATAAAATAATATAATATATTACTCAGAGTAGAGTGAATGGAAAAAATCCTATAAATGTACTAAAAAAAATCAATTGATAGTTCAAACGACAATGCCACGAGACGGTCTGCTGAACACAACGAATTCAGTGCAACGTTTCGTGTGAGCTGTCGTGGCTTAGCGGTAGAGCGTTCGATTTATGTTTGGAGGGTCGTAGGTTCAATCCGCGGTATGTGTGATTTACGTTTTTTTTCGTTTAATGTTATTATTATTATTTTATCAATTATTATTATTTTATTTACATTCGCTTTCGTTTAATTTCATATAATTATCACATGTTGTGCATTAGTACATGTCAAAAGAAATACATATATATATATATATATATATATATATATATATATATATATATATATATATATATATATATATATATATATATATATATATATTTTAATATATATTTATTCTGCACGACATATGTATATTTATATATATATTTATTTCTTTTACATGTACTTTTAATGCACAGCATGTGATAATTATATGAAATTAAACGAAAGCGAATATTGGACTAAATAAAATAATAATAATTGATAAAATAATAATAACATTAAACGAGAAACACGTAAATCAGACACCGCTGATTGAACCCAGGTCCCTCCAAACATAAATCGAACGCTCTACCCAGTGGCGGATCAACCAAAAGGCACTATAGTCACGTGCCTAGGGCCCACGAAGGCAGGGGCCCACGAAAATACCCGAGCATATTTTTGTAGACTGAATGTTCCCGAAAACCTGTTTTGGCATATCCTGATGTAGGCCTTACATATTTTTATGTTTTTACAGACAGTATAGAGGTGTTAGTCAGGAGTGATCATTATTTATCGTGGAGCGAGTGAGGTGGAAGTATTGGCTATATTTGAAATCCAACTCACCCCCAAATCCTGTGCACTAAAAACTGAACCATCCCTTCATTCCTGGGTTCCCCCTGATAAATTATGGCCGCTCCTGTTTTCAGCTTTGCTTTCTGAAAAGTGCTCAGGAATTGACAGATCATTTTACAAGAAACCCACCATCACAGGACTTGGACAAGGATCTTCACAAATCGGCGAGATCGTACACGTCCAAGACAAATTACGTACAACTGAAATTCTTTGTTCGATGGCTTGCTAACGAGGAGAGTGTAACGATGGACTGGTTGGTGTATTCTCCATCAACTGGAAATGTGCATTGTTATGTATGTAAGCTATTCAGGAGCGGAAATGATAGCTTTTCTCTTAATGGTTTCAATGACTGGGTAAAATGCGCACAGAATCACGACACATGAGCGTAGCGATAGTCCCATTGTAGCTGTAAAGAAGGGGTTCAAAAATGCCAAAGCGCACCATGTTGATTCTGCGATCGCAAAGCAGCTGGAGAATGAGCAGCAATACTGGATCAAAATTCTCAAGCGCATCGTTGCCGTTGTTACCTTCTTGGCAGAGAGAGACACCCGTTCCGAGGCCACACCGAATTGTTTGGGCAAAAGTACAATGGTAACTACTTGGCTTGTTAGAGTTTCTCTCACAGTTCGTCCTTTTCTGGCCGAACATATTCGCCGATATGGAAATAAAGGAAGAGGTCAAGTATCATATCTCTCTTCAACAATATGTGAAGAATTCTTCAAGCTGTTATCGGACAGGGTGAATGCGAAAATAATTGCTGAAATAAAGAAGGCGAAGTACTACTCTATCAGCATAGATTCCACACCTGATATAGCACATATCGATCAACTGAGCATCGTCATGCGATACGTTCGGATTGACGGAACACTTCCGGGCCTCCATAGACATTGAGAAACACGAGGGGAAATACTTGTTCGAAACACTCAAGTCTTTCCTAGACGAATGCAGAATAAAGCTTGAGGATTCCCGTGGACAACTGTATGACAATGCGAGAAATATGTATGGAACTTATTCTGGAGCCCAGGCACGATTTCACCAGGTGAACCCTCTTGCTGAATGGGTATCATGCGCAGAGCATAGCCTACATTTAGTTGGGAACGCAGCGGCCGAATCCAGCACTGATGGGGTCAGGTTTTTCGCCATCGTTCAGCGACTTTACACATTCTTGACAGCCTCGCCACAGAGGTGGTCGGAACTATTAGAGAACCTACCGAAACAGTCTCCAGTGGTAAAGATCCTATCAGAAACACGATGGTCTGCTCAAGCAGATGCCGCGAAGGCGCTGGCATCAAACTACAAAGTACTACAAAACTCTGTTGACGCGATAGCTAGAAATTCTACCCAACCTCCACTTGTCGTGTTCGAACCAATGTCTTTGGTGAGCAAGCTCTCTGAATATCGTCCTGATGTGAATTGTGTGGAACAACATCCTGGACCGAGTTAACAAGGCATTGGAAGCTACAGGAATTGAGATCGGTTCAGTGTTTATGCATTACCGTGTCTTGCTGGAACACATCCATTCTTTGCGTGACTCAGAAAGGTTCGATCGGTTCGAGAATGAAGCAAAGTCAGTTGCACCAGGACTTGATTAGGACGATGAAAACAAGCGAGCAAAGAAGAGAAAGTTGTTCCAACGAAACACCAGAAGAGGTAAAAGTGAGCGACTGTCGAGAGAACTTCCGAGTGAACACCTACCTAGTCATCATTGACAGATTACTCTCCGACATCACGAAACAGAAGGCCGCCTACACGAATGTCTATGAACGTTTCGTGGAGATTCGATCTCTCGCCGACAGCGATATCCCCTCGAAGTGCAAAGAGCTCACTCGGTATTACGATACTGATATTAAGCCTGATTTTGAGAAGGAATTCCGTCTCTTCACAAAATATGGAGACTTCGAGACAGGTTCCGAGATGATAACCTTTCTTCATGAAAATAAGCTGATTACCAGTTTCCCTAACTTTTACATTGCGCTACGGATATGTCTGTAAATTTTCGGCTCCAGCTGCGAAGGCGAGCGATCTTTCTTTGTACTGAAACATCAAAGACTACCAGCGTTCCACGATGGGTCAATCGTGCTTGTCGGCACTGTCACTTTTAGCCATAGAGTCGGAAATGATGCGTTCACTCTTGGTTGATGACATTATTAGCTCGTTTGCCATCAAGGAAATACGCAAGGTAAAACTGTAGACTACGCATCGCTAAGCCTTAGGTGTGAGATGGTGTTAGTCGACTTCAACAATCGCTACCGGCCTACCGTACACCATAATATCTGCGATCGGTAATTTGCAATTGTTGACTTTTAAAAGAACTGTTCGTGTATTATCTTTATTGATGATATAAATAGTGAAATGCTAACTTGAAAATCATGTTGTGGGTTTACTTGGGGCCCACGAAAGTGCCGGATGCCTAGGGCCCACGAATGTCTTAATCCGCCACTGGCTCTACTGCTAAGCCACGATAGCTCACACGAAACGTTGCATTGAATTCATTGTGTTCTGCAGACCGTCTCGTGGCATTGTCGTTTTAACTATCGATTTATTTTTTTAGCACATTTATGGGATTTTTTCCATTCACTGTACTCTGGGTAATATATTATATTATATTATATTATGCTTTTTGCGGCATTACTTCGCTGCACACCCTACAACGGCAACGCTATTTTCAATGATAACCAGAGTATCTCGTTCGCGCAGGACTCGAAAGTTCGCGCAGGACTCGACGGTTCGCGCAGAGTATCTCGTTCGCGCAGGACTCGACGGTTCGCGCAGGACTCGACGGTTCGCGCAGGACTCGACGGTTCGCGCAGGTCTCGACGGTTCGCGCAGGACTCGACGGTTCGCGCAGGACTCGACGGTTCGCGCAGGACTCGACGGTTCTCGCAGACAGAACTCGACGGTTCGCGCAGGACTCGACGGTTCGCGCAGGACTCGACAGTTCGCGCAGGACTTGACAGTTCGCGCAGGACTCGACGGTTCTCGCAGACAGAACTCGACGGTTCGCGCATGACTCGACGGTTCGCGCAGGACTCGACCCTTTTGGCCGCTACGGCGCCTCATATATCCGGCTGTCTGTCTGAGTTACATACCATTACGAGGTCATAAGCTTGTATGAATCCCCCCTAGGTAATGCGTATATTTTGGGTTACAATAATCCATATATTTTAGGACAGAAGCTCCGCTTTGGCTTATGTCAAAACCCCGGATGGCTGTTACCGCACCACCAAAAATTAGTTGGGACCTATCTTGTCTTGCTAATGTACTTAATGCACCCGCTGAGAGGACGCAATGTTGTTAACCAGCTATAACGAGTTCGGGCAAAATCCAGGATCCTCCTTTGCACGGATAATCCTTTTAACGTGTTACGCCTGGGGATATTATACGTCGTGTTAGGTGTTTGACAAGGCGCTATTACTTAATCACTGCTATACACTATTTTAGCCTTTCTGATGTCACGAGCTCTGCTCGAATATATATGATATCGCTGAACTCGGCGACTCGAAGACTATGGCGCCGTGATTGTCGCTTTCGTGCTCGCTGTGTTGTTTTCGTGCTAACTGTGCTGTTTTCGTGCTAGCTGTGTTGTTTTCATGCTAGCTGTGTTGTTTTCGTGCTAGCTGTGTTGTTTTCGTGCTAGCTGTGTTGTTTTCGTGCTAACTGTATTGTTTTTGTGCTAGCTGTGTTGTCTTGGTGCTAACTGTGCTGTTTTCGTGCTAGCTGTGTTGTTTTCATGCTAGCTGTGTTGTTTTCGTGCTAACTGTATTGTTTTTGTGCTACCTGTGTTGTCTTGGTGCTAACTGTGCTGTTTTCGTGCTAGCTATGTTGTTTTCATGCTAGCTGTGTTGTTTTCGTGCTAGCTGTGTTGTTTTCGTGCTAACTGTGTTGATTACTTTACATCACTACTACATTCGTGAAAGGTTAGATCACACTTAATCGACATAACACTCGCGCACGCACGCACGCACGCACGCACACACGCACACACATACACGCTTACGAAGGAATTTATTAAATTGTAGAATTCTTAATGTTAACACCGTTTCGTGTTCACGTCGTAATAATATAGTATGTGTAGATCAGACCAATTTGATTCTGTAAAGCGGCTGATTCTCATTATCGGCGGACTTCATCGCAGCGGGAATAGGAACTGACTCCGCCGCAACCGATGTATTTGATTATGTTATTAGTGATTATGTTAAGCGGAGTCCGCTGTATCATTGAATGTAGCCGCTGCAATGAGGACAAGTCCACTGTATCATTGAATGTAGCCGCTTCAATGAGGACAAGTCCGCTGTATCATTGAATGTAGCCGCTGCAATGAGGACAAGTCCACTGTATCATTGAATGTAGTCACTGCAATGAGGACAAGTCCACTGTATCATTGAATGTAGCCGCTGCAATGAGGACAAGTCCACTGTATCATTGAATGTAGTCGCTGAAATGAGGACACGTCCGCTGTATCATTGAATGTAGCCGCTTCAATGAGGACAAGTCCGCTGTATCATTGAATGTAGCCGCTGCAATGTAGACAAGTCCACTGTATCATTGAATGTAGCCGCTGCAACGAGGACAAGTCCACTGTATCATTGAATGTAGTTGCTGAAATGAGGACAAGTCCACTGTATCATTGAATGTAGTCGCTGCAATGAGGACAAGTCCACTGTATCATTGAATGTAGCCGCTGCAACGAGGACAAGTCCACTGTATCATTGAATGTATTTGCTGAAATGAGGACAAGTCCACTGTATCATTGAATGTAGTCGCTGCAATGAGGACAAGTCCACTGTATCATTGAGTGTAGCCGCTGCAATGAGGACAAGTCCACTGTATCATTGAATGTAGCCGCTTCAATGAGGACAAGTCCGCTGTATCATTGAACGTAGTGGCTGCAACGAGGACAAGTCCACTGTATCATTGAATATAGCCGTTGAAATGAGGACAAGTCCGCTGTATCATTGAATGTAGCCGCTGCAACGAGGACAAGTCCACTGTATCATTGAATGTAGTTGCTGAAATGAGGACAAGTCCGCTGTATCATTGAATGTAGTCGCTGAAATGAGGACAAGTCCGCTGTATCATTGAATGTAGCCGCTGCAACGAGGACAAGTTCGCTGTATCATTGAATGTAGCCGCTGCAACGAGGACAAGTCCACTGTATCATTGAATGTAGTTGCTGAAATGAGGACAAGTCCGCTGTATCATTGAATGTAGTCGCTGAAATGAGGACAAGTCCGCTGTATCATTGAATATAGTCGCTGCAATGAGGACAAGTCTACTGTATCAATAATGATAATAATAATTGACTTCTATGGCGCCTATATCCTCAGGAACCTGAGGATATAGGCGCTGTATCATTGAATGTAGTCGCTGCAATGTGGACAAGTCCGCTGTATCATTGAATGTAGCCACTGCAACGAGGACAAGTCCACTGTATCATTGAATGTAGTCGCTGCAACGTGGACAAGTCTACTGTATCATTGAATGTAGCCGCTGCAGTGAGGACAAGTCCGCTGCATCATTGAATGTAGCCGCTGCAATGAGGACAAGTCCACTGTATCATTGAATGTAGCTGCTGAAATGAGGACAAGTCCGCTGTATCATTGAATGTAGCCGCTGCAATGAGGACAAGTCCGCTCTATCATTGAATGTAGCCGCTGCAATGAGGACAAGTCCGCTGTATCAATGAATGTAGCAGCTGCAATGAGGACAAGTCCGCTGTATCATTGAATGTAGTCGCTGCAACGAGGACAAGTCTACTGTATCATTGAATGTAGCCGCTTCAATGAGGACAAGTCCGCTGTATCATTGAATGTAGCCGCTGCAATGAGGACAAGTCCGCTGTATCATTGAATGTAGTCGCTGAAATGAGGACAAGTCCGCTGTATCATTGAATGTAGCCTCTGCAATTAGGACAAGTTTACGTAATTAAGTTGTGACTTACGTCTATCTAAGAAGATGTGTCGTTCGATAATACCCATTTGCGAAATGAAACTCAATTGTTTGACATAAATCAATATCAGACAAATTAATCTGAAGTAATAATCGTCGTGCTATTAATCGATTAAAAATACTAGTAAAAATACCCAATATCCGGACGTGACAACTTGGTAATTACGTGATAACTTGGTAGTTACGTGATAACTTGGTAGTTACGTTTACTATCCAAAGCTAGTTTTCATACTCCCAAACAGAGCACGCATTTCGCAATTATATGTAATTTAAACAATCGTAGAGAACGGCATTTTTGCGATTAATATATTGATAATAATAGTGAAGCGAATTTATGAAAAAATAAAAAGTGTTACGTCTCCTTCTTGTAATCGTAGTTGAAACCCTAAAAGTGTGGTGCTCGAGACGGAGAACGTCTTGGAAAATAACATAACATGCATACGCTAGCTGGACTATAGTAAGATAACGCAGTGTGGCGCTAGCAAGGACCTAAACAAGTCTTATGTTGACGTCTGTAGCATCGAGAATACAGTTCAAGTGCAATACCTTTCGTGTACACCGACATAAATGTGTTTGTACCGGTTGTCTTAGGATAAAAACACGTTGATCGGTTGACGGAAGACGTAGATCGGACGCTGTTTACTTCACACCGCGGCCTCGTGTTCGACTAGTTATGTATATTGCAAGCGAAAGGAAGGATAACGGCGCAAAATCGTCGTCAGTGATGAATTATTAACGACAGGTCGGGAGGGAAACGGCCGGAAACGCCAATAGGTGATAAAAGAAATACGGGCGTGTGCGTGCGTGCGTGCGTGCGTGAGTGTGTGTGGTGTATATATATATATATATATATATATATATATATATATATATATATATATATATATATATATATATATATATATATATATATATATATATATATATATATATATATATATATATATATATATATATATATATATATATTATCCGTAGATTACTTAATAAGTGTGAGTTGATACACGAAGCACGTTGCATGCATTAACGTGCGCTGCATATAGGAAACATACCCATAACATATGGAAAATCTCAATGATGGTATAATGGCAATTTATTGAGTACATCCCCCGAATCCCTGATGTACTGAGTCGTGTAGCTCACCGCCAATCGCCTCACTCGCGACCGCTTTTTCGCATAGAAAGAAAAAGATAAAAAACAAACAAAAATAACTACCAGACGCATCAAAGGTTACGTTGTCGCTCGGCTGCTCTTCGGCTTCACATGTCGACTGCCGCCAGACAGCGCACTATTCACAGGAGAAAGACAATGGTCATAAATCACGGATCAGTGCCGCCGCATGAAACGATAAATAATTCAGGTACTCGCTAAATTAACTACTTGGTGCGTTAATTGGTCTCAGTGTAGAACAGATGATCACGTTGGAAGCTTTGATTGTACGATATAAAACCAGAATGGTCAAGAGCCAGTATCTCTGATATATATATATATATATATATATATATATATATATATATATATATATATATATATATATATATATATATATATATATATATATATATATATATATATATCAGATAGTGTTACACCATGGCGTTAGGCAGTGTTGACCTTTTTTAAACCACTTACACCAATTAATTTAGGACATATATCGAGAAAAAATGTTATGAAGCTCTTTGAACAAACCAAGGAACAGAAACAGCTATGAGCAACTTTCTTCTTCTTTTTCTTCTTCTTTTTATTATCATAATCATCATCGTCAGCATCATCATCCACATTCACATCATCATCATCATCAACATCATCACTATTTTCAGTTCGACACGCAAGCATTCTGTCAACACTGGCGCGAAAACTCAGTAGTAAAACATAAACATCTCGATGGAGATTACAGGAGCACAAATAGTCATCACAATACCAGAATGACGTCATGTAGTTACGAAACAGCGTGGCATTAACGGGTAGCCATTAAACTGGATTAACTAAATAATCTCAACATTTCACTAATAATGCTAAATCAATCCTTTCTTATTACTTATTAGGTAAATTCGCGTCAGGGTGTCAATTTACAGACACGCTCATATATACGATAATGTAGATGTGTGTATAACTATTGTATACTTGGATGCGGAAAGCTCAATTTCAATAATACCATCACAGGTCGAAATAACATGTCAGACTCGACGACGTCTCAGTCGAAGTGCGGTTTTTTAATTAATTATTTAATACGGCAATAAACAATTTCGCTGTTTTTGCAGTATTCTCATCAATCACAGCCGGGTCCGCGAACGTGCGCTTTGTGTTGTCAATGAGATATATGACGTTTATCAAACGTGCATCAACCTGGAAACGTTCGAGTAGACCAATGCGTGGTATGCATGAGGGCTATCGATTACTGTTTTGTCATCTATCAATTGCGCTTTTTTGTGGGCAAGTTTTTTCTTTATTGATGTATCGATGCCGGTGTGTGGACGTTGACCTTTACACAATTATGAATAATGTCATCGTCACATTTTTCACACTAAGCTGCAGCAAAGTTAGAGGTGTTAATTTTGTGGGATGTGCAATATCTTCCTTTCCCTTCCCAAGACGTGAGAAAAATTAAACCACTTACAGAAAATGTTTGACTTGACATGTAGAATAGTGGTAGAATAGACCCTATAGAACACCTCCAGATGCTATGCGGTTTCAAATTGTGGCATCATAAACATTATACAGGCCACTATAAATGTGAATATCTTTGTCCAGACTCAACCGATTTTCAATGTTGAGGTATTATAATTCTCAAATATTACGACCGTTTTTCTTGCACGGCTCTCAAATGGAGATGCATCAAAATATTAGGCTACATTTACAAATAATAAATATAAATAAAATATCACACAAATTCAAATTGTCTTTTTTACTTGTTCTGCTGTCATATAAACATGCATGGTGTTTATTTTTCAGAAAGAAAACTGCAATGGCTCATTCGCCTATGACTAGTGTGTGTGGCGACATTGATGAGCGGATTATAATAGTTCTCACGTTTAACACCGGGAGTTGTGTATGTCAACACTGATGCACTTTCAGTCACCGTCTTCTTCATCAGTGGACTCACGGGCTGTCTTCGGATTATCACAAGTTTCTTTGGCCATACATGCACAAGTTAATGTGCATGGCATGTTGCTGGTTCTACAGGCGTAGTCGGCGACATGTTGGACTTCTTGCAGTGACAGACAGTCAGATCCGGAAGAACCCCTGGTGCTGGATCTGGAGCACAGGCTGCAGGGCATCATTCTGAACTTTCTTGCCATGTCCAGCTGCTGGCGGCAGACTCTATATAGATTACAGTGCTTTCTTCCATACGTGGGCCTGGTAGTTTCCTCGCTTCATGTGTTGCTGTAAGCTATCGGAGGTGGGGCAGATTTTAATGTCTTTTGACAGAATAGCCAGTATATGATATCGTTCATTTTCTTCCTATACCTTGGCTGAAGAGTTGTCGCTGAGCTCGGATTCTTCTCCAAGCTGTCCCAGATTGGCCTGATGCTCCTTGCTGCCAAGTAAGACCCTTTTTCTTTTTCTGTGGATAGGTATATACCTCGCTTTGTCCTGGGCTCCAGTCCGAAACCACAGCTCCCGACACTGGAGGTTGCTGTAGTGTGTGAGGACAGCCGTGTCTGTGTCTGGTGACTGAATCACAATCCTGTTGTGCTCACGAGAGGCATGTTTTGTAGACATAGTCGTGTGACTGCCTGTTCATGATCTGACTTGAGGTGAACCAGGTCTTCGCAGTGTCCTCTGTTGACCACTTTAACCTCTGAGCGTTCTTGAAGCCTCCACCGATGACAAGCTGTTGAACTTCAAGCAAATTGTTTACACCGATGTCGCACCAGGCGTCTGCCAGGAAACTAAAAAGTTTACTTTGTTTTGTACATTTCCGATGTAGTTGAGCCACTGCTTGGAATAGGAGTGAATGGCCCTTATATTTTCACCTCTAAGGCTGCGAAGGTTCATCGTTTCGCTCGCTTCCCAGCTTTGATTGAGAAGCTGAACTATTGGTCGAAGACAACATCAACTCGCTGACAACCATTCAGACCTAGAGGTGCAGTAACCAGGCTGTAGTACTTGAATACCAATTCACCAGCTGACTTTGTCATATGTACCATTGCCATCACATCGAAGATGTGGGCAGAAGACATCTCACTGGTTGTGATATATGCCTTCTTCTCTAGCTCAGCAATGCGTACGCACTTGTTGGTTTTCCCCAAACTGCCATCTGGATGGGCCAGGGACAGTGACACTGTTGATAACTTGTAGCTGAGGTCTTCCCTCAGATTGATGTTCCGTGACTTTACTGCTATCACGAGTTGGTCAAAGAGTTCACGGTCAATGATAACTTTCTCATCAGCCATTTTCACTGTGTTCTTCTTGACTAATGTGGCATATGTTTTGGTCTTCAGGTTTGGCAAGGAATCCGAAAATTTCACTTGTTTGGTGTTTATTCTCTGGTCCACGAATGTTGTCATCTGAACCGGTCTCGGAGGAGTTGAGCAGGCTTGCTTATTCCTGTGGCAATGTTGACCAGTAGCGAAACGCCGTCATCATCATCATCCTCGTCCACGGAGAAGGGATCGATCATAAGCTCTGGTGTGATGGCAGTCAGCAGCTTCCGAACATCACTTTCATCTCTATCCACCCTCTTTGGTGCTGCTTCTCTGTGGGTGCCAACACGATCTGAGTCCTGTATGGCACACATCTCCTTCACTGTTGTTGTGATGGCTGCTCGTTCTTGACATGTCAAGAACCATCGCTCCTCCTGGTTTCTGACTGATGCCTATGATGCCACCGCTTGTCCTACTGTCAAGGTTGGTTGACTGCTCTAGGGCCATGTCAATCTACACTTGAGCAAAAAAGTTGAGTCGACCGACTGATGGCATGGTTCACAGACATGAACTCCTCATTGACGGCAGACAAAACATGGCTTCCATGACTAGCTTGTGGGTCCTCAGAAGAATCGAGGTTGTCGAACTGCCATACATGCCAGATTATATCAGCATATCCTCGATGCCTGATATCTGGCACTCCTTTCCGAGAACACGCAAGTTCACTGCAACGCGGAAGCCTCCTATGCGTATCACCAAGTCTTCAAACTCTTTTTGTAGTCGCCACTGGATCGCTTTGACCTTCAACATAGATAGCAAAGTCAAATGTAATTAAAATATAATTCTGGCCAAGACGTGTCATCGTGGACTGCATATTCTTCATGACTATGTAGACAGTGCTGAACTCAGTTGGACAGACATCGATTATAAGGCAGTAGCCGATGTTTATGCAAACGGGAACACAGGTGTAACCACAGCAGTGAATCCATTCCGGGCATTTTTTTGTGTGGGGAAGAGTTCCACCTCAAACGGCTTCATTGGTGTCATACAGGCTGCCGAATGCAGGCTTTCAGTGCATTTGAACTACTCGGCTTGTATCTTCCCGGAGAAACTGGTAACAGCAGGCCGCTTTCCGTAAGCACTGTACTGTCTGCTGGATTGGCACACACCAGTGGATTGAAGTGACAGTTTCCTCTTTGTTTGGTCTGCGTAGACCCTCGACTTGGGGGTGGGCCAAACTGTCGTCGCTGATAGAACACCAGTGTTGTGGCATGGATTGTCCTCTTTCCATCAAGAGACTCTTCATTGATGTCATTTTTGTCACCTGCCACCTGGACAAAGACGCCTGGGGAGATATTTGATGGCAACACTACGCCAAAAAGAGAGCACTACATAGCTGATCAACAGCATTGACAAGTAAAGTTAACCTAATATTTTCATGCATCTCCATTTGAGAGCTGAGCAAGAAAAAACGGTCATAATATTTGATTTATTTGTGATCTTTATCTAGTGTTTGCATAATCCAATGAAAATAATTTACATTTTACATATTCTAACAAAGATATTCACGTTTGCTGTATCCCCTCCGTCTAAATGTTAGCGACACGCAGTGACGGACCCTTGGCATGGCATGGATATTTTTTATGATACCACAATTTGAAACCACATCCTACTTGGAGGTGTTCCATATGGTCCATTCAAATACCCTGTTTAGTCAAACCTTTTCTGTAGGGGGTGCTGAACGATTTTCCTCATTTGGCCTCCTGCGATAAATGACTCCTGGACCATTGTCATCATAGGTGTCATCACAGGTGTCATCACAGGTGTTATTACGTTCTCAAGTAAAAACAAAGTGACACTTGTTATAGAATACAACAAACCTACGTATCGGCGCAAATACGACGACATACGTACATATGTGTACACCAAATGCACACAACTATTTACAACGACTCGCACGCACGCACGCACGCACGCACGCACGCACGCACGCACACTCACACATACAGACGAGCTTTCAGGAATACAAAATAACACATGCCTTATACATTGGACTACACGGCTATATACAAAAGCTCACGCGCCAAAATGAAAAACGTGCCAAGACACGCCAAACCCAAATTGTTTTTTAGCGGAACGAACGTTATACGTAGTTCAACAATTACATATCACCTCAACACAATGTCAACCTTTGCAGCACGGCTGTGCTGCTCACAACAGCTCTGTGACGCATTTAATTACAACTGATTCAACGTTGACTAAAGGTGACGCCTCGTTGAATCAAAGATCCCGAAGTGAGTAGATAAATTGTATCGATACAGGAAGCCTAGAAGAAATCAATAGTATGACATTGTGTTGATAGTATTTCGCTAATGCAGCTAAGCTTCAATCCACTCAATTGATTTCTGGAATTGGCATGAATTTTGTTGTTGTAATTATCATAAAACCTGTTCTATATGCATATGCTATTGTGTGGTATATAGCAATAATGTTATATAGCAATAACGAATCGGCTGTAGTTATATATGTGTGTGTGTGTGTGTGTGTGTGTGTGTGTGTGTGTGTGTGTGTGTGTGTGTGTGTGTGTGTGTGTGTATATATATATATATATATATATATATATATATATATATATATATATATATATATATATATATATATATATATATATATATATATATATATATATTGCTGCAAATATACCGCTGTGCAGTAGAAACCAACACAATATATTTCATTGTGATAAACCGTGATCCTTTATTAAGTTCCAAAAAAATGTAGCTAATAATGCTTTTACTAAATGCAAACAAAAGGAAACCGATCCACTTGCCCGCAATATCGACGGAGGAAACACATTTGTAAAGCTCACATAAAATGCGTCGGACAAAAATCGTTGACGTGATTGAATGACTGCCTTCAGCCTCACGACCGCCATCAATCTAGCAATATTGTTCTAACACGGTTAAGTGCAGGAAAGTGTTTAAGTGCAGAATATCGTTGTCGGCAACGTACTTTTCACGTCTGCAGACATTTGCTCAAGCGGACCGCGCAACTAAGGAATTACGCTGAAGTTTGTTGGACTCTCGATAAGCCAATGGCTTCCTTGTCCACTTGCCATCTGGAACTTGTTGTTTGTGTTGGCAATCTTGTTAAATCTACTCCAATTCGACAGGTATACAACTTATAATGATTAGTTTTTTCAAAAAGAAAATTAATCAATAGTACCATACCTAAGGATGTTAATTGCATGCACGCAAACTGGATGACAAAAATACAACACAAAAATGTAAAGCGTACGTAAAACATTATAGCGCTTGAACGTCATATAAAATATAACTCGCATAACATACACATTGATTGGGTATCCCCTTCACATTTACGTCATATAAAATATAACTCGCATAACCTACACATTGATTGGGTATCCCCTTCACATTTACGTCATATAAAATATAACTCGCATAACCTACACATTGATTGGGTATCCCCTTCACATTTACGTCATATAAAATATAACTCGCATAACCTACACATTGATTGGGTATCCCCTTCACATTGTGATCATATACCTGAAGTGCAATATCAAAAAACTGACACAAATGAATTAATGAATTAATTAATTAACAACAACAGCAACAACAACAACGGCAATAACAACAACAACAACAACAACATAATACAGGTGCATAGTATGTTATGCTGCTTCTGTTGAAGGGACATAGCTGAAGTCGTACGACTTATAAGGTGTTGTGCCCTTCTAAATAAATACAATATAAGTAAAACAAAATAAAGTACAAAATAGCATCCACAAATCACGTATAAACTTATTACAGTGGTGCTAGTGCTAATAATAAATTAACTTAATGTAACATCGCTTTCAGTTAAACGTTTATAAATATGCCGTAACTAATGACAACTTGAATGGTTTTTAAATTGTGTTAAACTTGGCAGCTGAGTTATTTCATTTGTTAAATTGTTCAAAGTTTTTATAATTTCAAAGTGAGTGACAATATTCTGAGGGTAGTGTTTGTTTTTTAACATAAAACAGTTTGCTTTGGCTGGTACCATACAGGTGTATAGCTGCGGTTGGTTTCAAGTATTTTTGAGCTTTGGAAAAATAGAGATGTATGGTCATGGTAATTAAGGTTATAAATCATCCGTATAGCTTTTCTCTGTTCTCTCTATTTGTTCTCTCCACGGTAAGTTTTCATCAATAGTTACACCAATGAATTTTTTATGTGTTACCTGCTCAATGTTTGTTCCATTAAAAACTATATGCACATCTGTTCTAGGTTGTTTTGTTCACATTGAGCGGTAATTTGATTATTGGAGGTCTCACTTAGTATCACATAACATAACAGTATAGAGATGAAATGTGGGAGGCATATGAGGTGATTGTGTTTAACAAGATTTGCCATCCAAGCCAAAGACCCAGATGGCAAGTGGACAAGGAAGCCATTTGCTTATCGAGAGTCCAACAATGATCACCTACTTATAACCCGCCCTCGTGTCAACCTTGTTTTTAAACATATTCACGCTGCTAGCAGTTACACAATCTGTAGACAATTTGTTCCATTCATTTATTGTCCTCTGTTCGAACGAGTGTTCCTGATGTCCAATCTACATTGATCCTTTACTAATTTTACCTCATGTCCTCTAGTTCTGCTATCCTTCTTGAGTGAGAAAAACATATTTCTATCAATATTTTCATACCCATTCAATATCTTAAAAAACTTCAATCTGATCTCTTAACCTCCTTGTCTCTAGAGTTGTTAAACCACATTCTTGAGGCGTTCTTCATAACTAAGGTCTCTAAGTTCTGGAATCATTTTAGTTGTTCTCCTTTGCATGCGTTCAAGCGTATCTATATCCTTCTTACGATATTGTCTCCAAGCTTGTATACAGTATTCTAAATGAGGTCTGACTATTGCTTTATAAAGAGGTATAATTAACTTTTTTCCCTTGTATGTTATGTTTCTTCTAATCAATCCAAGAATTTGATTACCCTTTGAAGCTGCAATGCCACACTGCTCTGAAACTTTCATATCAGCGCTTATTGCAACTCCTAAGTCCTTTTCTTTTACAGTAGTACCCAGAACAGTATCTCCCATTTTATAGTTTACATTCAAGTTCCCATGTCCTGTATGTAAGCATTTACATTTCCCAAAATTGAACAGCATCTGCCATTTCTCAGACCATTTCACTAATCTGTCTAGATCGTTTTGTAAATGTTGTTTATCACCATCAGTATTAACCTTTCTAAACAGTTTTGTGTCATCTGCAAATTTCAGTACGTTACTGTCTTCCAAGTCATTGATATAAATTAAGAATAATATAGGTCCTAATACTGATCCTTGAGTTACCCCACTCAAAACCGGTTTTTAATTTGAAACTTCTCCATCTACTACAACTCGTTGTCTTCTGTCAGTCAGCCATTGTTCTATCCAGTCAGTTATGCTATCCCAGATACCATGGGCTTTTAATTTAAGTAGTAATCTTTGATGTGGCACTTTGTCAAAAGCTTTCTGAAAATCTAAGTAGATAATATCTACTGGCTATCCCACGTCTATCCACTTAGTGATTTCTTCCAAAAAACATAACATATTTGTTAAGCATGACCTCGCTTTAAGGAATCCATGTTGAGATTAATTTAATAATTTATGCTTAACGAGGAAGTCCACCATATGATCTTTAATTAACCTTTCTAATAATTTACAAATCACTGACGTTGAACTCACTGGTCTGTAATTCTCTTACTTATTTCTCGAACCCTTTTTAAATAATGGTATGATGTTTGCTTCTTTCCATTCAAACGGAACAACTCCCTCTTTTAATGACAAGTTGAATACTCTTGCAAGTGGTATACTGATTTGCTCTACTGTTTCCATTAGTAATTTTGGAGGAATCCCATCCACTCCCGGTGATTTGTTATCCTTCATTGCCTTTATTTTCTTAGCTAACAATTCTGGAGTTACAACTAACGGACCTAAATAGTCAGATTTAACCCCCTGAAATTTAGCATCAGTAACTGGTGATGAACTAATGTCTTCTTTGGTAAACACTGAACTGAAGTAACCATTTAGGTCTTCCGCCATTAAAATCCCCTGTGATATTATATTTCCAGCACTGTCTTCTAGAGGTCCAACCTTGTCTTGTACGTTTTGTTTACTCCTGACATATGCTTAAAAACTCTTGCTGTCATATTTTATGTTACATGCCAGTTTTTGCTCATAGCTTCTTTTAGATTGTCTGATTTCAGTTGTAGCTGCGTTAAATGCCTCTTTGTATTTTGCATAATCTTCTTCCTTTCTGGTACGCCTATAAACCCTCCACATAGTTTGTTTTAGCATTATTTTTCTAATTGCCTCTTTTGACAAGTGTTTCTTTCTACTCCGTTTTCCTTGTTTTTGGAAGGGAACAAATTTATCGATGATACTCTCAATTTCATATTTTAGAATATTCCAACATTCAATTGCGGTCTTATTCATCAGCATGTTATTCCAATCTAGCTTTGCTAAGTATTATCTCATATCTTTGTAGTTACCTTTGTGGAAGTTTCTCTTGTACGTTTTCTTATTTTTACTTTCTGATTTTACAGTGATGTCAAAATGTATTTGATTATGGTCACTATTACCCAATGGTTCAAATATTTTTACATTGTCCACTAATTCTTTTTGTGATGACAAAACTATATCTAATACATTTTCTCCCCTGGTTGGTTCTAGTACGTGCTGAGTAAGAAAGCTATCCTGGATTAAACATAGATATTGTTGATCCTCAATCCCTGTGCTCTCTAGAGAATTCCATTGTATGTGTCCATGGTTAAAATCTCCCATTATGATACATTCCCCTTTACTAACTTCCTTTATAGCGTTTTTTATTTTTGTGTTGTTCTCTTCGTTTATGTTTGGACTTCGGTAAACTAATCCAATAATTAATTTTGAATTTCCTGAAACAATTTTGCACCAAACAGCTTCATCGCAATCTGCTTCCCTTTCTAGTTTTATTTCATAAGCCTGAATAGATTCTTTAATATATAAAATAACTCCCCCGCCCCTTCTTCCTATTCGATCTTTCCTAAACATTACGTATCCTGTCAGTCCTAATTCAGCATCTGTTATATCTATGTTGGCCCATGATTCAGTTATACCAATTATGTGAGGGTCAATATCTTCTACCATAATGTTTAATTCGTTTTTCTTATTTACTGTGCTCCTTGCATTTAAACATACGCATCTATCACCTTTTTCAGAGATGTTTTTCGGATGATTTGATATTGGTTTATCTGTGCTATATAAATGTGTTGGTGCAAATGTTATTGACAGATGTCATTGGCACAAATATTACTCGCACAGATGCGCAACTTTTACTGACACCACATATATGCACCTGATCCATGTAGTCATCGTAACTGTTACTGACACCACATATATGCACCTGATCCATGTAGTCATCATAACTGTTACTGACACCACATATATGCAACTGATCCATGTAGTCATCGTAACTGTTACTGACACCACATATATGCACCTGATCCATGTAGTCATCGTAACTGTTACTGACACCACATATATGCATCTGATCCATGTAGTCATCGTAACTCTTACTGACACCACATATATGCACCTGATCCATGTAGTCATCGTAACTCTTACTGACACGACATATATGCACCTGATCCATGTAGTCATCGTAACTCTTACTGACACGACATATATGCACCTGATCCATGTAGTTATCATAACTGATCAATGAATGTTAGTTATATAGACCCGCAATACTGGGATCAGCTAACCCTTTTTTTGGAGGGGCGAAGAGCAAAAAATAGTAGTCTGTTGATGACCCGGCAGGCACAAGTCAACCCCACCTCCCCGTGGTGCAGGCTGGGCAACTGTTTCCGTGAGGACTCAGGCTGACGGGGCTCTGGCGGACTAGGAGAGGAGATGGGTGCCACCTCCCCGTGGTGCAGGCTGGGCAACTGTTTCCGCGAGGACTCAGGCTGATGGGGTTCTGGTGGACTAGGAGAGGAGATGGGTGCCACCTCCCCGTGGTGCAGGCTGGGCAACTGTTTCCGCGAGGACTCAGGCTGATGGGGTTCTGGTGGACTAGGAGAGGAGATGGGTGCCACCTCCCCGTGGTGCAGGCTGGGCAACCGTTTCCGCGAGGACTCAGGTTGATGGGGTTCTGGTGGACTAGGAGAGGAGATGGGTGCCACCTAGTCTACAAACCCACTGAAATGCGCAACTGAGGAACACAGAAATTACACCGGATCGGTCGAGACCCGGGATAACAACGACAGCGCTACCCACTGAACCCCTGGATGGGAGCGAAATGTCAGCAACAGGAAGAAAGCAATTGAAAATTGCAGGAAATGACACTACCACCGGAACATGGAATGTTTGAACCTTACACGCCACTGGAGAAGTTAAAGAACTTACGCATGCACTATCACGATACAAGTGGAGCATTGTTGGCAGAAACAAGGTAGACAGGAGAAGGAGTAACATCGACAGAAGAAGGCTACAAGATAGGGTACAGTGGGGAAAAACAAAACACCAACATGGCGTAGCCTTTATAGTAAGAAAGGAAATCACAGATTGCGTTATCGGCTGTAGGCCAGTAAATAGCAGAATAATATCAACAAGAATCGCAGTGAAACCGATTACCATTACTGTTATACAAGTTTACGCCCCAACAACATCGCACAGCGACGAAGAAACTGAAAGGTTCCACGAAACACTCGAAGAGACAATCGCGAGAACACGGAAGAAGGATATAACCATAATCATCGGCGACTGGAATGCAAAGATAGGTGAAGGTGCGTATGAAGACTGGGCAGGAACAGTCAGCAAATTCGGATGTGGAAATATAAACAATAGGGGCTACGACTCCTAGAATTTACATGCAGTAAATACCTTACCATAGCAAACACACTGTACCCACACAAGAGATCCAGGAAAACAACATGGCATTCTCCTGACGGGAAAACACACGACCAGATCGACTACATCTTGACACCTCAACGATTCAAGTCTAGCATCAACAAGCCGAACACTAGAAACATTCCCTGCGCTGATGTAGGAAGTGATCACGATCTTGTAATGATGTAGGAAGTGACCACGATCTTGTAATGATGTAGGAAGTGACCACGATCTTGTAATGATGTAGGAAGTGACCACGATCTTGTAATGATGTAGGAAGTGACCACGATCTTGTAATGATGTAGGAAGTGACCACGATCTTGTAATTATGTAGGAAGTGACCACGATCTTGTAATGATGTAGGAAGTGACCACGATCTTGTAATGATGTAGGAAGTGATCTTGATATGAAGACAATAAATCTGAGGTTGCAGAAGAACCGGTAAAAAAACAAGAACCCTCGGATAAGATTTGACATAGAGAAACTACAAGACCAAACATTGCAACGCATTTTAAAGCAACAATTGGAGGACGATTTGCAGCGCTCAATTTTTTGGAGCCGAATATCAACAACCTTGTCAACTCAGTCGGCACAATAATGCGAGACACCGGTAAGGAAGTCCTAGGCAAACCAAGGGTGAAGCGTCAGTCATGGGTATCTAAAGATGTATTGAAGCTTTGCGACCAGAGATGAGAGCTGAAAAAGACAAGAACCACCAACAAAGAAGCACAAACAGTACCAAGAACTAAATAAAGACATCAAAAAAAGAACGAGACAAGCAAATAACGACTGGATAAACGAACGGTGCATTGAAATAAAGACTGGGATGAAGAGAAACAACACCAGACAGGCTTATTCCATCTTGCAAGCCCTCACCAAAAAAGGTTAAGCCGATCGTCAGACATCGAAAACAAAAACGGCACCCTCCTTACCAAAAAAGGCAGTACTTGGAAGATGGACCGAGTACTGCGAAGAACTCTACAATTACGAACTGAACACAGATGACAACATCCTTGGACACCGCCTCAAAATAAAAATTGTGATAGGCCCATTCTTCGAGCAGAAGTAGAAGAGGCGATCCGAATGCTGAAGACACAACAATCTCCCGGCATAGACGACGTACCAGCTCAACTTATCAAACATGGCGGGAGGCAATGATAGACGCATTCGTGATCATATGCCAAAAGATCTGGGAAAACAAGACATGGCCAGATGATAGGACAAAATCGCTCATAATAACGATATAAAAGAGAGGGAACTTACGCTACTCTAAGAATTACTGAACTATAAGTCTGATCAGCCATCTCAGCAAAATAATGCTAAGAATCGTACTCAACCGACTCAAAGGCAAAGCAGAAGAACTACTTTCAGAAGAACAAGCAGGCGTCCTGCCGAAAAGAAGCACAAACAAACACATTTTCAACATAAGACTGTTAATCGAGAAACACGTTGGTCACCATCAAGACCTATATCACAATTTCATCGACTTCAAAAAGGCATTTGATCTTGTGTAGCACAGCAAATTCTGGCGAGTAATGCGACGATATACCATTGACGAAGGACTAGTTGGACAATCGTTTCGAACATCTGTCGGAGTATGCCATGGATGCCTTTTGTCGCCAGTGCTGTTCACCCTATACCTTGAAAATATCTTGCAAGAAGCTCTACACAACTTCAATGGCACGATATCGATAAACGGAAGAGAGAACAGCAACCTCAGCTTCTCAGATGACATTGACCTAATCACTGGAAAAAGGAGCTACAAGAACTTACAGAGCGCGTGCTTATGGAATGGAAATAAGTGTAGAAAAGAGCAAGATCACGGTTAACAGCAGGATAGCGCCAAGAAGTATTATTGAATGAATTGAATGAACGCCTCGAAGAAGTAAAAGCATTCAAATACCTCGGGTCAATCATCCCCTCTGAGGCCGACTCCACGGAGGAAATAGGCACACGGATAAACCTGGCAACATAAGTGATAGCAAAACTCAAGAAGATATGGAGCAATAACATTAAAACGGCAACAAATATACGACTCTATAAAAGCCTGGTTGTGTCAGTGCTGACATATGGATGCGAAAGCTGGACCCTGAAAGCCGAGTCCGAAAGAAGAATAGCCGCATTTAAGATGAAATTTTTCAGAAGGATCCTGAAAATTTCTTACAGAGACCACATAACAAATATACCAATAATGCATCAATAAGTCATCACCGAAGCAGCAGGACCACAAGAACCGCTTTTGGTCACAGTAAAACGCCAAAAACTCCAACACAGACAACCAGAAACAACACACTTGCCAAAGGAATACTACAAGACACGGTCAAAGGCGGCAGAAAACGAGGCCACAAAATGTACGTGGACATCATTCGAGAGTGGACAGGTCTAGAACCACAGCAATTATGCAATGTCGACCACAACTGTCCCAGATGGATAAAGATCTCAGTGGAAAGCCTCCAAGCGTGCACCCCTATGATCGGCCCGGTCAACGGATGAGTGAGTGAGTGAGTGAGTGAGTGAGTGAGTGAGTGAGTGAGTGAGTGAGTGAGTGAGTGAGTAAGACCCGCAATAGAGGTAGCTCATGGCATAAATTTATGTAGATACAACGATATTTAAAAATGGTGCAAAGCATGCTTTAAACGGGAATGCCTTCGGCTCTGAAAACATTGTTGAATCATAAATGCGACTATGAAGACAATTCAACCCTTGACATTTTCTAATGCATAGTCAGCATCTGATACCGACCGAGCGGCCTGGGACAAGG
>BSQZ01000010.1:1267500-1295000 GCA_033239005.1 Lamellibrachia satsuma | reverse complement strand
CTATAGGCGGCAAATCAGATGGATTATCATTGTGGGGGGGGGCGTTTTTTGTGGGGGGCCTAGTACGAATCTACGACGTGTACCACTGTTGACCCGGCACTGCTTGTAATCACCAATCATCGGAAAGCTGGGACTAATCTTTGACTTGCTTCCAGCGTACCGATGCTGAATTGGCTGTGTCAAACGACCCAACCATACTACAAATGACAACTTAGTCTCAGCTGTACAAATACGTTTAATTTCCTTGCAAAATAAAAACTGGAATATGGCTGCAATGTTGATAGATGGTTCATGTTATGCATGTTATGAATAATGGGTTTAATAAGGTTTTAAGATGTAGAAATAAATGAGCCATTGCTTGAATGTTATAAATCTAAAGACTACATGTCTAGCATATTGGCTTTATGCTATTTACAATGTTTGACCTTTAGATTAATCACGCAAGCGGTTTCTTTTGGTGGAAGCGATACGACATTAAAGTGGAAGTGGAAGCATTTAGTCAAATTTAGTCAAATTCCCAACTTAATCAAACAATCCATTGATCAAGTTGAGAATGCAGACAACATTAAACTGGTCCACGACGGAGTTTAGAGGCTCCTCGATTGGATTCTTTTCCTCGTTTCGCTGCAGACTCATTTCGCGAGACATCGGAACCTATGTAGTGCGTGCTAACTCGTCTATGTAGTGCGTGCTAACTCGTCTATGTAGTGCGTGCTAACTCGTCTATGTAGTGCGTGCTAACTCGTCTATGTAGTGCGTGCTAACTCGTCTATGTAGTGCGTGCTAACTCGTCTATGTAGTGCGTGCTAACTCGTCTATGTAGTGCGTGCTAACTCGTCTATGTAGTGCGTGCTAACTCGTCTATGTAGTGCGTGCTAGCTCGTCAATGTAGTGCGTGCTAGCTCGTCTATGTAGTGCGTGCTAGCTCGTCTATGTAGTGCGTGCTAACTCGTCTATTTAGTGCGTGCTAGCTCGTCTATGTAGTGCGTGCTAACTCGTCTATGTAGTGCATGCTAGCTCGTCTATGTAGTCCGTGCTAACTCGTCTATGTAGTGCGTGCTAGCTCGTCTATGTAGTGCGTGCTAACTCGTCTATGTAGTGCGTGCTAACTCGTCTATGTAGTCCGTGCTAGCTCGTCTATGTAGTGCGTGCTAACTCGTCTATGTAGTGCGTGCTAGCTCGTCTATGTAGTGCGTGCTAGCTCGTCTATGTAGTGCGTGCTAGCTCGTCTATGTAGTGCGTGCTAACTCGTCTATGTAGTGCGTGCTAGCTCGTCTATGTAGTGCGTGCTAGCTCGTCTATGTAGTGCGTGCTAGCTCGTCTATGCAAATTTTTTATTTAGTTTTGGTTAAAGTCATTGGACAAATTATAAGATTAACTTAGACTGAATATGTTAATAATTGGGCGAAAATGGGACGAAAGAAGTCCGACTGTGTATTGTAGCGTGTTACCCGATCTAACGATCACAACAATTTATTTTTAAACAAAAGAACGCAATATTTTATTAAACCAACTTCGAATATGACCTAGGCTACTCATACACTACAGATTGCATGGGGGGGAGGGGGCAAGCTTACTCACGCGATGGTAAAATACGAAAAAAAATAAGCCAGGAGCCATGACCCAAGGGCCACCCCCCCCCAAATACACCGCTCGCTACCACCGACATCACCTGACTAAACTTTCTATCTTAGCCAATTCCTAGTGCAGCGATGGCGGGTCAGCGAGATAATACTTGACTTGACAGCGAGAACAGATGCAAAGTCGTTGACTGAACATCAACAGGGATTCTAATTGGATTAGGTACGCGACGACGTCATTAGTTAACGTATTGCCGCGAAATGTTGCCAGACACCGAGTCCCTGCGGCAGCAAGAATCTGGTTAACGGGGCGGATAACGTGCGTCTGGACAGACTGAACGCGACGTCAACTCTGCGGCGTCTTTCCTCGGTGTGCACCTGGAAACAATTATCCCGTGATGAATGCGGATACTTTGGCGCTGTGGCAGCCGTTGTTTCTGTGTACGTTTGATATGAAATTAATGGCGGACATATGAAGTATTCGTTGTTTTACCGCAGCTGCTTAGACGCTTAACTCAAATCATCCAAACTATTTCAGTGTCATATCGAGTACGCGGTGTTGGCAGCATGTGCTTTTGTGCAATGTCGGTGTTCTAATCTTTGTTTATGAAGTTCGGGGTGACGCTGGCATCGATATTGGTCCTTGAGTTATGTTTTCTCTTTCCACCACTGTTCTCGTCTCACTGCCATCTCCAACATCCGTCTCTACACCCCACCCTATCTCTCGTTCTTCACATTTTCCTCTTTTCCTTCAACCCTCCACTGTAAGTGAATATGGTGTCTTCATTAACCATTCCTATTCCATTTTCCACGTGTCCAGCTCACTTTAACCGATTACTCACCAGCTTCTTCTTGAAGCACTCTTTCCTGTCTTTAATTGTTAAGAACTAATTACGAATGCGACGATTAACAGGCAGTGTACATTGCAACAAGTAA
Source organism: Lamellibrachia satsuma (assembly GCA_033239005.1). Lineage (NCBI taxonomy): Eukaryota > Metazoa > Annelida > Polychaeta > Sabellida > Siboglinidae > Lamellibrachia > Lamellibrachia satsuma. The sequence goes on along the minus strand of BSQZ01000010.1, from coordinate 1,292,484 downwards.
CTACGCAATCTCAAATGACACAAAGAACGAGGCAGTTTCTGTTTAGGCGTAACACAAACCACAGGCAGCTTGTCAAGTAGCACACTGATTTTTTGATAAACTACTTTCAAAATCGTAACAATAAAATTATTGATTATGGACATTTATCAGTGTGGACGTGTTGAATCACCACAACCGACCAGCTTTGACTAACCGTCTATGTTAAGACATCCGTACTGCTTTGTGTTTTCTGAAAAGTGAATGACGCACGAAATGTCCAATGTCAAAAGACACTTTTTGTGAAGATGTCAGTTCTACAATGCGTGCTGTTGTTGGTGTTGTCACAATGCGTGCTGCTGCTGTTGTTGTCACAATGCGTGCTGTTGTTGTTGTTGTCACAATGCGTGCTGTTGTTGTTGTTGTCACAATGCGTGCTGTTGTTGTTTTTGTCACAATGCGTGCTGCTGCTGTTGTTGTCACAATGCGTGCTGTTGCTGTTGTTGTCACAATGCGTGCTGCTGCTGTTGTTGTCACAATGCGTGATTGACTCGGCGGGCTCCTTGGACATAAACACGTATCAAATGCTTTTAGTAGCGAAAATATAAAACTAAAATACAAACGTGTTATTTATTATGTTTCGGGCGTTTAAAAGCACGTCCTACACCATAAGCACTCTATTGTACTAGTTGTCACTATTAAGTGGAAAGTTGACAAGAGATCGGGGAAACTGCGGATACTGGAGCAGGTTGACAATCAGAACACACGACACTTGTCACTAAAACATTAACATGTAAAGTTGTTTTTTATGAGAGTCAGTTGTCGTGACAAAGCTGCGCAGAAAATTGATACAATGTTGTTTCAACATCCATTGGGTGACGCCGATTCGACCGATCGGCAATATAAGCGCTGAAATATCGCTTCAACGTAACAGCTTTTTTATCGCATTGTAAATATCGGACGTTTTCGTGCATATTATTGCTGTACGTCCGCCGTCGGTAATTGCATTCTGTGCTGCGATGTTTGTGCAGAAAGGTTTTAGCGGCACAAAACAGGTATATACGTCGTCCGAGGCGCTATCATGTGTAGATACGAGGCCAGTTCGTTGAACTTATTCGATAACAGTAGAGCACGTGTTATATGAAAGTCAGCAATTCGTGATTGCTGACTGATGAACCGTTTCTGGCGACGAGTTCACTGCGCGGCGAAGTCGTAGGTATATCGTTTCTGGGAACGGAATTCCTGGACTTGGTTGGTCTCCTGCTCGCCAGATGGTATGGGTGTGTGGCAAACAAACTGTCCGACACAGGACTTAGTCGGTATCGGCCCTACTTTATCCGTTTTTTATTTGTGTTACTTTCTCTGTCAATCATCATAGCTTGCTCCCAGTCAATAACGTAGTTGTTTCTGTTGGCCTAGTCTGTACTCGCTCAGTGGTGTTCTACTGTCGATGGCTCTCTAATAATGTGTATAAACTTCAATAATAGAAGAAAATCTGTATAAATTTATTCCCCAAACTGAATAAACAGTTTACTAACAAGTGTTTACTTGTGGCACATACACACTGAAAAGCAAGTTTTACGTTTCACGTATTGACCAAATATAATATTAACTATTCCTTTTAAACATGTCGAGACATTTTACAACGGATGATAACATAATGCACCAACCATTAACATTTTAAACATCTAGCCGTTGAATTCTTGCCACAAAACAATTGTTATATTACACTTTGTTTCCCTCTACTGATTATGATTTATAATTTATATAAACCGGAATCATGCTTTATGATCTATTTATGTTGTAGCAATAACACGAAACATTCATATGTTCATCCAGCGGGACCATCGTTGACGATAACTCCACGTTTATTGATCTCGATCTTTATATAGAATAATATAGTATTATATAGCATAGTATAGTCATTAACGGCTATGGCCGTCGACGTCCATCCATTGCTTGTCGATGACATTATTCAAATTATCCCGTTGATGTCCGCTTCTGTCCATATGATTATCTAGTCAAAGAGAACTACGTGAAAGCCCAACGAGATATCACGTGTCAGTTTATGCTAATACGTCCGTGCACTGTTCGAACATAGGCGTAACATGTGTGTCTTAATGGTGCGAAGCCCTAAATCGCTGACTGATTGACATAGCAAAGTACCATATGTCCGTCACTACGTCATGACCATATGTCCGTCACAATGTCATGACCCGGTGCATAGAATCATAGTTTCCACAAACATTTATATTCAACAAGTTCTACGCAGTGAAACCGTAAATGACAACGGGAAGCAACGTTTGTTTGTGTAACCGTCCTGCTAAGCAATGCTTGTATTCAAATGTCTCCAACAACGCTGCCAGTGCAGGCTTACGCTGCAGTATCCACCTCCGTCCGTTGACGTGATCAGCCGTGTGGTCAAGTTTCAGTGTCTATATTATGTGTTCTTGATCTGTTCAGGAGGCAATTTATATAAATTGGCTAACATTCCGTGACTACATAGATAAGCACAGAACATAATGTTTAAGCCAATTAGTCAGGATGCGACCACACAAAAGAGCACACGACAAGAGAACACGTGGATGCGGAACACGTGGGCGGCCGAGATTCGGTGGCGTTACAGAGACACTGAAATAACACAAGCTTAGGCATCACGCACGCCCAGGCATCACGCCCGCCCAGGTCTCACGCCCGCCCAGGCCTCACGCCCGCCCAGGTCTCACGCCCGCCCAGGCCTCACGCCCGCCCAGGCCTCACGCCCGCCCAGGTCTCACGCCCGCCCAGGCCTCACGCCCGCCCAGGCCTCACGCCCGCCCAGGTCTCACGCCCGCCCAGGCCTCACGCCCGCCCAGGCCTCACGCCCGCCCAGGTCTCACGCCCGCCCAGGCCTCACGCCCGCCCAGGTCTCACGCCCGCCCAGGCCTCACGCCCGCCCAGGTCTCACGCCCGCCCAGGCCTCACGCCCGCCCAGGTCTCACGCCCGCCCAGGTCTCACGCTCGCGCAGGTCTCACGCTAGCGAAGGTTACACCTAACTGCGACACTTCGCGGCAACAGCGGGTAGCTACAGTAACGTTATTCGAACCTAAACAAGCTGCTGTATCGCAGACGGTGAAGACGATCACCAGAACGTAAATCAGCAGTGCCATCCTACGCACCACAGGCGACTACTAGTTGGCGCCTGTAGGCTCTGTCGTGACCAGTGGACCAAGACTACATAGCATGCATGAACGACGGAAGCTCACGCTTAATCAACAGTTAACTGAAACTATGTCTTACAGTACCACTTTCGACTACTACTTAAAACAAGATAACAAACGAATACACATCTTCTGTGCACATTTCATAGAAAAATATCAAAGATATGTGTTACTTGTGAAAGTGTGCTCAGCAAAGAATCGGAATAGTCGTTACCCGGAATGCCATGTTTTATCGCTAGACGGCGCCCGTGTATAAACGCAATGCATCGCTTCATCGAATGTCGACGGAAGTACAACTTGTATTTCAAATGAGAGAGTCGGGAACAATTAGTGTCAGCAAAGAATACAACGTACCAACAATAACGCTTACTGTTATGAAAGAAAAACCACAACGCTACCAACAATAACGCTTACTGATATATATATATATATATACTGATACAACGCTACCATCGGAACGCAAAGGTCGACTGATCTGACGTGTGAATCACTTCGAACGCGATTGATCTTGCGTTGACATAGATACACAATTGTTTCATCGCACGGCAAAAGATTTGCGCGAATTACGTGTTGTATTTCCGTCGACAATCTCGGGTGATTTCACCTTTATGTTAGTGTTATATTATTCACCAGATGCGCCACGGGTTATTTAGGGTAGGGTCTATTAGGCCATTGTCACTAACTTCGGGAGTCCGGCCACCATAGGTTCGCCGCTTTATCCAATCATACATATGATTGGCTACATCATTTACGTTGTCGGTCGTCCACACGCGGTTCTGGTCACTCGTAAATCAACAAAGTATGCTAGCAGTGTTTCGGTTGACTGTACTCTTCCGGGCAGATCTGAACCAGATGGTACTAATCACAAGCTGACGTTTGTCTGCTCGAGCGTTTTCGCGTGCCCGTACGGCAGATGTCAAGAAAGCATTCGCGCGTTGCCAAACATAAAGCTACGTTCGCTGACTTGTGCTGCTTTATTGATGCGAGTCAGTGGAGTTTAGGAACCCGTTGATTGACGCGTTCTTAGCAGAGGCGCACTGGGTCAGTGTGAATGAGCAGTGCTTTAATCAAACGCAGCAAGAGGCTAATAGTAAGTAAACCAGTTGCTGCTGTTTTGAATGGACTATCTTAAGAAGTGGGTCAAAGCGCCTTGGTGATCCATGACTGAGAATATTTTAGTCAAATTCCATATAAAGGTGGTATTTTCCCACTGTCGAAAGGTACGTTTGTCTTTGGTGTCAACTATCCAGGGTAGGTTTGTGATATGTACCAAGGCTACGACTATTACAATTACATCAGTGAACGAAAAGGGGCATAGCTCGCCACTAGACATTCCGCTGTCGCCCCGTTGCCCCGTTCGACATGCTTTAGTCAATGAAATGTTGTATTGTTGACGTTCCCACGCAACCACCCCACAGACAGTGGTAGGCGCCGCGCGACCACGCAACCACCGCGCGACCACGCAACCACCCCGCAGAGAGTGGTAGGCGCCGCGCGACCACGCAACCACCCCGCAGACAGTGGATGGCGCCGCGCGACCACGCAACCACTCCACAGACAGTGGTAGGCGCCGCGCGACCACGCAACCACCCCGCAGACAGTGGTTGGCGCCGAGCGACCACGCAACCACTCCACAGACAGTGGTAGGCGCCGTGCGACCACGCACCCACTCCGCAGACAGTGGTAGGCGCCGCGCGACCACGCAACCACCTCGCAGACAGTGGTAGGCGCCGCGCGACCACGCAACGGCAGCAAAAATCAAATTACTTTCATAGGTAATTAGTTAACTTTATGCTTTCTGCCACACGCCATATGTACACGTTAGCTCTCAGTCGGGTTTCGTTTTGCTGGTCATTTTTAACCTGACTGATGACAACTAATGCGTGACCACAGGTGAAACAGGCGATGATATCGATAAAAACGCAACTTTACTATTCTCAAGTCTCAAGTAGTTAAATTCCAAACAGCCCAATCTTGAACTAACGCAGGAGTTTGGACCAACGGTACTTTTAATGTCTCTTCCGAAAGACACGGTCAAAGTGGGGTGAACGAAATTGCCCAGGCTTCGAAACGGCGGAGGTGGAATCGAACCACCGTCCTCTCGGTCGACTGGCGGGTGTTCTAACCATTAGACCACCGCTCTCCACAGTAGACCACCGCTCCCCACATTAGACAACCGCTCCCCACATTAGACCACCGCTCCCCACATTAGACCACCGCTCCTCACATTAGACCACCGCTCCCCACATTAGACCACCGCTCCCCTCATCGCCGAATGTCTTTAGGCTTGGTGGTCTTTAGGCTGGGTGGTCTTTAGGCTGGGTGGTCCTTAGGCTGGGTGGTCTTTAGGCTGGGTGGTCTTTAGGCTGGGTGGTCTTTAGGCTGGGTGGTCTTTAGGCTGGGTGGTCTTTAGGCTGGTTGGTCTTTAGGCTGGTTGGTCTTTAGGCTGGTTGGTCTTTAGGCTGGGTGGTCTCTAGGCTGGGTGGTCTTTAGGCTGGGTGGTCTCTAGGATGGGTGGTCTCTATATGCTGGCTGGTCTCTAGGCTGGGTGGTCTTTAGGCTGGGTGGTCTCTAGGCTGGTTGGTCTCTAGGCTGGTTGGTGTCTAGGCTGGGTGGTCTCTAGGCTGGGTGGTCTCTAGGCTGGGTGGTCTCTAGGCTGGGTGGTCTATAGGCTGGTTGGTCTCTAGGCTGGGTGGTCTCTAGGCTGGGTGGTCTCTAGGCTGGGTGGTCTCTAGCCTGGGTGGTCTCTAGGCTGGGTGGTCTCTAGGCTGGGTGGTCTCTTGGCTGGTTGGTCTCCTCTATGCCAGGGACTGACGGTTGTCTTCTTTCGCCTACTGCAATGTTGACTTTCTTAACATCTTAAAGAGAAGTCGGCTAATTGGAATAATAGCGTCAACGTGGACACACATCGGCCAGTCTTGGGTGAACCTCATCATCTTTTTCTTCCGTTACGTCTCATGCCTCCGTTTTAGTCGCACAAATGTAAATATAGTACACGTTCATTGTGGATAGAGACATATACACGACTATGGTCTTCCACGACTGTGCGGGGTATTTTACTGGCAAACACTACAGGTGGAAGAACCAACGGCTTTTGGCAATCCGACACTTTAAAAATAAAGGAATACACGTCTTCGAGCCTGCACTGCGGCGTTCGCGAGAAAGCCTTACCGTTGTCTACAGCAGAGCGAACCCGACACGAGTACAATACATTGTGCGTGTCCCACGGCTCGTCCGACTAGACGCGCGATCACGCGGCGTTACAACAAGAGCGCCAATTAGACGCAAATTAAAACGTTATTCTCTGCTGCCCGGTCACGGAGCTTATGCAAATGTCGTCGGCTGGAATTGCATGTAGTTACTGCTACTGTCTCGTGTTTGTCGGCGTCCGGCCGATGTTTATTGTTAGTAGGCGACTGGAGCCCACTCTACTGGGCGCCACGGAAGGTTCTCGTTAGAGACGCCATTTACGCCCAACAGCGAGTATTTCCGGACCGTTGTCTGTAATTATCCAACGCACGTTCGATTATGAATTAATAAGTGCATGCGCTCAATCAATCTTCATTAGAGATAGCGGCAATATTGGACTGGTAAAACCAAAAACAGAAGAGGCGAATACATCAAACATCGGATCATGTCAGTGCGTGGAAGATGATATTTTAAAAGCGGTCGTCTTCTAACAGGAATGAATGCCGAGGCGTAAGTGGAAAGACAGTTGGCATAATGCGAATTATCTAAGTCACTGACTTCTGTCTCAAGATAAATTGTCTTAAAACTATTGGTCCTTGTCTGTGGCGCCGAAGTGTGGAGCATGGTCCACTAGCTTGGTCTTGTCGGTGTCAATGTCACTGACAGTGTAGAGCATGGTCCGCTAGCTTGGTCTTTTCGGTGTCAATGTCACTGACCGTGTGGAGCATGGCCCGCTAACTTGGTCTTGTCGGTGTCAATGTCACTGACAGTGTGGAGCATGGTCCGCTAGCTTGGTCTTGTCGGTGTCAATGTCACTAACAGTGTGGAGCATGGTCCGCTAGCTTGGTCTTGTCGGTGTCAATGCCACTGACAGTGTGGAGCATGGTCCGCCAGCTTGGTCTTTTCGGTGTCAATGTCACTGATAGTGTGGAGCATGGTCCGCTAGCTTGGTCTTGTTGGTGTCTATGTCACTGACAGTGTGGAGCATGGTCCGCTAGTTTGGTCTTTTCGGTGTCAATGTCACTAACAGTGTGGAGCATAGTCCGCTAGCTTGGTCTTGTCGGTGTCAATGCCACTGACAGTGTGGAGCATGGTCCGCCAGCTTGGTCTTGTCGGTGTCTATGTCACTGACAGTGTGGAGCATGGTCCGCTAGCTTGGTCTTGTCGGTGTCTATGTCACTGACAGTGTGGAGCATGGTCCGCTAGCTTGGTCTTGTCGGTGTCAATGCCACTGACAGTGTGGAGCATGGTCCGCCAGCTTGGTCTTGTCGGTGTCTATGTCACTGACAGTGTGGAGCATGGTCCGCTAGCTTGGTCTTGTCGGTGTCTATGTCACTGACAGTGTGGAGCATGGTCCGCTAGCTTGGTCTTGTCGGTGTCAATGTCACTAACAGTGTGGAGCATGGTCCGCTAGCTTGGTCTTGTCGGTGTCAATGCCACTGACAGTGTGGAGCATGGTCCGCCAGCTTGGTCTTGTCGGTGTCTATGTCACTGACAGTGTGGAGCATGGTCCGCTAGTTTGGTCTCTCTAGCAGCAGTCCATGCTTCAGGTGGGATAATAAATGATTTCAGATCGCGTTTTAGAACATTATTTGAAGAGAAGGTGTAGTCTGTCTACATTTATTTTCCCTGTTCTCAGTCCTTCATATTTATCCAACCCAGCATATAATGCTGATGAGTGGACAGAGGCCTGTTCTAGTGAGGCCTGTTCTAGTGAGGCCTGTTCTAGTGAGCATGTCTTCATATGACGAATTATGATAACATATCGCAAACATAACCACTCGCAAAACTGTCATCTGACATATCACGATCGTCTAAGATGTGATACTGGAAGTCAAGGATCTCGCCACTGATGCTTCGTCGTAATGGCTGTTTGGACGACTGCCTAAAGGGCTGTCACGTCTCACTAAGTGGCTCGCTAAAGATACGCCGGGGACCGGGCACCTGGTGGCTAGAGCCGCCAGTACCTGCACAGACGCTAGGTGTAGCGTGAAGAATAGACTCACTGTTGACAGACTCACTGTCGACAGAACCACTGGCATAACGACTGGTGGCGACATTGTGTACACGCGGGGATGATGTCACATAGATGTAGGACACTGCACGAAGCCGATGTCAGGTCCTTCATTAATTCGTTTGTTCCGCTCCTCTCATTTCAAATTCATTTACGAAAAATCAAACCTTATCTACTAAGACGCAGTAGCACGTTTGTGCAATTTTGTTATGTTGTTATGGTGAATTCATCAAACAAACGACGACTGATGTTTGGCAAAATATGAATTGAAGTGAAACTCACGAACTTGGCGCTTGGTGCAATCTCGTGTTTCACTGTTTATTTTGTCGACTCTTCTCGATCTCGCGAGAGACACGTGACTGACAAGTTCAATGGCTAAAGGCTAAAGGTCAACTCCATACTGACTTTGCAAGTTACGAGATCTAATGACCAAAGTGAATTCTGTCGACTATAAAAGTAAGAACTTTTTTATTAAATCGACAGCGGACATTACTTAAACTATTTACACACTACACATTTGGCCATCAACGATTCAGATTCGTGATGGGCTAAATCGGTTGGGGATGGAGTTCTCACATAACACTCCCAACCTGATACTTGACTAACATCGACATGTGTGCAACTTCGGCTACGTTGTACTCACCAGGTGGCGCTTTAAACTTCATAACGCAAAACCGCCTTCATTCGATCGAAGTCAGCATCGTTACAAGCTGTGGTCAGAAAAGAAAAAAAATAATGTTTTTTTGGAAAATATGTATCGATGTACAACACTAAATAAAACAGTTTTTAACCCCCTCCCCCCTGATGCCAATTTCGTGTTGTGACTTACATCGATGATTTATGATAATCCCATATTACGAAATAATTAGAACGTACAGGGTGTAGGACCATAACTAATAATTACTATAACTTACACCTGAAAAGAAAGCGCTACTTCGTGGAATGCGGGCAATTACAAATTAAGTGGCATCAGTTAATAAAAAACACAACAACCACGAAGATTAATAAACACTGACTCACTTGGTTATTTCAATGTTTAAACGGAATAAACACTTATGTTTGGCTAAAACCAACGGTTCTAAATGCACCGGTGCGGACGTTTAACACACGGGGGACGATATTGACGCTTCTGTCGAGTTGCTAGTCCCGACTCACACATGATGAAGTAGCGTCGTCTACACAGCTGCTGTAATGTCCAAGTTTAGATACGTGACGCTGCTGGGACTAGATGTCACGTCGATCCAACATGACAGTAGATGGTAACACACACACGCACGCACGCACGCACGCACGCACGCACGCACACACACATACACGCACATACTGACATCGACATATTCACAATACGTAACCTGTACTGAATATATTTATATGTGCACACCATAGCAGATAGCATGTCAAATCGCAACGTGCATTCTAACTATAAAAGTAAACTAAATTGATGCCACATAAATAGTTATACGAAAGTATCATGTTTTTGTACAATGGGTGCATGTTTGTCAAACTGGGTCATTCGTATTTATTCGAATCCAATCGGTTAACAACCTTTTTCCTATACATTCATAGCCTGTTCTAGTTGGGAAACACAAACCAGGCAGGACAGGCTAATCAGCATGACATATGACGGGCACATAGCCGGCACATGACCGGCATGTTTGACACTTGTCATTTGTATGCAACTATTATGTGTTGAAAACATTGACACGCATAAATATACTCCGTGAAGACCGGTTTATCGTACTCGTGGGCTCGGAAAACGTATTTCGAGCAGACGGTTTTAATTGCAGCGTCGCGTAGCCTCACTGGTCTTACATTACCCGGCTCGACAGAGTTACTATTTACAGTAGGCACTAAAACCTCAGATACACCCGCTAACGGTGCATTTAATCCATTAACTGAACGGATATGTTTATTTATCCATGTCTCTGCGATGTAACGTGCTTGTTATTCTTTTTGCTGAGCACTGTTTTGAAGAGGCCGCGTGTTTATTTATTGTACTTAGAATCTGCATATCTGTATCTACGTAACGCCGAGTCAGTCGACCACGTAACACGCTCTGTCGTATGGCGACGGTAAACGACTCGCGAACAATGTCGCTAAATAGTAATTTCCATAACTTTTTCGATTCTTTTTACTGTTCTACCAGCAACGCCATTGATTGTGTCCAGTGTGTAAACATATTGTTTACGTATTGTTTACGTATATATATATATATATATATATATATATATATATATATATATATATATATATATATATATATATATATATATATATATATATATATATGCCATTTTGCAATACGAATATATCACAATGCGAATAGTAGTACTTGTTGGTTTCCTCGATTAAAATGTACACACGTACACACGTACACACGCCATCATCGGCACTATAAACCTCAACGCTAATGTCGTCATTGTATATATATATATATATATATATATATATATATATATATATATATATATATATATATATATATATATATATATAATGCATAATTATTAGTTATGATATACATATATATGTGTGTGTGTATATATATAGTTATATATATATATATATATATATATATATCATAACTAATAATTATGCACTTGGAGAGCAATAACATCCTGCGAAGACGTTTCAGTAGCCGTTTTTCTTCAGACGATCCATTGCTAACATAACATCACAATCGCAGCAACGCACATCATATATGGCCTGATATTTCGTATGGCTAAATCGCCAATGATGCATGCTTGCCATTAAAGACACCTGCGAATACACAATATGTACGCCACTATTTGTGCAGTCAACACTACGTATAGCCTATTTCCTGTGTCACTGCGTTGATCCAATTGCTGCAAGAAACGATTTACGTGCCATTAACTCGAATCACAAACTATGTCGCTAAACTGCAATATCCGTCACGCTTTGAGTAATTGCTATCCGTGTCGCGATCATGCATTACACCGAGTCTCGTATGGTAATCCATTCTGTCCGCGGTATTCATATCGGCTTTCGCAAGATCTCGGTTAGATTACATGTTGACAGTCACAGTTAGAAAACACGCCGCAGCGCGCAGCGGCGATTTCATCTTATGTTACTCTAAATGTCTCGTCTCTTAAGTTATCTGACCAAGAGCGGCGTAAATATTTGTGAGACGTCGGTGTTGTTTATTACGTTACGTACGAACCTGTTTCAAGGTTGCAGGAGACCATTCCCAACATTTAATTATAACTGAAATGGTTAGGTCGCAAATGTCTAACTTTATCTGAAGTTGGATGAGACGGCATCTACACAGCTATCAATACATCCACGAACTGTAGCCACAAGTAGTCAATGTTATCATTAGTTACATCCACTGCTAATTTACCCGAAGCTTAGGCAATAACTGCAAGGGCGCCCTCGCCGCTATCCATGACTCATAGGCCGTGATTAGCCGCTGTTGTTTGCTTGGCTTAAACGGCAGTGTCGATACGATCTGCAGTGGACGCGATCGGCGTCGAGATCAGCAACAAGTCTGAACCATTGCACTGAACGTCATCACTTTTACGAAACGTTCCTAATGCGACGATTACTCGAGCCGAGCCAGCTAACCGAGATATATTGGCGGTGCTACGGCTAAGACGAGATCCTGTTTAGATAGCGCATTGAGAGAACTTGTTACTCACGGCAGAGACACATGGTGAAGGCTGTAAATATTGTGCATCCTACCAACATAATCAACACTTGAAACCAAAACACGAACACTATACTTGTATGAACAAGTGCACTATGCATCAACAATTGCAACCGCAACGTGAACGTTTGTAACAACATCATGAACAATTGTAACCACAGAAAAATTGGCACCTACAGAATCAACGTTTGCAACTGCAGCGTCAACAAATGCAACCACAGGGTAGCAACAAGAGACCAGAACCACAATTACATTGTAATTGTCAGAAAACACTGGACCTGTTATTTCTACACTGTTATTTCAAAACTGTTATTTCAACACTGTTATTTCAACACTGTTATACAGTAGCAACAACGCATTCTAATTAATTTGTCATTCCGTCGACTGGAAATGGTATAATGAAATCCATTACTCTCCTTAAAGTAAACGTTTTCGTTGCTTAGAAGCGATTACATTACCGATATTGTGTTTGTCGACATGCTGAATGGTCAAAAGCTAAACACGATGATTAAAGGTGCTTGATCAATTCAATTTTGCTAGCCTCCTTTCAAATTAATTTAGCAAAACAAAACCTAAATAGTATCCACTTCAACAATCTAGCTCGTTTGTGCAACTTTTGTATGTAGTAAATCATTATTCAATCAATTAATACTTGTTCAAACATTAACTGAAGTGAAAATAGAATTGCTGAAAAATTACGTCTTCCTTGGTGAAATTCCGTAACTTTGTCACGTGATCGGCGAGAGGATGACGTCACGCCCATGATCAACATTGACCCACACATTGTTTACCATTTTGGATATTCGCTATTTTGATCCTTACCAGATCTAATGAATAAAGTTAATTCTTTCGATGATTTAAAAAAATAGGCATTTTTATTAAATCGACTGCATATGTTACATAAGCCACTCAACACTGCATATTTGAATACAATTGAACCGGATTTGCGATAGCCTAAATCACTTCAGGACGCACGAGTTTTAATCACACGAGACACGATAAATTATAAAACGCCTTATACTGTCTTAGCTGGTTTATTTTAAACTCAAGTAGATTGGCTAGAGCGAGGCAACTGCAACAATGTCGCCTCTGCAAAAATCAATCTTACTCAACGTGTTTACTGGGCGCAACGTAAGGAATAAAAACAAAACTAATTTATTTATTGCATAACACGACCGTTTGGCAAGCATTAATGAATCAAATCGTCGCAATATTACCTAATAATATTAGTCGCATTAATGAGTTCTTCGCAAACCAACGAGTTGCCAACTGACGCGCAACGATGCGTTGCCCGAGTGTCGCCGTTTAACGACAGCGCTAGACGCACACAGCGACGACAACAAACACAACTCGAGGTTGCACTTAATACACCTCCATACATCAGGCGATCTTCTCGATAGCTCCGCGCGGTTACTGGCGACTTGCAGTGCGCCATGTCGTACTTCGTTGACTAAGGCTTGAGTGATTCTACGGTAACATGAGGTTACATACAAACACGCGCGCGCGTGTGTGCGGATGTACGTGCGTGCGTGTATGTGTGGTGTATGCATGCATGTATGTATGTATGCATGCATGTATGTATGTATGTATATATGTATGTATGTATGTATGTATGTATGTATATATGTATGTATGTATGTATGTATGTATGTATGTATGTATGTATGTATGTATGTATGTATGTATGTATGTATGTATATATGTATGTATGTATATATATATATATATATATATATATATATATATATATATATATATATATATATATATATATATATATATATATATATATATATATATATATATATGTATATATATATATATATAACAAGATTTAACAAGATTTGCCATCCAAGCCAAAGGCCCAGATGGCAAGTGGACAAGGAAGCCATTGGCTTATCGAGAGTCCAACAATGTTCACCTACTTATAACCCGCCCTCCTGATATATATGTGTCAACCTTGTTTTTAAACATATTCACGCTGCTAGCAGTTACACAATCTGTAGACAATTTGTTCCATTCATTTATTGTCCTCTGTGAGAACGAGTGCTTCCTGATGTCCAATCTACATTGATCCTTTACTAATTTTACCTCATGTTTTTAGTTCTGCTATCCTTCTTGAGTGAGAAAAACATATTTCTATCAATATTTTCATACCCATTCAATATCTTAAAAACTTTAATCTGATCTCCTCTTAACCTCCTTGTCTCTAGAGTTGTTAAACCACATTCTTTCAGGCGTTCTTCATAACTAAGGTCTCTAAGTTCTGGAATCATTTTAGTTGCTCTCCTTTGTATGCGTTCAAGCGTATCTATATCCTTCTTACGAGATGGTCTCCATGCTTGTATACAGTATTCTAAATGAGGTCTGACTATTGCTTTATAAAGAGGTATAATTAACTTTTTTCCCTTGTATGTTATGTTTCTTCTAATCAATCCAAGAATTTGATTACCCTTTGAAGCTGCAATACCACACTGCTCTGAAACTTTCATATCAGCGCTGATTGTAACTCCTAAGTCCTTTTCTTTTACAGTAGTACCCAGAACAGTATCTCCCATTTTATAGTTTACATTCAAGTTCCCATGTCCTGTATGTAGGCATTTACATTTCCCAAAATTGAACAGCATCTGCCATTTCTCAGACCATTTCACTAATCTGTCTAGATCGTTTTTTAATGTTGTTTATCACCATCAGTATTAACCTTTCTAAAAAGCTTTGTGTCATCCGCAAATTTCAGTACGTTACTTGTTATACTGTCGTCCAAGTCTTTGATATAAATTAAGAATAATATTGGTCCTAATACTGATCCTTGAGGTACCCCACTCAAAACCGATTTCCAATTTGAAACTTCTCCATCTACTACAACTCGTTGTCTTCTGTCAGTCAGCCATTGTTCTATCCAGTCAGTTATGCTATCCCCGATACCATGGGCTTTTAATTTAAGTAGTAATCTTCGATGTGGCACTTTGTCAAAAGCTTTCTGAAAATCTAAGTAGATAATATCTACTGGCGATCCCACGTCTATCCACTTAGTGATTTCTTCCAAAAAACATAACATATTTGTTAAGCATGAACTCGCTTTAAGGAATCCATGTTGAGATGAATTTAATAATTTATGATTAAAGAGGAAGTCCACCATAATATTATGGTCTTTAATTAACCTTTCTAATAATTTACAAATCACTGACGTTAAACTCACTGGTCTATAATTCTCTGACTTATTTCTCGAACCCTTTTTAAATAATGGTATGATGTTTGCTTCTTTCCATTCAAACGGAACAACTCCCTCTTTTAATGACAAGTTGAATACTCTTGCGAGTGGTATACTGATTTGATCTACTGTTTCCATTAGTAATTTTGGAGGAATCCCATCCACTCCCGGTGATTTGTTATCCTTCATTGCCTTTATTTTCTTAGCTACCAATTCTGGAGTTACAACTAACGGTCCTAAATAGTCAGATTTAGCCCCCTGAAATTTAGCATCAGCAACTGGTAATGAACTAATATCTTCTTTGGTAAACACTGAACTGAAGTAACCATTTAGGTCTTCCGCCATTAAAAACCCCTGTGATATTATATTTCCAGCACTGTCTTCTAGAGGTCCAACCTTGTCTTGTACGTTTTGTTTACTCCTGACATATGCATAAAAACTCTTGCTGTCATTTTTTATGTTACATGCCAGTTTTTGCTCATAGCTTCTTTTATATTGTCTGATTTCAGTTGTAGCTGCATCAAGTGCCTCTTTGTATTTTGCATAGTCCTCTTCCTTTCTGGTACGCCTATAAACCCTCCACATAGTTTGTTTTAGCATTATTTTTCTAATTGCCTCTTTTGACAAGTGTTTCTTTCTACACCGTTTTCCTTGTTTTTGGAAGGGAACCATTTATCGATGATACTCTCAATTTCATATTTTAGAATATTCCAACATTCAATTGCGGTCTTATTCATCAGCATGTTATTCCAATCTAGCTTTGCTAAGTATTTTCTCATATCTTTGTAGTTACCTTTGTGGAAGTTTCTCTTGTACGTTTCCTTATTTTTACTTTCTGATTTTACATTGATGTCAAAATGTATTTGATTATGGTCACTATTACCCAATGGTTCAAATATTTTTACATTGTCCACTAATTCTTTTTGTGATGACAAAACTATATCTAATACATTTTCTCCCCTGGTTGGTTCTAGTACGTGCTGAGTAAGAAAGCTATCCTGGATTAAACATAGATATTGTTGATCCTCAATCCCTGTGCTCTCTCGAGAATTCCATTGTATGTGTCCATGGTTAAAATCTCCCATAATGATACATTCCCCTTTACTAACTTCCTTTATAGCGTTTTTATTTTTGTGTTGTCCTCTTCGTTTATGTTCGGACTTCGGTAAACTAATCCAATAGTTAATTTTGAATTTCCTGAAACAATTTTGCACCAAACAGCTTCATCGCAATCTGCTTCCCTTTCTAGTTTTATTTCATAAGCCTGAATAGATTCTTTAACATATAAAATAACCCCCCCGCCCCTTCTTCCTATTCGATCTTTCCTAAACATTACGTATCCTGTCAGTCCTAATTCAGCATCTGTTATATCTATGTTGGCCCATGATTCAGGCTTTATGTGTGTGTGTGTGTGTGTGTGTGTGTGTGTGTGTGTGTGTGTGTGTGTGTGTGTGTGTGTGTGTGTGTGTGTGTGTGTGTGTGTGTGTGTGTGTGTGTGTGTGTGTGTGTGTGTGTGTGTGTGTGTGTGTGTGTGTATGTGTGTGTGTGTGTGTGCGTGTGTGTGCGTGTATGCATTTATATGTCTATAATATTATGTGTTGTGCATATAGCCTGGAGCAAGAGAGGAGTATTGAATACGGTTGAAATGAATGACACACGCACAAGTGACTAGTCTATTCACCTCACGCACCGTCAGTATCGCGAAACATCAATATCACGTTTTCAAATAATTCTTACTGTGGTAGCATTGCCTGTTAATCGTGCCCGCTAAACGAATCGGGTTGAGGCAGTTCGGTATAATGGCACTTTGCACGCTACACCGTTTCACACAGTAGCTACAGAAACGGTTCCATGCATAAGAACACCGCGTGGTGTGTTTGTGGAGTAATTGTAGAAATGTGTCTATTCATTTGTGCAACAAACATTGTGCACTGTTTTGTACGGTAGCTGTAGACATGTGTCTATTCATTTGTACAACAAATATTGCGCACTGTTTTGTACGGTAGCTGTAGACATGTGTCTATTCATTTGTACAACAAACATTGCGCACTGTTTTGTACGGTAGCTGTAGACATGTGTCTATTCATTTGTGCAACAAACATTGCGCACTGTTTTGTACGGTAGCTGTAGACATGTGTCTATTCATTTGTACAACAAACATTGCGACCTGTTGTGTACGTTAGCTGTTGAAATATGTCCATGCATTGGTAAAACACATATTGCGAAATGTTTTATACGGTGGCTGTGGAAATATAAATATATTAGGTGCCTAAGATGGAGAGTGGAGGGCAGAATAGCAGGAAGCACGAATATGAGGTAATCTCGGAAATTGCATGGATTATGCGCGTTGTCTGGCAATACAATTAAAACATTGTATAAATAGCCGCCGAACGGCAATTTGTAGTATTAACGTGAGAATGTCAAATGTCAAAGGAACACGCTCTAGAAAGGCTTTAGCGCGGCCACGGATGCCCTGGGCGTTGCTGGGATATATGGCTTTACCTGACATTGACCGCATACTGCGGTGATAAAGAGATAAAGAAGACGGATCGGAAACAAATATTCTTTATGCGATGATTTTCGAGCCTAATACAGCTCCGCGTTTCGCGTCTTCGTGGAAAAAGACGTCGACCCGTACAGACGCGCTAATAAGGTGTTTATGCTAAACCCGTCCGCGATTCGGAAAACTACGGCTTTTCCTCTGTGTCTGACATTATTAGCTAGCACGAACATTTCTACGAGATTGTATATTGTACATGAAGTTGTTTAATGTGAAAGACCAGTACGTTCAGTAGGAGCTACCTAACTTCCCATATCAGCTACCCAACTTGCAACAAGAATAATCCGACTTGCCGTAGAAGCTATCCAACTGCAATATAAGCTACCCAACGTACAGTAGAAGCTATCCAACTGCAATATAAGCTACCCAACGTACAGTAGAAGCTATTCAACTTGCAATATAAGCTACCATAATTGCAATATATGCTATCCAACTTGCAATTGAAGCTACCTAACTTGCAATGGAAGCTACCACACTTGTAGTAGAAGCTACCCAACTGTTCTGAAACTATGTTTGCCTGTTGCTTTCTTTTTAGTTATATAACGACTAAGATCTTTTTCATATGGTAGCGCCACACGGCTCCTTAGATGTACCTTTCTCTATCAATAAAACTTCAACAATTCAGCTAACCTGAATCGCGATGGGCTACTTAACTTGAGGAGGGAGCTCTGATGTATGTGTTTGATTGCTGTATCCAGTCGTATTGTTTACCTGTCTCGTGTCGCGTTGACAGGGGTAGTCGTCACGTCAATAATGATGCGGGGAAAACATACTTAGCGCCTAGCACGGTGAAGGCAGTTAGTAAGGTAAACGACTTGAACTAACCTTGATGATAGATGACTACGCGATCACAGTCTTGTGCCAGTCGGCGAGGGTTCACTTTGATATGTGTGTGTGTCGTTTCAGGGCCGCATCTCGAAGTGACGACAAACATCCTAATCAAGAGCATGGGCCCCATTTCAGAGGAACGTATGGTGAGTAACGCGGGGCAAGACGACCCTGCACGGGACATTTCTGACCCCCCTGTCTAGCTGTGAAACTCGAAAATAAGAATTTTGAGATTTAACAAGATTTAACAAGATTGCCATCCCAAACAACAAGTTCCAGATGGCAAGTGGACAAGGAAGCCATTGGCTTATCGAGAGTCCAACAATTTTCTCATCTATGTGTAGCCCGCCCTGATCAAATATCTGTCAATTCTATTTTTAAACATATTCACACTACTAGCATTAACACAATCGTTTGGCAGTTTGTTCCATTCATTTATCACCCTCTGTGAGAAAGAGTACTTTCTCATGTCCAACCTACACTGCTCCTTAACTAATGCTGCTTTGTGTCCTCTGGTTCTACTGCCTTCTTTAAGTTTGAAGAACATATTCCTATCAACATCCTCAAAACCGTTCACTATTTTAAATACTTCTATTTGGTCTCCTCTTAGTCTCCTGGTCTCTAGTATTGTCAAACCACATTGTAATAAGCGACTGTCGTAACTAAGGGCTCTCAATTCTGGAATCATTTTAGTTGCTCTTCGTTGTATTCTTTCTAGCTTGTCTATGCCATTTTTACGATACAGCCTCCATGCTTGAATACAATATTCCAAATGTGGTCTAACTACTGCTTTCTGCAGTGGTATAATTAGATGTTTCTCCTTATACATGATAGTTCTCCTAATTAGCCCTAGAATTTGATTTCCATTTGATGCAGCAATCCCACATTGCTCTGAAACGTTAAATGTTACTCCTAAGTCCTTTTCTTGTGTGGTTCTACCTAGTGCAGCATCCCCCATTTTATATTCTTCGTCCATGTTTCCATGTCCTATGTGTATACATTTGCAATTCCCAAAATTTAATAACATTTGCCATTTTTCTGACCATTTAACTAATTTATCTAGATCATCCTGTAAACTTTGTTTATCTGTATCATTTGTAACCTTTCTGAATACGTTTGTGTCATCTGCAAATTTGAGTACTTTGCTAGACATGTCATCTTCTAGATCATTTATATATATTAAAAACAGTATAGGGCCTAATACTGATCCCTGTGGTACCACACTCAAGACCGGTTTCCAATTTGAAATCTCACCGTCTACTATTACTCTCTGTCTTTTGTGTGTAATCCACTTTTCTATCCAGTTGATTACATCATTACCTATACCATGGGCTTTTAGTTTAAGTATCAATCTTTGGTGTATTACTTTATCGAAAGCTTTCTGAAAATCTAAGTAGACAACATCCACTGGTGACCCGTCATCTACCCACTTTGGAATTTCTTCAAAAAAACATAAGATATTGGTTAGCCATGACCTTGCTTTTAGGAACTAATGTTGAGATGTATTTATTAAGTTATGTTTTACAAGGAATTCCACCATGTGGTCTCTAATTAATGTTTCGAGAAATTTACATACAACTGATGTTAAACTCACTGGTCTGTAATTTTCTGACTTGTTCCTCGATCCCTTCTTAAATATTGGCGTAATGTTTGCTTCTTTCCATTCTGAAGGAACTATTCCTTCTTCTAGTGACAAGTTTAACAATTTTGCTAGTGGTGTACTAATTTGCTGAACAATTTCCTTAAGCAGTTTTGGTGGTATTCCATCAACTCCAGGTGATTTTTTATCTTTCATCTTCTTAATTTTGTTTGCTATCATTAAAGGAGTTACACATAACTGTCCTAAATGTTCTGTTTATTTCCCTCAAATTTAGTAAATGGAACTGGAAGTGAGCTGATATCTTCTGTGGTAAATACTGAGTTGAAATACTCATTCAGGACCTCTGCCATTTGAAACCCCTCAGAAATTATGTTTCCCCTGTTGTTTTCCAGTGGTCCGACGTTATCTCAAACTTTCTGTTTACTCCTTACATAAGCATATAAACTCTTGCTGTAATTGAAAGTGGCTTCTTGCCACACAATAGGAACCTCCGCTAAAATGGCCACAACCTTTTTCGGAGATTAGGTATGTCAAATATTTCACCGCACAAAATGCACCTAAGACAATGAACTAAATCATTTATAACACATACTATAGAAACCGAAAGTTTTCTTTCCCGCATACGATATACCCTTAATGGGGCTCTTTGCCCCACCGCACCCTACAGGGTAACTGGGTGTCGTATATGGCATCAATCCACATATTACCCATGATTTATTTCATTTGTCATTAGTAGTCAGTCTGATGTACTTGCTAGAAAGTGCCAGTGATGTTAATTATAGTGTTGATAAACGATAGTTATTTTGTGCAGAAACATTTAAAGATCCACGCAGAATGCGACGTTTGCTAAATGTTAGTTGACAGATCAGCCGCTATTGGTGCACAGCCAAAGTAAACGAAAGCGAATAAAATACAATTTAAAGCGCCATCTTTTATTCATTTAGACAACTACGAATCGGGCTCCTCGGTGTGATGGTGGAAAGACACTTGATTTTTTTGCAGAATTTCGACTGGGCACAGACGAAAATAATGAAGTAGTTTTTCAAATGATTTTACCAAAACCAAATAACGCAGTGGATACTAGCGTGTCGCAGTGGATACTAGCGTGTCACAGTGGATACTAGCGTGTCGCAGTGGATACTAGCTTGTCGCAGTAGATACTAGCGTGTCGCAGTGGATACTAGCGTGTTGCAGTGGATACTAGCGTGTCGCAGTGGATACTAGCGTGTCGCAGTGGATACTAGCGTGTCGCAGTGGATACTAGCGTGTCGCAGTGGATACAAGCGTGTCGCATTGGATACTAGCTTGTCGCAGTAGATACTAGCGTGTCGCAGTGGATACTAGCGTGTCGCAGTGGATACTAGCGTGTCGCAGTGGATACTAGCGTGTCGCAGTGGATACTAGCGTGTCGCAGTGGATACTATCGTGTCGCAGTGGATACTAGCTTGTCGCAGTAGATACTAGCGTGTCGCAGTGGATACTAGCGTGTCGCAGTGGATACTAGCGTGTCGCAGTGGATACTAGCGTGTCGCAGTGGATACTAGCGTATCGCAGTGGATACTAGCGTGTCGCAGAGGATACTAGCTTGTCGCAGTATATACTAGCGTGTCGCAGTGGATACTAGCGTGTCGCAGTGGATACTAGCGTGTCGCAGTGGATACTAGCCTGTCGCAGTGGATACTAGCGTGTCGCAGTGGATACTAGCGTGTCGCAGTGGATACTAGCGTGTCGCAGTGGATACTAGTGTGTCGCAGTGAATACTAGCGTGTCGCAGTGGATACTAACATGTCGCAGTGTATACGTGATAGGTTCGAATGTTTGCGAAATTATTCTCAAAAGCGATGAGCGAAAAATTCGAATTGTGGTGGGACCTTTAATTGTGGGGGACCTTTAATTGTGGTGGCACCTTTAATTGTGGGGACCTTTAATTGTGGTGGGACCTTTAATTGTGATGGGACCTTTAATTGTGGGGGACCTTTAATTGGTTGTTGAGTTTATCAGGACACATTTTAATTCTGTGTCTGTTCCACCGGATCCACCAAAGTCAAACCAAACCATCTCCATTAACTTGCAATAATATTCGCTGCATCAAAACTATCTATTCTGACGGTTTGTGTTAAGTGTAGCTTGTCACTTAATATCTACTTAAACGCATACATCAGCCCACTCTCGAGTTAACAGTATGTTTTATAGAACGATTAGCGTCTCATTAATAAAACTATGAACCGTTTGAGTGCCCCAGCGTGTGTGTTCTTTCGCCATTAGTGAATTACTCTTCTACTTTATCTTTCACCACCATCCTTCAACTTATATTTCAACGAAGAGCAATTTCTCCACCGACGTCTTCCTTCTTGACGATTTAGTTTCCCTCTATTTCTTATTTTACGACCAATGATTTATTCACCTACTTATTCACCTACTTATTCACCTACTTATTCACCTACTTATTCACCTACTTATTTTTAACGCGATTGACTTATTCGTCTACTTCGTCTGAAGCCGAGCTTACGTAACGCACTTGGCTGACATCAGCGGCATCCGACCATCTACGTCGGTTGCTATTAGTGCAAAAGCTGAAGTTTCCATAATTGACAGACACCGATACTGACGCAAGTTGTGCAGCTTTGTTTTCGTGTAGGCCAATTCAACATACACTTCACAGTGCATTGTACTTAAGGCGGCTCTCTTGAGATTCAACGACCCATACTTTATGTGTTTTACGTCACATAATCCACGCAAAATCACAACGTCAATACTAACGCCGTAGCAGCAGGATTAACATCCGCCACACCAACAACACCAGGAGTTGTAGTAGCGCCGCCCCCGCGCCGCCGCCCCCGCGCCGCCGCCGCCGCCGCCGCCGCCGCCGCCGCCGCCGCCGCCGCCGCCGTCGGTAATGACATGCAAGTCAAGTAAAGTCTCAAGTCAATGAATTCCAAGTCAAGTTATTGGCGTTCACCGTTCGAGTCACAAGTCAGGTCGCGCTCAAGCGCAAGACTATTGCACTTCATATCTAGTGAAATATCAATGATAAACAGGTCCGTGTGAAGTCGCTAAGTCGAAATCAAGCGAGATGGGCAGCGATATTTATCGTTCATAATACTTACGCAATCGCGTGAGTTTTCAAAACCCAAAATTACTAGTTGTTTGACGGTCGTCCACTACCTTAGTACCTCAATGTTTACACTCCGCTGCCCGTCACAACACTACGGACGCTGCCCGCCACAACACTACGGACGCTACCCGCCACAACACTACACAATCACAATAAGTGCTTAGGTGCCTAATAATTATTGTATTCGGTGCGGTCTGTCACGACAACGTGGTCTCGTGCTGTGTATGCTTCGAGCCAGCCTTGTTGGCAAGTCATAAACTGTCAAGTCAAGTCAAGTCTCAAGTAACTGACCTGCAAGTCAAGCCAAGTCTCAAGTCAATGACCTCCAAGTCCAAGACAAGTCTCGATTCATCTATCTGAATTCCAAGTCAAGTCAAGTCAAGTCAAGTAAAAATCCGACTTGAGTCAGCCTCTGTGACTGGAGTTAACAAGTATGATCGACACCATCACATCGTTAGTGTTATTTTGACCTTCACCGCCACAACATCGTTAGTGTTACTGTGACCTTCACCGCTGTCGTCACGTCAGCCCTCAACGCCATCACCCCAATCAGCGGCTGCATCGTCCTCGATCTCGTCACGATCTCGTCACGATCCTCAAACAACATCAACCTACAGTGTTAATAAACACAACATTTCATATCCGTGACTATTTGAACACTTACACGGCAAACTACATATCGTGTGTCTTGGCGGAACGTATTGTATTTATAATAAACTCATATTCAATGGTTTCGCCCTCATGAGCACCAGCGGCTAAGATGACTGTTGATCTCCTCTTGTTAAATCCTGTTAAATCTGGTTAAACCTTGTTAAATCATAAATATGGAATGAGGCTGGCATCGATACTGCCCGTCGAGTTTTGTGTTCCTTCTCCTTCCTAGACTTGAAATGTTAACTATAAATAGTGCCCAAGATATTCACCACTGGCGATACGAATATATGGCTGCCTGCCGCACTCTGTTTTATATATGGAGGTTACACCACGCGCTAATGTCACCATAAATAATGTGACGGCAGTCATCACCGCCCGGGCTGTCAATCAATGCGAATAAATCGATTTGCAAAAAATTATATTTGTATGCATGTCTGTCTGTCTGCCTGTATGTGTATGTGTATGTATGTATGTATGTATGTCTGTCTGTATGTATGTCTATCTGTATGTATGTATGTATGTAAGTCTGTCTGTCTGTCTGTCTGTATGTATGTATGTATGTATGTATATAAGTATGTATGTATGTATGTATGTATGTATGTATGTATGCATGTATGTATGTATGCATGCATGCATGCATGCATGCATGTATGTATGTATGTATGTATGCATGCATGCATGTATGTATGTATGTATGTATGTAAGTATGTATGTATGTATGTATGTATGTTTATATATATATATATATATATATATGTTTGTATGTATGTATGTATGTATGTATGTATGTATGTATGTATGTATGTATGTATGTATGTATGCATGTATGTATATATATATATATATATATATATATATATATATATATATATATATATATATATATATATGTATGTATGTTTGTATGTATGCATGCATGTCTGTCTGTCTGTCTGTCTGCAAGTATATATGTATGTATATATATATATA
>BSQZ01000010.1:1247500-1262500 GCA_033239005.1 Lamellibrachia satsuma | reverse complement strand
ACGGATAACTAAGCGTTATTATCGCTGCACCGTGGATTTCAAGATCTTCATAATATCATTTTGTTACGAGTTACCCCAATTACAAGAAACCCCAGTCTCCCCATCAGTTTAATAATAAAGCGTAGCACATTCGTGGCATGATGTTGATACAACATGATGTTGATACAACATGATGTTGATACAACATGATGTTGATACAACAACACAAATGGATCCACGAACGTAGCATATCAACTATACAACATTCCTAAGATCAAACAATGTCTTCCTAAAATAGGCATTACTGAGGCATATAACTCTGGTGCTGACTGAGTTACATTGGCCTTGTTTTTGGTCCTTGTTTTTGCATTGTGTGGCCTTACACCAGGCTACATGTTTGACCTACTGACCCTGTATACACCTATTCCCTTACCGGACTACATAGGTGCTTTTTACTTAGTCGTGAGTATTTCCAATGAGGAATAACGGTATTTATTTATAAACTATACTTATAATAAATAAGTATATAATTATATATATATATATATATAATTATATATATATATATATATATATATATATATATATATATATATATATATATATATATATATATATATATATATATATATATATATATATATATATATATATATATATATATATATATATATACATATCTATATATACATATATATAATATATATATATATATATATATATATATATATATATATATATATATATATATATATATATATATATATATATATATATATATATATATATATATATATATATATATGGTACATTGTTATTGTCAATGGGCACAATAACGAGGCCAGATTAGTTTTAATTAACTGTGCACGTACGGGAACAGCTCACCGGTGTTACCCCCGATTCAGCCGTAAACGTTACAATGTTCGCAGTGACCTGCGGGTGCGAACCAGGCGCTAGTGCTACATACTCGTGATGCGGAGAAGATCGTTGACATATTAACGCGCAGACATTGGCTACGTTTGGCCGATTTAAGGGATTTAGATCTTGTCCTGGAATAAGGTGAACATGTTAATGTTAAGTCATCAAGAATTGGCCGACACACCCATGCCCTGATTGCTTTATCAGGCGAGCCCAGTGCCATTTGCAATGATTGGAAACTAGTCAAATGCTAAGAATCTGCTGATGCGTTATTTCAATTTAATTCTGTCGAAGGAACTTTTTGTCTTTCCACGTTTGAATGCTGACTTCAAATCAGCGGAATTAATGCTACATCAGATTAACGCCGCTGCAGACTGTCCACAATTCGCATCCAAAAACTGCGTTCCGTTCTTGTTACACCTTTGTGCCTGGGGTTCTGTTCCTCCATGTGGCTACTGATGTCGTTGAACCAACGTAACCTAGGCCTTCCTCTCGGTCTCTTTCCCTCCAGGTGGCTGCAGATGTTGTTGATCCACCGTAACCCGGGCCTTCCTCTCGGTCTCTTTCCCTCCAGGTGGCTGCTGATGTTGTTGATCCACCGTAACCCGGGCCTTCCTCTCGGTCTCTTTCCTCCAGGTGGCTGCAGATGTTGTTGAACCACCGTAGGCCGGGCCTTCCTCTTGGTCTCTTTCCTCCAGGTGGCTGCAGATGTTGTTGAACCACCGTAGGCCGGGCCTTCCTCTGGGTATCTTTCCCTCGAGGTGGCTGCATATGTTGTTGAACCACAGTAACCCGGGCCTTCCTCTCGGTCTCTTTCCCTCCAGGTGGCTGCATATGTTGTTGATCCACCGTAACATGGGCCTTCCTTTCGGTCTCTTTCCCTCCAGGTGGCTGCATATGTTGTTGATCCACCGTAACATGGGCCTTCCTCTCGGTCTCTTTCCCTCCAGGTGGCTGCATATGTTGTTGATCCACCGTAACATGGGCCTTCCTCTCGGTCTCTTTCCCTCCAGGTGGCTGCATATGTTGTTGATCCACCGTAACATGGGCCTTCCTCTCGGTCTCTTTCCCTCCAGGTGGCTGCATATGTTGTTGATCCACTGTAAGATGGGCCTTCCTCTGGGTCTCTTTCCCTCCAGGTGGCTGCATATATTGTTGATCCACCGTAACCCGGGCCTTCCTTTCGACTTTTGGGTCACCTTTATGCTTAGTGCCACTTTCATGACAGAATCATATTCTCGTCTCATCACGTGACCATTCCATCTCAATGCATTCACCTTGATCACTTCTACAATTGGGGCGATCTTGCTCTGCCTGTAGAGGTGATCATTTGGTTGCATGTCCCATTTGGTGACACCCCGTATCATTCCAACAAGGCACACAATGTAAATTCTGTTCGTCGCTTGAAATCAACTTCTTCTATCAGTGTATCCTAAACCCATGACGTTGTATCCCCTTACATTGATTGCTGGATGTATTTTATCATTGTATAAAGTCAGGTGCTCAGTCGTGGCAACACTGTTTGTCAGGTCCAGTTCCTCCAATGTCCAGATAGCAGGAATGATCGACCCGAGGGGATGAATGTCATGTACGTATCATATGCTTATCGAATAATGCAGTTTTTCTTTGGATGTCTGCTTATGAGGACTCTCGTCTTTGTCTTTTTATGTCGGCTTTGCTGTCAGATCAGTGTTTGCCAACATTACAAAGAGATACGACTCCAAGGCGTGACGTCGAGGGACACGTGTCGCGACTTCTCACTGTTTGGGGAAGTTCCCATCAAGATAAGCGATACTTTGTAGCAAATTATCGTAAAGGAATCAAATGGCTGAGCCAATGCTTCAGGAATGCCGCAGTGGTGGAAGATTAAATATCTAGATCGAGTTTAATGTTTTTTGAAGTCACGGAATGGAATTGCTAATCGATGTTGTTTTTCTCTGATCACTTTCAAGATATATCCAATGCACGATCTGGTTTTCGCTGACATCGCTTTCTCTTGGCCTGGATTTGTACTGTATTTTGTCCAGTAGGATTATATTGTATACGTTGGCAGCAGTTAATATTAGTCTGTTCCCCAGATAACCATTCATCAACGTTTGGTCCTCTGGGCAGGGGATGATTGAATGGATGAGCCATTAGTTCTTATAATAATTGAATGGATGAGCCACTAGTTCTTATAATGATTGAATGGTTCAGCCACTAGTTCTTATAATGATTGAATGGATGAGCCATAAGTTCTTATCATTATTGAATGGATGACCCACTAGTTCCTATAATGATTGAATGGATGAGCCACTAGTTCTAATAATGATTGAATGGATGAGCCACTAGTTCTTATAATGATTGAATGGATGAGCCACTAGTTCTTATAATGATTGAATGGATGAGCCACTAGTTCTAATAATGAGTGAATGGATGAGCCACTAGTTCTTATAATGATTGAATGGATGAGCCACTAGTTCTTATAATGATTGAATGGATGAGCCATAAGTTCTTATAATGATTGAATGGATGAGCCACTAGTTCTTATAATGATTGAATGGATGATCCACTAGTTCTTATCATTATTGAATGGATGAGCCACTAGTTCCTATAATGATTGAATGGATGAGCCACTACGTCTAATAATGAGTGAATGGATGAGCCACTAGTTCTTATAATGATTGAATGGATGAGCCACTAGTTCTTATAATGATTGAATGGATGATCCACTAGTTCTTATCATTATTGAATGGATGAGCCACTAGTTCCTATAATGATTGAATGGATGAGCCACTAGTTCTAATAATGAGTGAATGGATGAGCCACTAGTTCTTATAATGATTGAATGGATGAGCCACTAGTTCTTATAATGATTGAATGGATGATCCACTAGTTCTTATCATTATTGAATGGATGAGCCACTAGTTCCTATAATGATTGAATGGATGAGCCACTAGTTCTAATAATGAGTGAATGGATGAGCCACTAGTTCGTATAATGATTGAATGGATGAGCCACTAGTTCTTATAATGATTGAATGGATGAGCCACTAGTTCTTATAATGATTGAATGGATGAGCCACTAGTTCTTATAATGATTGAATGGATGAGCCACTAGTTCTTATAATGATTGAATGGATGAGCCACTAGTTCTTATAATGATTGAATGGATGAGCCACTAGTTCTTATAATGATTGAATGGATGATCCACTAGTTCTTATAATGCATCATGGGATGACAACCATGATGAAAAGGTTATGTATTGATATTGAAACACATTTATGTTCCACCAAATGGCAATACTTGTGTTGTTGTCACGCAGTCTATCTGGAGTAGCTGTATAATCACATTTGGAAGCATTTGTGGCTTTTACGAGGTTCTCCCCTATATAGTTTCGTTGTATCAATTGTTAGAGATGTGGACAACGGGGAAACAGGAGTGAACGAAAGTTGATGCTTTCGAGGTAGGTGCTGGATGAGAATTCTGCGGAACCAACGGACGACGCGAATAACGGACATACGCTAGAACTGACTTGTTCACTGACAGCATTGGTGGCAAGACAAAGGCTACCGTATTTTCACCACATAATGAGTGGAACTAGGTACTGCAGACAATGTTGGGCATGACAGAAAGCAAGGGGAGAAGAGGACATCCAAGAGCTAGATGGATGGACGCTGATGACGCGGCTGGAGATATCGGACAAAATGTCCGCCACGAAATTATAGAAATAAAAAACAATTGTGAGACCAACAATATATTGTTGTCAGATGGTGGTTGGAGATTGCTGCTCAACAGTGAGCTGACATTCTATGCCAAATCAGTAACAATTCCTTGCACATTCGTCTCCATCGTTGTTTTACGGTGCCTATCAATAATGTTATTTACGAGTAACTGTGGCAAATTGTTCATTTTATATTGGCTGTAAATAGCTGAGTCAGTGGCACCTATAATATGTCCACGTCGTCTTGAACGATGCACGATTCATTGATGGCCATGTTTCTTCTCGTCTTTTGTGCATTAGACTTGTAAAATATGAACGTTTTCTTGTCTTTACCCCAGAGCTTACACGCTGCTGTTCTTGTACGAACCCGACTGGGGGTCTCGGAGTAGAGGTCGTAAAACTCCTCACTCGGAACGAAACACCATAATAAAATATGTTTTTATCGACGAGTAATCCTACAAGAAATTGCTTTGTTGGCGTCTCCGGGGACTGTTAGCGAATAATCAGACGGTATCGTCTGTTTCAGCGACGGTGATAATCACCCGAATCGATACTTTTATGGCAATCGGTGAACAGTCGGTGTGCAAAGCGATGACGACCAACAGAAGGCTACAATTCTTCCTGGTGATAATATTCTTGTCAGCAGCATTACTGTTGTCCATATAAATGTCCGGCGATTGGAGCAACGCATGTTTTCACAAAGCAGTATAATGTGTATACTTGAATAGAAGTTTCACATCCGTTTCCTATTTCTGCGTTTCTTTTTCACGAGTTTGTGCAACATTTCGAACAAAAAACACATTGTAACGTCGTGAACTATTCGCAATGTGAAGTGTGTTAAGGCCCATTCACACGAGCGATTAGCTGCTCGATTGATCGAGCGACACAATGTCGCCCAGCCGATTGGACGCATCGTTTCATGAAAGCAACACGAAACGAGGCGTCCAATTGGTTGGGCGACACTATATCGTCCGATAAATCGGACAACTAATCGCCTGTGTGAATATGCCTTTATACGTTACACTCACTCACTCACTCACTCACTCACTACCTCACTCACTCACTCACTCACTCACTCACTCATGTCGGCCACTGGGATGGAATCTGCTGGCTCTAACAATAACCTGTCCCAGATTCCTTTATGTCTCATTGTCATTTGCAGCTATCAAGATTCCATTTTCATAATTTCTTTTGGAGAGTCGATTAAATCGAAGGCTGTGCCTTGACTTGACAGTGCCCAAACCAATATCAGCCTCCTTGCCCGTGTCTTGCCCATGTCTTGCCTGTGTAATGTTTCTCATGCCGCTGAATGTTGGAAGCGTTTTGGAACATTCGAACCGACTTTGAGTGTTTTTTGTTACTGTCCACGATTCGCATCCGTAGAGGAGCATAGACCAGATCGCTGCAATCAACAGGAATTGTTTTATTGCGTGTGGAAGACTTTCATGTTTTGTTGAGTTGGTTGTGTGTTCTCCGTGCCACTGTCTTCCTGGTCTTGGTGTCTTTGGCCGTACAGAGTTAACATGCACATCATTATACTGACTGACACCTCTCCTATATCCTCTAAAGGCCTGGTGACCCATGTTGTTCTATCTCCAGCTTACTCTCGTTGGCCACTTGTTTGTTTTATTCCAAGTCACTCACCAGTTGTTGTTTTTCTCTCCTACAGTCGTTGGTTGTCTTTGGGCAGCGACTTTCTGTTTACCTTCAGCTTAGGCCTTCGTCTTCTTTCAATCGCAGTACGTCACATACTGAAAAACAACAATCAAATTATGTTACATTTATTATATTAAATTATTATATTGATACCGAAAAATACCAACTATGACAAATAAAATTTGAAAGGTGCACAAATATCAATATGGGTAAGTCATTGTTTAAAAACAAGTTTTTTTTAAAATGAACTACACTAAATCACCGAATGATGTATAACTGCCACATGTACGTGTGCCTTTCTGGTGTGTTTGTTCAATGCGTGTAGGAAATATAACTAGCTGTTCGCGCAGGATCAGGTATTGATCGGTGATCATAACATCGGTAATACGGTGTGAATACTGAGTGAAACCGCTACGAAATTGAGTCAGCATTACGTCCGTTATATCAAGACGTGCGTTTCCGGTCAATATTGATTGACAGTTTGCGCGGCATTGATTTGTCGACAGCGTTGGGTACCTGGTATTTCCGACCGGAAATAGAACTGTTGTTGTCCGGAAGGTAGCGACACCGCCAGACACTTCACTGTATTCCTCTTGACGGTGTGTGTGTGTGTGTGTGTGCGTGCGTGTGTGTGTGTGTGTGTGTGTGTGTGTGTGTGTGTGTTTGTGTGTGTTTGTGTGTGTGTGTGTGTGTGCGTGCGTGTGCGTGCGTGTGTGTGTTTGTGTGTGTGTGTGTGTGAGTGTGTGTGTGTGTGTGGTGTGCGTGCGTGCGTGCGTGCGTGCGTCATTGCGTGCGACCGTGGGCATTTACGATTATGGGTAGATGATATCACGTTAAGTATCTGCACAGCATAGTTAACAAATTTCGCTTATTGTGTTTACCGGGCGAACGACGAGGACGAGTTTGTTTTCTTTCAAAGAGCCTACCCGAGATGCTATAGTTGATTCTATTGGACTGGCGTTGATTAAACGTCGCAAAATAACCCATTGTAATAAATTGGTTAACAGCTAATATCATCATGCCACAAGTACGCTTTCCAAATATCACAGCATCATTTCCGTCTACGCGAGTGACATTATAATTGGAAATAACATACACAGACGAGAATCTGCAAATAAATGTCGTGGAGACATTTTGCCGGCAGCCCGGTGCCAGTGCACTTAAGACAAATCATTACATCCAAAATTATGTTAGGCCTACTTAGTTCAGTCTCAAAATGTGAGCGCTGTCTAGAAGTATGATCGATTTCCCCAGGCGCCGTATAAGACAGATCTTGTGTGATTTCATTTAAACCATGTGAACGAGTTCAGTGCCAATTTCTGTATTTCGTACATGAGTTCGCGACGTACCATTATGCGCGGTGGCTTCTCGGACAGACGCTCTCTAACCTAATCCGCGCAAAATAGCGGGGGCAAAATAACAAATATAAGGCAGTTAGTTACAAATGTAATTACTCAATCATTGAACACTCACATTCAATTAGTGTCAATGTACAACGTCCAACATATGAAGGTGTCGAAGTGTCGCAAATATGTGGGGAAAATACTTAACAAATGACCAATGCTTTGTTATGCATTATTACCTTCGTAATGGGCATTATTACCTTCGTAATGGGCATTATTAACTTCGTAATGGGCATTATTACATTCGTAATGGGCATTATTACCTTCGTAATTAGCGGATTAATTTCAATTGTGGTTGTTCCCCTTTGAATAATTCCTTCACAACCATATGAGACAGGTGCATTTTGGATCATAAACACGGACATTTGCTTGTCGACGTTTCGTCGCATTTTGCTGAGACTAACCGACATCTATAGCCTTCTATTGTTATTGATCGCTTGTCGGCGCGACCTGTCATCGCTTGCGTCAGATTGATCTTACCGTTGTTGCAAATGTGCAGAACATTGTTGGAACGTCATAAGGCCGGTGTCCGTACATGGGGTATTTGGCATTTTGGACACGAACGAAGTGTGATATATACACTTGCCACTCTTGTTGATTTGACTCGTAGGGGCTCACTAGAGTCACACTCGAGTCGTCGTCCATTTTCATGACTTGCGACTTGACTTGGAATTCAGAGAGATGACTTGATACTTAACTTGAGTTGGCACTTTGTGACTCGGTGACTTGAAGCGTGCGCAAATCGAGATTGTGTTGTAGTGACAAGCCGCACCGAATACAATAATAATTAAATACATGTTAATATTGGCTAATAATTATTGTAGCGCGGCAGTGTCTGCCGGTCCAGGTATGATGTCGGAAAATTTCCCAGTAATATATGCATTGGCCATATTATCGCAGGTTCGTAAGGAATGATCAACTTTAGCGAACAACAATTTGTTTCTTCAAAGAGCGCATTCATAAAATACAACTATAAGCGATTATTAATTTGTATGTAAAGTAAACGTTACACAATTCGTAAATGTGCTATAACATTTTAAACGGGTTCGCATATATCATAAAACACACCGACGAATGTTGATGCAGGTATGCCAGGGCAATAACTTAATAATTGTATTTATATGTATTATCTGCTAATGGTTGACATTTTCACATGCTCCGTATACACGACATACAATTATTCACATTATAACAACCAAGATAGTTCCTGATATGTTCCGTATACACGACATACAATTATTCACATTATAACAACCAAGATGGTTCCTGATATCTTCCGTATACACGACATACAATTATTCACATTATAACAACCAAGATGGTTCCTGATATGTTCCGTATACACGATATACGATTATTCACATTATAACAACCAAGATGGTTCCTGAAATGTTCCGTATACACGATATACAATTATTCACATTATAACAACCAAGATGGTTCCTGATATGTTCCGTATACACGACATACAATTATTCACATTATAACAACCAAGATGGTTCCTGATATATTCCGTATACACGATATACAATTATTCACATTATAACAACCAAGATGGTTCTTGATATGTTCCGTATACACGACATACAATTATTCACATTATAACAACCAAGATGGTTCCTGATATGTTCCGTATACACGATATACAATTATTCACATTACAGCAACCAAAATGATTCTTGAAATGTTACTTATATTCACATATACATAGTTCCGATACATGATTTCGTTATTTATTTGTTTATTATAACGCTTTCCCTTTCAGGCTGACGATCAAATCAAAGTGCCCCATGTACTTACAGAAATACCCCCTGGATAGTCAAAACTGTCCACTGATATTCGGTAGTTGTAAGTATAAATCTCCTTCGTATAGTAACGGCGGGTGCTCAACACAGGGAAATATCCGCAATATATTAACGAGCTACTCCGGTTGAAAATGGCTGGAAACTGTTAATAAATTACTTGCCGTAAACAAAGCAACAATCAACAGTACTATCTATATCTACTATCTATATCTATATCTACTATCTTTATCTATGTCCTTTCAGACATGAGATGTTACAGCATCAAAATCATCGCCATCAAAGCTCAACCTTTCTGAAATGAACAGGGGACGCTGAATCTCTTTGATGTATATTCGTTGTATAAATAAAAGTGTTGGTTCTCATTTCTACATATGTACCAACTTTATGGACACCCATTGGCTACACGTATGTCTTTATGGACACCCATTGGCTACACGTATGTCTTTATGGACACCCATTGGCTACACGTATGTCTCTATGGACACCCATTGGCTACACGTATGTCTTTATGGACACCCATTGGCTACACGTATGTCTTTATGGACACCCATTGGCTACACGTATGTCTTTATGGACACCCATTGGCTACACGTATGTCTTTATGGACGCCCATTGGCTACACGTATGTATTTATGGACACCAATTGGCTACACGTATGTCTTTATGGACACCCATTGGTTACACATATCTCTTTCCGTGCAGATGCTTATAACCTGGAGGATGTCCGCTACAAATGGGATCCGTCAATGGCGCATCCAGTGAAGACGGACTCGGTAATTAGCATGGCCCAGTTCAGACTCATCGATATACAAGTCGGCAATAAAACGTTGAAAGACCCGTTCGGTGAGTTACAAAGAAGCTACACGTGACTACTCTTTAGTTGCTCACTCCAGACTCCGGTTTTCACGCATGGTGATGGAGAAACGACTCAAACGTGTGTCGATACATAACACAACTGATAACCTAATCCATGGAAGCACATCATAATCATCATAGTCATCATAATCAGCGATCACATTACATCGTAATCATCATCATAGCCATCATTGTCGCCAGCGTCTTCATTGTCGTCATCTTCGTCATCATCAATGTCGTCATCGTCATCATTGTCATCATCGTCGTCTTAGTCGTCATCGTCATCGACATCATCGTCATCATCGACGTCATCGTCGTTATTATTAGCAGCAGCAGCTGATGGTTATTAATGGATATTATGACGTACCGTGACAGTGATAGTGCGTGCGTTAACGGCTTCTTATAGCAACGACAGACAGCTGTCTATGACACGTCTAACCTTTACACCCGATAAAGTTCTACATGTCGACGTTTCACAGACAGCTGTCTATAACACGTTAACAAGCTAGCCTTTACACACGATAAAGTTCTACGTGTCGACGTGTTCTGCAGGTGTTCGCTCAACGCTCAATATCATGTTCCATCTGCGACGGGAGATCGGATACTATCTGCTCCAGATCTATTTACCGTGCTACCTCATCGTTATCATCTCGTGGGTATCGTTCTGGATCAACAGAGAGGCAGTGCCCGCGCGTGTCACACTCGGTACGTTTAAGAATCACGTAGACAAACGTGCCCGCGCGTGTCACACTCGGTACGTTTAAGAATCACGTAGACAAACGTACCCGCGCGTGTCACACTCGGCACGTTTAAGAATCACGTAGACAAACGAACAGTGCCATCCAGACCAACAACCTCCAGGTGACGAGGGAAATAGGAAGTCATTGACTTTTCAAAAGTCCTTTTTTATATATTTGTGACCCGTCCTCGTCAGATATATGTCATTTTAGTTCTTAAACAGGTTTACTTTGTTGACATTTACACAACTATTATATAATGTATTCCATATTCATTGTTCACAGTGACAATGAGTAGTTTCCCTGATCAAATACAATGCACTGTTGTATTTACTGACGCTGCTATGTCGCAATCATCAGCGATCACATTACAAGACTTTCATTCGGAAATCGACCAGATGACCTATCTCGACAGAGTCAATTCAGAATGCTACTTACTTGGTTCATATATAATGCTGCTGCTCATGTGACCTTTAAATGATGGTTTCGTTGTAACGTACATTTGTTTATTTCCATATATTTTATTACGAGCAAAATGAAACTGTCCGATAAGTAGCCTGAATTAGCTGACGGTATCAGCTGTACTCGCCATGTTTCGTTTATGAAATATCAGCGGCACAATTACGGTGACTGTCGATACAACTTAAAGTTGACTCAGCATCCTATTCGGTCGCAGGGATCACGACCATCCTAACGACCTGCACCATCGCCATCACGGGTCGACAGGGCCTTCCGAAAGTCTCCTACTCGACGGCCCTCGATGTCTTTCTCCTCGTGTGTTTCTGCTTCGTCTTCGCCGCCCTGGTTGAGTACGCCGGGGTCAACTACTTCACGAAGAGCGGCTACAGAGACACCTCGGACGACAAGGAGCAGGAACAGGTGACGAGCTTTATCCTAATTGTTTGCAGGTGCGGTTAAATAATAACAAAACTGAAATTAACAGCTTCAATTGCATTAAAATTAAACAATTAAATAACACTATATAATATATTTCATTAACATTAAATAATTAAATAATATTAAATAATAAAAAACATGTAATTAAATAATTGCATTACAATTAAATAATTCAATTACGTTAACATTAAATTACACTAAAATGAAAGAGCATTAACATTAAATTACTTTAAGATAAATAGGAAAATGTGTGTTGTGCAGTAGCTATCTCGTGCGCACGTCTAAGTTAAATTAAAATAGAAGTCTGAAAAAGATAAGTTTATATGATTACGTAACCGTAATCAGGTAGAACGAATATTTGTCCGTTGTTAAGTTGTAAATGTGAGTAAATACATAAACACGTGCTGACCGCATTTGATATATGGATATTGAGTGTCAATGTTGGTTACGAACGGGTGCAGTCTCCGGCGTTACGAACGGGTGCAGTCTCCGGAGTTACGAACGGGTCCAGTCTCCATGGTTGCAACTACTTCGTGCCCTGCTTAGAATTGCCCAAAACTCACCCACCACATTAAATTGGACGAATTGCCCATTTACGTAGTAGTTGGGATTTTTCCACACAAACTTAGAAAGGGTTGCACGTCCCCGTTATTAACCAAACACACTGGGGATTCATGGGTAATAGAACTACTTAGGCACATTAAAACACTTATCACCCCGCTCTCTTTAATCAGAAACCAATCCATCGTCCAGGAATTAGTGGGACAAGCTGTGTGTGTTCCAGGTAAACACACAGTGTCTTATGTAAGGTAACGTTACTTTCTTACATTGGCCAAGTCAAGGCTAGTTATGCGTTTAATTATTAGTGTTTTGTTAGACGAGTTCCGAGAAATAGTGTACTGCAATGTAACCATGGCAACTAGCATAAGTGAAGGGTCATAGCCATCGGGAATCGCTTTCAAGGTGTTGCCCTTCATATGCTGCCAAAGCTAGATTATGATATATATCCTACATGACATGTATCGCCAGATTGCATTTGTATACATGACTGCTGACACAGCTTGATATTTGAACATTTATTTTCCAGACATAGTAATTAAATCAAAATAAAACACTGACTCCGTTTACTGTACAATTGGTACATTGAATGCACAAATCATCATAGTTAGCTCGTTCGATCAGATATGTGTTGGACAAATACTTGAATACGCAAAGCACAAAACCAAATTAATACCACCATATAACACAGGTGGCTGGAGTTGGCAAGGAAGCGGCACATGTAATTTGAAGATAAAACTATCGTAAACTAAACCTCTATATTTGGACACTAACTCTAAACTGGCGTATCGTACTAAGACATTTTGGGAAAGCTATATTATATCATTAAGATACAATGCAACAATAAATCAATAGTGAAAAAGAAGAGCTAAATTAGCAGACATACATAACATTATATTCACATTAAACCACAAACATATCGATGTTCCGTTACAGTTATACTAACATGATACATGTTATAAACTATACCATATATCTATTGAGACATCGTTTGCTTGGGATTTCACCAACTGAAGTAATCGCATTTGATATTCTACGCGCGATGCCTCAAAACTCAATTTTGTTTCGGCCAATAGTGGGTGGGAACCCTGAATGTTTACAAAACACAAGTGTGTTGCTTACAACAACAACAACAAGAGTGTTTCGGCCAATAGTGGGTGGGAACCCTGAATGTTTACAAAACACAAGTGTGTTGCTTACAACAACAACAACAAGAGTGTTTCGGCCAATAGTGGGTGGGAACCCTGAATGTTTACAAAACACAAGTGTGTTGTTTACAACAATAACAACAAGAGTGTTTTAGCCAATAGTGGGTGGGAACCCTGAATGCTTACAAAACACAAGTGTGTTGCTTACAACAACAACAACAAGAGTGTTTATGCTGTATAACAAATTTATTTTGCAGTCACTTTACGTTAATCACGAGTCGTAATTGTAAAAAGGCTTAATATTATACATGTATCATAAAACAGTAATTGCTGATGACGTAAATATGCACTGTCCAGATTAAAACTAACATTCTGTTATCGTGACCTTAACATAGCTTTCCCACGCTCTTCTGTCGCAGGAGGATGAGGACTACAACACGTCCATACGGCCGCGCAGGAGGGGTGACTCCGACCGACACAAGGCAGCCGCCACCGACTCGAATGGCCACACGGTGCTGCTGGAGAAGACGTCGAACAGGAAGAGCGACAGTTGCTGGGTGATGTTCATGAACTGTCTCCTTGGCAACAGTCAGTACAGACACTTCAAGAACCTCAGCAAGTGTCACTCCGTCAGCGTCAGCAAGATCGACTCCATCTCCCGCATAGTCTTCCCGTTCTGTTTTATGTGTCTAAACCTGCTCTACTGGGCAGGGTTTCTCTATTACTTCTGAACATTTATGTGTGTGATCATTGTGTAATGCATATGGTTTCTCTATTACTTCTGAACATTTATGTGTGTGATCATTGTGTAATGCATATGGTTTCTCTATTACTTCTGAACATTTATATGTGTGATCATTGTGTAATGCATATGGTTTCTCTATCACTTCTGAACATTTATGTGTGTGATCATTGTGTAATGCATATGGTTTCTCTATTACTTCTGAACATTTATGTGTGTGATCATTGTGTAATGCATATGGTTTCTCTATTACTTCTGAACATTTATGTGTGTGATTATTGTGTAATGCATATGGTTTCTCTATCACTTCTTTGTCTAGACCTTCTTTGCTACTTCTGATTACTTTATTGTTTCTGATGATGTATGTGTATAAACCTGATTAATTTGGCAATGTTTCTCATTTATTTTGTTTACATGTATGTAACACCTTCTCTACGGAGCTGGGTTTTTATTTGACTTCTGACGACTCATGTATCTAAATCGTATATATTGGGCAGGGTTTATCTGTTGCTTCTGGTGATTTTCTACTGGACAGGGTGTCTGTATTACTTCATATGGTTTATGCGTATAAACATTTTCTACTGGTTTTCTGTTACTTAT
>BSQZ01000010.1:1222500-1242500 GCA_033239005.1 Lamellibrachia satsuma | reverse complement strand
ATATTAATATAATTAATCCGATAAATAATATTTATTATGGTTTGAGAGATACATATTAACAATATAGTTATAATAACTTCCAAATTTCTTAATAGCGTAATACACAGTATAGTAACTGATGAGTAATTAGGGATAGACATCATGTCATTTTGTATGAAAAAGCATAAAGGATTGCGCATATTCATAACCGAACACTTCTATTAATAACCAAGAAATAGTTCTATATAATTACATACGTGTGTGTCCATATCAGTTCGCCCTTTCAGCACCAACATCGTTGCTTTGGTGACATTTGAGCCATTGTCTCACAACACGTTCTGTCCATTACCGCTATTGGCGATGTGTCAGTTACTGTTGATGACCACGTAAACAAGGCTGCGCTGGCTAACAATCGGATATCGAAGCTGTTGCTGTCTTGCTTACTGTGTCTCGTATGGATAACAACATACTTCCTAAAAGGTATTCTCTCATTTGTCGGAAGGTAATAGAAACATATGT
The DNA here is from genome assembly GCA_033239005.1 of Lamellibrachia satsuma. Lineage (NCBI taxonomy): Eukaryota > Metazoa > Annelida > Polychaeta > Sabellida > Siboglinidae > Lamellibrachia > Lamellibrachia satsuma. The sequence continues at coordinate 1,242,002 of BSQZ01000010.1, read as the reverse complement.
ACAAAGATGTACTAAACGAAATTTGAAGAACAGTACACTCTGAAAGCAGATGTCCACACTTGCCCAAGATAGGCCTACCTGGAGAGGAGTCCTGCAATATGAACCAAACGAACAGTTGTAGTCGCAACCGCAACTCTCAGCGAGAGAAGATAACAATATATTGTTCTCCAGTAACAAGCATAGGATGTCCGTTATATTGTTCTCCAGTAGCAAGCATAGGATGTTCGTTATATTGTTCTTCAGTAGCAAGCATAGGATGTCCGTTATATTGTTCTCCAGTAGCAAGCATAGGATGTCCGTTATATTGTTCTCCAGTAGCAAGCATAGGATGTTCGTTATATTGTTCTCCAGTAGCAAGCATAGGATGTCCGTTATATTGTTCTCCAGTAGCAAGCATAGGATGTCCGTTATATTGTTCTCCAGTAGCAAGCATAGGATGTCCGTTATATTGTTCTCCAGTAGCAAGCATAGGATGTCCGTTATATTGTTCTCCTGTAGCAAGCATAGGATGTCCGTTATATTGTTCTCCAGTAGCAAACATAGGATGTCCGTTATATTGTTCTCCAGTAGCAAGCATAGGATGTCCGTTATATTGTTCTCCAGTAGCAAGCATAGGATGTCCGTTATATTGTTCTCCAGTAGCAAGCATAGGATGTCCGTTAAAGTTCCATATGATCTCTCTGAGCACCTCTATGTTGTATTTCATCTGCCATGGTTTTTAATCGCCTTCCCAATTTGGTACATGGTCCGGACATTCCTTGAGCATATCCTTTTGTTTCTTGTTGTGGCGTATAAACGACCTATCGGTGGTCTGTCTTCCCGAAGGCGTTTGTCAGGTTGCGTCAAGTTACTCTCCGAGGAGGCGTCATCTTGAGTTATGCTGTTTATTGTTTCGGCTTCCGTAATTACTTTACTCGTGGATGGGTGACTGGCCCAGTCAGCCTATCCGCCCCTTGTCACGAGACTTGGGTCGTCACGAGAAAGTACAATCGAACTTGCTCAGGAGAGGTCGTCAATCACATGACTGAGACATTTTTGTCTGCCAATAAGTTCATTGACAGTTTCTGCTGTAAACTGTTCGTTCCCAACGTATCTGCATACTTAACGTATGCCATATCGGTTTAACTAATCTCGTACGTAGCCGTAATGCCGTTTCAGCTGTAAGTTGAACTTGCCCATTAAGCTCTAACGTGAGAGGGGTGTGGCGGGAAGCGGAAGATTTGGAGTTGGCTGTTGGCTCTCAACAGATGTGAGACTGGGGTTGATACTCCCACACTCCTGTAGTGTATTTCTTGGCCTTCAACCATGCCATGCCCAGTGCTTTTCCACCAGCGGAGACTCGTTGCTAAACGTATAAACTACAGTACGACAACTGGTGTTTTCCTGCTAAGTTATGCCTGTTCTTAGAAATCTAGATTACATCGCATACAAAACATACGCAAGTCTTTTTTGAACGTATTCACTAATGTAGGCCATTCTGTCCGTATGTACGTATGCACGTATGTATGTACCGTATATTGGCGCGAAACGTACGAAGAACATGAAACAGGCAAATTCAGTTGGTATCAATGCCTATAAGTTACGGAACTAGCGATACGTGGAGCGCCTAACTTATAACTGAAACTGTCTATTGTGATGAGTTGCGTCCGCTGGTAGCGGTGGTGTGATGCAACGCTATCCGTGTAGAGAAGACCGTTCAAATATAGATTCACCGGATAAAATACATTCACCTACAAACCCACCACACCGGCGAGGCTATAGGAATAGACAAGTCCAGTTCACACACGACTGTAAATATATCTAATGATACAACACGTTGAACCTGGAAGTATCAACTACTAGATTCTGTAACCTGACATCTAGTGACAGGCCTCAATGCTCACTTGAAGACGAGTTCGTCTAAACTGGATAAGGGGCACTATGCAGCTGCGGCTAAGTATGATAACACAAAGAAATCGGAAACATTCGACCTCGATGTAAGCACGGAAATGTACATTTTAAAATAGTGGATTTATATATAAATAGATGATGTTTTCCTGAGATTTTTCGTCAACCACCTTTATAAGTTCGCCCATTTGTTCGCCGAAAACATAGGCCATCAACAAAGACCCTCGATTGGACCAAGTTTTGGGTCGTCTCCACAACCTGTTTTAGGTGTAGCCATCGTCACTATTTCATTTACGGTAATGCCACCTGGCGTTTCGACGTCGTCGTCTCTTCCCCTGTGGGTTCCACGTAAGAGATTTCGTCAATATTTCTTCAGATTCTGCTACGTTTGCCCAGAAAAAAACCTACAAGAAGCTTGATGCGGAAGGGTCTTACACGTGATGTTTGCTGGGGGCGGTGGTTATACATAGCAACAGCTACAAAACCAGATCAAAAGCTCCGGTTGGTAAAACGCTTATCGGGAATTCAACAATATTTCATCTATGTGTAGCCCGCCTTGCGACACACGTGTATTTTTTGTTTTAAACATCACATCACTTTTTTACATTTTCACAATTTATAATTTGTTCCATTCCCCTGAGAGAAGGAATACTTCCTTCTATCCGAGCTACACCGTTCTCACCTTCACATTGTACACAGCAATGGAACAATTCGGCGCTAAGTTACAAAATGACGTCGACGTTAAGTTTATATTCATTTTTAATCTAACCGTCATCAAACACTGACCATGACAGTTGCGTAATAAACAACAAACGTAGGAGGGTGGACGTGTCAAAGACGGACGGATCCCCCGCGTACGAAGACATATCACATGTTAATTTTCGCGAACACATTATTGCTGGATTTGCTGCTGCAAGTCGGTGACAAGGCTAAAGAAAGGCGCGCAGTTCTTATCAAAATACAATTTTGCGCACAATGTGGACTTGTCTGACTCACGTCTATGATTTGTTACAATGGGACAATCAATAAGATACAATAGTCATGTGTTGACATATATTAATAACTCCTAAAGTGCATGTTTACTAACTGTACAGTTGCTGCATGCGTACCATAGATAGCACTGCCATGCATACATAACCCCAAACGTTATGAATATACGCTAGATGGCAGCACGTTGCATACACATTCCACACCGTATACTTCTCAGCGGTGGCGCCACTCGGCATGTCAACGTCATTGATGGTTACGTCATTGTTGTTTACGTCATTGTTGTTTACGACTTGTTACGTCATCGCAACTGTGCACTTGAGTCACGTAACATAGTTTGAAACAAAAAACGGACGGTATTGTATTTCTGGACACATTGTCAATGAAAATACTATCCCCAATTGAATGGCAATGAAATTGGGGAAATTCTTGACAACAATTTGGAGTTTACCGAATGTAATAAAGATGTGCAGATTCTGCACATAAAATGTAAGTTGGAGCAGTGGTGAACTGATGAGTGGCGCCTCTGGTGGGGAGTTTGTCAACGTCGTTCTAACTTATTCACAAGAGGCCAGCACCGCAAATTTCACAAGTCGGTTGTTCCTGAAAAGAATACATTCGAAGTAATGTTGAAAGAGTAATTTAGATGCCTGCCACTAATCTCGTCAACCGACGGTCGTGTTCTATGATCACGCCTGGAAGATCCAGTCGAACCAACTTGGATTTGAACTTTGACCCTGTTGCCGCACATATCAATAAAATGTTGGATTAAAGTTGGTCTCTCCTACATTCTGACAGCTGTTCTTGAAACTTTAACTTTATGATCAGCAAATGTCGTATCTTGCCTCGAATTTACGATTGGCAAATATATTTTCTTATTACACTATGCTATGCAAATGCATATTTATTCACAAATAGTTTATGGGATACCCACCAGTGTTGTTTACATAGAAACCTCTGGTAATAAGAGATAACTGACAACGTACTGTTAAGTTGGATTACTTTATTTAACGTAATTTGACGTGTCGTTCTGCAGCAACAGTGGTATTGTCGGCATAAATCGTTGTCCAATTCGTGTTCATTTCATGATAGATCCCAAGAAGTAACGAATGGTGATAGTCAAACCACGTTCACTTTGGAATTGCGATAACATCAGGTAATAGGACGTTATTGCAAATAACTATAGGAATTAAATATTGCCTACAATATATTACATAATGTTAGTATTCATATAGAGCGGTGTGAAAACACAGGTTTGTTTGCGTCTGGATGCACTCCAATTCAAGTGTCTAAGGAGGATGTTGAAAGTTAGATGACCGTATTTCAGTTCAAATAAAGATACCCTGAATGAAGCCAAGCTAAAGAAGATCAGTACAGAAGTAAAGATCAGAAGATGGAAGTCGATAGGAAATGTATTCAGCTAGAAAAAAAGACGTCCACTGTTTTACGTCTATCTTCGGTGTACGTGGTTGTCTTTTTCTTCTTCATCTGACATGATGGATTTAATGAAATTTCTTAAATTTACTGACAAAAAGCGTTTACGGCCAACAGTATAACAGCCTAGAAGTGGCGTCCCTGCATCACTTGTATCTCTTGCATCTCTACATCACTTGCACTCGTGCGCCGGCCGTCGACTTTATTTACTGGTGCGTCAAACAAATCGCATGGTGATTGAACATATTTATTTATTCCGGTCACCACATATTCAGCTTTTATTTTTTCATGAATTATACATATAGTTTCATCTTGCCCCCATGACTGGACTGCTAAACGGCAACTTAGAGATGTTTGGCCCACTGCCTAAATCGTAATCTCGTTACGGTCACATTACGTAACCATCGCGTCTATGCGCGCCTCCGGCAAATGCAGCTTTGGCTATGATCCTGATATCACTTGACATTGACAAATATCAGTACAAAAACGGCAACTCATCACTGTCTACAGCGGTGGGCGGGATAGATTTGAGTCAATCTGACATAACGTGCTACATTACCAGTAGTCTAGCTAAAGGTTCCGTACTCGGCCCATGTTAACTAATATTTAATATAAAGTATATACTTGAAATCTAGCTTTTTGCAGATGACACTTTAATGTAATCTAGCTCTTCAACTAAAGTCAAAATGATGCTGTGTTCCAGGAGGACCTGGACAAACGTTATTTTTCTTGTCAACTGACGCTGTCGTTTGCAAATAAACGCTTCTTGCTGATACGTCGAGTCGACATGTTTAGTGATTCATCGGTACGGACAACGCAGTGCCTCTTGTTCTTGTTTTGCAAAGTTTGCCACAAGCACGTATATCGTCCGCCTATTAGAAAATCCTCATCAAAATCATCATTGACTACGCTATTCCGTGGGTTGGCAGGCTGTGGACTGTCGATGTCTTGACTACGCTACTCCGTGGGTTGGCAGGCTGTGGACTGTCGATGTCTTGACTACGCTACTCCGTGGGTTGGCAGGTTCTAGACTGTCGATGCCTTGACTACGCTACTCCGTTGGTTGGCAGGCTGTGGACTGTCGATGTCTTGACTACGCTACTCCGTGGGTTGGCAGGCTGTGGACTGTCGATGTCTTCACTACGCTACTCCGTGGGTTGACAGGCTCTAGACTGTCGATGCCTTGACTACGCTACTCCGTGGGTTGGCACGCTCTGGGCTGTCGATGTGGTGAAAACTCATGTGTCATTATATCAATCCTACAAATATCCAGCCAGAGTGTGTGTGTGTTTGTGTGTTTATTTCTATGAACAATCGAATTGCCCTTTGTAGTTAATATGTATGTGTAATTGTCCGCAACGCTATGCCAACAATTATGTACAATTGTTCACAGCGTCACTCGTCGTTTTTCTGATTATCCCAAATTTATGTAACACATGGCCAAGGCGTCGTTAGTTATTATTGTAACTGCTGGTATTATGTACGTAACACAAGGGCAAGGCGTCATTAGTTGTTATTGCAACTGCCGGAATTACGTACGTAACACAAGGCCAAGGCGTCGTTAGTTGTTACTGTAACTGCTGGTATTATGTACGTAACACAAGGGCAAGGCGGCGTTAGTTGTTATTGTAACTGCCGGTATTACGTACGTAACACAAGGCCAAGGCGTTGTTAGTTGTTACTGTAACTGCTGGCATTATGTACGTAACACAAGGTTTTAGTTTGTCTTCCGAAAGACACAGGCAATGTGTGATGAACGAAATTGCCCAAGTTCTAGCGCCGAGCTTCTGCGCCCTAATAACATTTGGTGTACGTCATCAGTACATGATATCCTTGCTGGATATCATCACATACATTCTGGTGTAGGTTATCACACCAGGCTGCTCTCGTATTGTGTACCGCAGTCTCAATGTATCCGGCGACACAACGTACACATGACTGTAGGCTTAGACCTATCTTTGCTTCGTGTTTCGTCCCGAGTGTGTCCCGTCGCTGGCGGCCCATTAAGTCGACATGTCTGAGCAGCGGTCAGCCTCGAGGGACTGCGACACTTGGACGCCGCTCGAAATTGCTCCTGCGCCTCTGACGAATGTTGCAGTGCTGCTTGTGCTGTCTCCGGTCGTGTTCCTGTGAAAGAGGAAAGAGCATCGTGTGGGATTAGTAGAAGCACACGAAGCCGTAGTTTCAAGTGCTCGCAGTGTTGGTTGTAGCCTTGCTACCGCGTTGCGTCGATGTTGAGGATCGAGTCGATAAAGACGTGGGTCGTTTTCATTGATATGAAGATCGAATCGCAATTACACACTGTGGATAGATGTGTTTATCAGGAACAGACAGGTGTGTGTGTGTCTATGAAAATAAAATCAGAAAAATACTTGAATGTTTTTTGGGCAATCGCGTGTATCTCGTTGAAGTTCCGTCTCCTTTCGCAACACGCCTCGGCACGATTGATGGACGGTCGTTCTCCACTGTCAAACACGGCAGTGACGACAGATCATATCGTCGACCAGGGACCGGCAACGACACCATTCACTTGATATATCGCTCGCTAGAGACGCGGCAGCTTCCGTCGCCGCAGTAAGGTTTGTCGCCACGGACACTGGCAAGGCACTCAGCCGATATAAACCCAGTTTGCAGACGTAAGTTCCGTGTTACATCAGATAACATGTTCAATGTAATTGTGCTCAAGACAACATTGATCCTTTTGTGTGTGTATCACCGCACCCACGGAACCAAACGACTTACACATTGATATGTCTAAAATAAGGATTACAGTGGAACCTCGGTAATCCGGACGCTGATAATCCGGAAACCTCAGCATCCGGACATAGCTCCACGGGAATGGAATCTCCAAAAACTGTAACCAATGATTAACGAGGTTCCAATGTATGTGTTTTATACTACTAACTAACTAATGTTGTAGTAACTAACACCTGATTATTTTCCCTTTCCATCATTTAACACTTACGTTGTATTATAATATTACTATATATATATATATATATATATATATATATATATATATATATATATATATATATATATATATATATATATATATATATATAAACTCAGAAGCATCACATTTATAGTTAACGTATACAGAAGATGGGAAAAGGAAAGGGACCGAAAGCAAAAATACATGAGATGAAAAACATTATTAAGAGTTTTGTAAAGTAGGGACGATGTCTAAAATTGTGCAGGTGTTCTTTCTATTACATGATGTATTACAAAAGGTGAACAATATGGTTGTAAAATTAGAATGTTGTACTATGCATCGATATAGACGAATATAGAGATAATTTGACAGTACACCTTAGTCCTGGTGTGAACTATGCCTAGTTGTGCGGCGTTTCATCTACAGCGATACCAAACGTTTGGTTTAATTAGAAGTAATATAGCATACGTTACCTATACGTTAACTATACATTCACTTTTAGAAGACGTCTTAAACTATAAGTACTATATTAGAATAGAGAAAAAACTAAATAAATAAAATAATTAAAGAAATAAAGATCAATTACAAATAAGAGCAACTGTATCTATTACAGAAAAGTAAGACCATTATACCACACACACACACACACACACACACACACACACACACACACACACACACATATATATTATATATATGTGTGTGTGTATATATATATATATATATATATATATATATATATATATATATATATATATATATATATATATATATATATATATATATATATACATAAGATATATATATATATATATATAAATATATATAAATATATATGTATATATAAGTATATATATAAGTATATATGTATATATAAGTATATATATATTACATATATATATATATATATATATATATATATATATATATATATATATATATGTGTGTGTATATATATATATATATATATATATATATATATATATATATATATATATATATATATATATATATATCAGGCATGGTTTAATTTCAATTGTTAATTGTTAATTTTTAATTGAATTAAGTCAGTTAAGTAAATTTAATTAATTTTAATTAATAACCTTTTTCCAGAAAGGCTAAAGGCTAAGTTTATTTTATTTTATTAATTAACTTTACCAATATGGGATAATTTAGTTTAATTTAATTAATCAATTCCCAATTAACTCTCAATTAAGTGTTAATTTAACAGTTCATATTACTGGATAGTTCACAGCCATGTTATCCAGGCATTTCGAGAAGGTATGCAGTCATTAGCCTGAGACAGATCAGATTAAGGCATGTGTGAATGAGAGGGAGACCAGGACAGAGCACATAGACACTGCACCAACTGGGGTTTGCTGGTAATTCAGGAACCTGTGAAATGGAGTTACATAGAAAGTAAAATGTCTTCTGGTAGGGTAATATGCTGAGGCTAATGATGGGTTTTGCAAATATTTGTTTAAAGTAAACGTTTTGTGCTGGCAACTTGCAGCCAAGTGGGCCTATGTGGCCATTAGACATAATATGCATCTATAGTTTTGTTCTTGTGTACATTATAACCATTAATGGGGAGATATAGAGAAAGGTAATATAACTTCAGGTTGAGATATTTTTACAGTGCCAACATAAATCAAAACATGATAGTGCTAGTAATACATAAAAATAGTGTATACATATTTAAATGCTAGTGTGTAAAGGGACACCTAATTATTTGTTATAAAACACTGCATAAATAGCATTTTGGTGCATAGAAATGATGTATGTAGTTGCCCGGTTTTGTCAGTTGGGTAGTTGAATATAGGAGAAAACCCCACACCTGCAAATCTTCAATCACAACTTTAAACTTTTCAGAATTTTTTTTAACAAGTATCTACAATTTTCAAAATGTTATCAAATGCCCCATGAAGAAATGTCTTGGCATGTAACTATTGTATGAACACATTTTTTTCAAACAAAGTTAAAAACACATTCGTAGCAAGTCTTGTGATTTTAGAATTGTTTTAATTACATATGTAAACATTTCTACAAACACATGATTTAATTGTTAATTGTTAATTGAATTAAAATTAATTATTTTATTTAATTAATTGAATTTAATTGAAGAATTTGGGATGTTAATTTAACTTAAATTAATTGACATGAGACATGTGTGAGGTTAATTTAATTTAAGTTAATTGGAGAATGTCTTAGTTAATTGTAATTTAATTAATTAACTTTTCAAGTTAATTGTCCCATGTCTTATACACAAATATATATATATATATATATATATATATATATATATATATATATATATATATATATATATATATATATATATATATATATATATATATATATATATATATATATATATAATATATATATTATATATATAATTAAACACTTTTAAAACGTTATTTTCTTTCATACTCATATGTTATCTGGGGCGTATATCTTTAGTTGGATGTTATATTTTTATCAAATCTGTTTAATCTGTTATCTTTATCGTCTTCATCCGTTGACCTGGCCGGTGGTAGGGGTGCTATTTTCACATAGTTTTTCGCCAGCTTTTGTCTTCTGCTCTGCGTAGAAGAGTCAGTTGGCTTTGGTTGGTCCATTGCTGGATACCAAGCAGCCAGTTTCCCCTCTGGCGGCTCCGTCTTCCCTTACCTCTCTGTCTTTTATGTAAATATTCGTCACATTTGTTTAGCTTAACTGCACCCCATACTCTGCAGCCCATTGAAACCTTAGCCGCGTTCTACTTGATACGACAGAAACTGATACACATGTGCCACTCCTCGACTTTATCAGGCCGACTTGAAACGTTCCTGCATTTGCCACCTGCCAGTTGGCTTTCGTAATCGTCGTTCGTTCGTGCAACAGAGCACGCGCGAGTGCATGCATGTCGCATTAGCATCGGAGCATTAATATCGTCGGCATTCTCCCGGGGCGAGCTAGCGTCACGAGAGCGACGACAAAACGAAGTCTCAGCTGCAATTCGTTCTCTCCGACATCGCCAAAGACATTTTCATGTGTTTGCCTTTGTCCTCGACTTTCGTTGCAATGGCAGAGTTGTTCTGCCATGACCGGGGCCCTCTCATAAATAGCTACACCTGCTCACCAGACTTATGTGGGAACGTTGGGCATAGAAAGTAACTGACCGTTACTTGCGACTGTTTGCCAAACGGATCGCGTTATTTAGAGCTAGGTTAGAGCTGGTTAGAGCTGCCAGGAATAGCAACATTCCTTCATTATGTAATTCAATAAATGTGTTTTGAAAAAGTAGGTTATCGCTTATAATTAAGTTACTTTAATATTCTAAGGAAAAAGTGTCGTTTTAGCGCATAACACACAGTGGATTACCATAGCGACTTCTCGAAATATTGTTTTGAGAATATTATAATATTCAACCACGAGGCGCGCCCTTAGGGAATTTTTCAACCACACATATAATATTTTGAGCATATAATAAAGTTAGAATAGATTATGCAGTTACTGCCCGTAAACGTGTGTCGTTTATGTTATCATCCAATAAGAAATATAATGTGTTATGAGAGAGTGCAATTTAGGCCCGATTATAAGTTTGTGTATATTCTATCACAGATAAGAAATGCTGTGTGTTTCGATCGGTTTATTTTGAGTGCACGTTACACGATCCCTAATGTGTTTTCCTATATACGATCAGTCATTAAGAAATCAATTCCGGTAGTCTATGTAGTTGTTTGCCAAAACGTTGTCGTGAATTCACATGATCCACAAAAAACACAAAAACCTCATGACACAGGAATATACGTGATTGTACGTATGTATACCGTTATATGTAATACATGCTTAGTGTACTTATTTTAGTTACGCATTTGCACTTGATCACATTTCCGTTTCACAAAAGTATATTTAAGAAAACAAACTCTACGTTTCGCCCATATAGACTTAACAGGTACGTCCATTGGTGTCACAAGAGAGCTGTGATTCTCAAATAAAAGTAAATGTTTTCTTTTACAACTGTTACATTTCAGAGGGCGGTTTTGTCCAGTCCGCCAGACGTGTAAATGTCCAATTATTTCAATCCCGTGTTCGAGATCTGCAACACGAACGCGTGTGGCTGTCCGTTATCCTCTCATCACGGGATTTATTTTACCGGGAAACAGCAAAGCACGACGATTGTCTACAGCGAAACAAGGTATGGCGTCCACGCACCAACAAGAGTTAATATGTATTTGCCATATGTGACTACAGTTAAGAATATCACGGCAGTGATTTACAAGGAATTACTTCGTGTGCCGCGCCGTAGTGTTGGATAACCGTCATCAGCATTGTAGCATGATATACCTACAACAACATTGTAGCATGACATACCTACAACAACATTGTAGCATGACATACCTACAACAACATTGTAGCATGATATACCTACAACAACATTGTAGCATGATATACCTACAACAACATTGTAGCATGACATACCTACAACAACATTGTAGCATGACATACCTACAACAACATTGTAGCATGACATACCTACAACAACATTGTAGCATGATATACCTACAACAACATTGTAGCATGACATACCTACAACAACATTGTAGCATGATATACCTACAACAACATTGTAGCATGATATACCTACAACAACATTGTAGCATGATATACCTACAACAACATTGTAGCATGATATACCTACAACAACATTGTAGCATGATATACCTACAACAACATTGTAGCATGACATACCTACAACAACATTGTAGCATGATATACCTACAACAACATTGTAGCATGACATACCTACAACAACATTGTAGCATGACATACCTACAACAACATTGTAGCATGATATACCTACAACAACATTGTAGCATGACATACCTACAACAACATTGTAGCATGATATACCTACAACAACATTGTAGCATGACATACCTACAACAACATTGTAGCATGATATACCTACAACAACATTGTAGCATGACATACCTACACCAACATTGTAGCATGACATACCTACAACAACATTGTAGCATGACATACCTACAACAACATTGTAGCATGACATACCTACAACAACATTGTAGCATGACATACCTACAACAACATTGTAGCATGACATACCTACAACAACATTGTAGCATGACATACCTACAACAACATTGTAGCATGACATACCTACAACAACATTGTAGCATGATATACCTACAACAACATTGTAGCATGATATACCTACAACAACATTGTAGCATGACATACCTACAACAACATTGTAGCATGACATACCTACAACAACATTGTAGCATGATATACCTACAACAACATTGTAGCATGACATACCTACAAAACCATTGTAGCATGACATACCTACACCAACATTGTAGCATGACATACCTACAACAACATTGTAGCATGATATACCTACAACAACATTGTAGCATGACATACCTACAACAACATTGTAGCATGATATACCTACAACAACATTGTAGCATGACATACCTACAAAAACATTGTAGCATGACATACCTACATCAACATTGTAGCATGACATACCTACAACAACACTGTAGCATGACATACCAACAAAAACATTGTAGCATGACATACCTACATCAACATTGTAGCATGACATACCTACAAAAACATTGTAGCATGACATACCTACAAAAACATTGTAGCATGACATACCTACATCAACATTGTAGCATGACATACCAACAAAAACATTGTAGCATGGCTTATCGAGAGTCCAGCATTTTTCATCTAAGTGTAACCCGCCCTCCTGAGATACGTGTAACCCGCCTTCCTGAGATACGTGTAACCCGCCCTCCTGAGATACGTGTAACCCGCCTTCCTGAGATATGTGTAACCCGCCTTCCTGAGATACGTGTAACCCGCCCTCCTGAGATATGTGTCAACCTTGTTTTAAACATATTCCCGCTCTTAGCAGTTACACAACCTGTAGATAATTTGTTCCATTCATTTATTGTCTTCTGTGAGAACGATTATTTCCTGATATCCAATCTACACTGATCCTTTACTAGTCTATACACGCAACGCCTATGTCCTCTGGTTATACCATCTTTCTTTGATGAGAATAAAATATTTCTGTCAATATTTTCATACCATTCTATATCTTAGAAACTTCAAATTGATCAACACCTAATCTCCTTAGGAGGAGATCTAATCTGTTGCGTTGCTTCAGCTGAAGTAGTTGAGTTATTCGTGTGGCTTATCACTTATCACTTTTCACTTATCACTTACGATGATGTTGTTTCCAAAATATATTAACCTAAAACATCAACACTTAGCGATGACATGCCAACCAGACTACACCAGCCAATTCCTTAGCATCCTGGTTAATGTGTCAGCCTCCACACAAAACATAATACTGATATTTGACCAGCTCATCCCAGTTTTTGAACAAATTTCTAGTAAACCAATAACGAGATATTCTTGATTGTGGTTGTGTGTGGCTACTTTTAAACGTCGACTTTTGCTTCTATATGTGTATAGACTGGCTAAGTAAACATAGGCCAACTGGCGTTGTGTGTATAGACTGGCTAAGTAAACATAGGCCAACTGGCGTTGTGTGTATAGACTAGCTAAGTAAACAAAGGCCAACTGGCGTTGTGTGTATAGACTAGCTAAGTAAACAAAGGCCAACTGGCGTTGTGTGTATAGACTAGCTAAGTAAACATAGGCCAACTGGTGTTATGTGTATAGACTGGCTAAGTAAACATAGGCCAACTGGCGTTGTGTGTATAGACTAGCTAAGTAAACATAGGCCAACTGGCGTTGTGTGTATAGACTAGCTAAGTAAACAAAGGCCAACTGGCGTTGTGTGTATAGACTAGCTAAGTAAACATAGGCCAACTGGCGTTATGTGTATAAACTGGCTAAGTAAACATAGGCCAACTGGCGTTATGTGTATAGACTGGCTAAGTAAACATAGGCCAACAGGCGTTGTGTGTATAGACTAGCTAAGTAAACATAGGCCAACTGGCGTTGTGTGTATAGACTAGCTAAGTAAACATAGGCCAACTGGCGTTGTGTGTATAGACTAGCTAAGTAAACAAAGGCCAACTGGCGTTGTGTGTATAGACTAGCTAAGTAAACATAGGCCAACTGGCGTTATGTGTATAGACTAGCTAAGTAAACATAGGCCAACAGGCGTTATGTGTATAGACTGGCTAAGTAAACATAGGCCAACAGGCGTTGTGTGTATAGACTAGCTAAGTAAACATAGGTCAACTGGCGTTGTGTGTATAGACTAGCTAAGTAAACATAGGTCAACTGGCGTTGTGTGTATAGACTAGCTAAGTAAACATAGGCCAACTGGCGTTATGTGTATAGACTGGCTAAGTAAACAAAGGTCAACATCGTTATGTGTATAGACTAGCTAAGTAAACAAAGGTCAACATCGTTGTGTGTATAGACTGGCTAAGTAAACATAGGCCAACAGGCGTTGTGTGTATAGACTAGCTAATAAACAAAGGTCAACATCGTTGTGTGTATAGACTAGCTAAGTAAACAAAGGTCAACATCGTTATGTGTATAGACTAGTTAAGTAAACAAAGGTCAACATCGTTGTGTGTATAGACTAGCTAAGTAAACATAGGTCAACATCGTTGTGTGTATAGACTAGCTAAGTAAACATAGGCCAACTGGCGTTATGTGTATAGACTGGCTAAGTAAACATAGGCCAACAGGCGTTGTGTGTATAGACTAGCTAAGTAAACATAGGCTAACTGGCGTTGTGTGTATAGACTAGCTAAGTAAACATAGGTCAACTGGCGTTGTGTGTATAGACTAGCTAAGTAAACATAGGCCAACAGGCGTTATGTGTATAGACTAGCTAAGTAAACATAGGTCACCTGGCGTTGTGTGTATAGACTAGCTAAGTAAACATAGGCCAACAGGCGTTATGTGTATAGACTAGCTAAGTAAGCATAGGCCAACTGGCGTTGTGTGTATAGACTGGCTAAGTAAACATAGGCCAACAGGCGTTGTGTGTATAGACTAGCTAAGTAAACAAAGGTCAACATCGTTGTGTGTATAGACTAGCTAAGTAAACAAAGGCCAACTGGCGTTGTGTGTATATACTAGCTAAGTAAACAAAGGTCAACATCGTTATGTGTATAGACTGGCTAAGTAAACATAGGCCAACATCGTTGTGTGTATAGACTAGCTAAGTAAACATAGGTCAACATCGTTGTGTGTATAGACTAGCTAAGTAAACAAACGCCAAAAGGCGTTGTGTGTTCAACGTGGTTTTTCTAGTAAATCACTGGCGTGATATTCTTAATTGTATAAATCGTGCAAGTACTTAGGTCCAAAACGATGATTTTTGTTTCTCTTTAACATAAGCACGTGAAATATGTGATTTTAGTTGCCGTTATTCTTAGCACTTTTGTCGCAGCAGCAAAAAGCATAATTTACATTAATCGGTTCTCGGTTGGAATGATCCATGTTCACCGGCTGTAAAAACACACCTCAGTGTAAAATAATACAATAGAGCTTTACTTTCGAATCAATCCCTGTGGCTCGGGTGATACTCCTTGGAAGGGGGAACTGGGAAACAAAACCAGGACTGCGATGGAAAAATTAAGTATTCTCGGTGGGATCCAAGAACTACGGGTCAACGAACTTACTCAATATATCAGTGGAGAACCACCAACACGCGAGCACTTTCTATGAGATCATGCATTTATTATGGCCATATGCCGTGAGGGTAAATGTATTTCAGAAATAGTCAGTGAAACAAATAAAAATTATGTAAATGTAGCCTTAAACCATACGGACATAAACATGCACACGGACATAAACATACACACGGACATAAACATGCACACGGATATAAACATGCAATGGACATAAACATGCACACGGACATAAACATACACACGGATATAAACATGCAATGGACATAAACATGCACACGGACATAAACATGCACACGGACATATACACACACGGACGTAAACATACACATGGACATACACACACACATGGACATAAACATACACACGGACATAAACATGTACACGGACATAAACACACACACGGACATAAACATACACACAGCCATAAACATACACACGATACACACATGTACACATGCACTTGTACACAAACATAAAGTAAACACGCGCATATACGCACGCATGCACTCACACAATACTCATACACATTCACACAAACAAACGCACGCATGCACACACGCACACACACGCACACACACACACACACACACACACACATACACACAAACACACAAACACACACACACGCACACACACGCACACACGCGAACACACACGCACGCACACACGCACACAATTACGGTGGCCAGCATTAATAAACAGGGAATCACACCACCGGCCAATACTTTAATTTGTGGATCGCTGCTCGCGAATAAAACATCTCATGTTTTTAAGCTTCCCACGAGATGAGGTCTCAAAGGGAATTTGCTTTTTGCAGTTCGTCAGAGCTGGGAGCAGCTGCTGCAAATCGCACTTTGAATCACTATGTGAAATCACAGACTAGCGCCACTGCAAATAATTGCCAGGCGCCATGTCACCTGCGCTAGATTTAGCGGGGAGGGACTGGGCCTAATGGATTTCTTGTGTTTTGGTAGATCGTTACGTCGTCCGTCACATGACGGCGTCTGACGTGTATAGGGCGCGGCGTCTGACGTGTATAGGGCGCGGCGTCTGGCGTGTATAGGGCGCGGCGTCTGGCATGTATAGGGCGCGGCGTCTGACGTGTATAGGGCGCAGCGTCTGGCGTGTATAGGGTGCGGCGTCTGACGTGCATAGGGCGCGACGTCTGGCGTGTATAGGGCGCGGCGTCTGACGTGTATCGGGAAACGGACCAGCCCAATACACGTCTTTCTTTGTCCACTACGACGCCGCGTTAAAAACCATTTATTCCGGTCGTGTGATGTTCGCTACGCGCGTAGATTGAACGATTTTCTTTCAGAAATCATCCATGGACTGGTGCAGTGGCGGCCAATGTGTGCACGCACGCACGCGCGCACGCACGCACGCATGCGTGCATACGCACGTACGTACGCACACAGGCGCGCGCGCACACACACACAAACACACACACAGTGTAGTAACATTTGGCGATCGATGTAGGACATAAGAAAGAAAGAAAAAGAAAACGTACAGTGTCATAATTCCCTAAACACTACATTGCGCGCATCTTGCCCGGAGCAACGCGAGTATCGAGATCATCAGTTGTAGACCGCAGCCTGCTTCAAGTAGCGTGGCGAGTGAACGAATGTGTCGTTCACGTCACCAGTCGTGACGCTCCTCCTCTGATCACAGCGAGAACAGCCGGTCGCGAGGCGTATGTCCCAGCGCGATAATCCACCACATTTGCACCGAAACGTCGCATACTGTTGGGCAGGACCATTTGTGTCATAGCGCCAGCGAATGACAGCTGCATTCACCACTGTAGGCAGTCGTGATGCGCTGGTTGTAACTATGTTGGTTCACCTTCTTTCTCAACGTTAGCAGGTCTACTTCGCCGACTGACAGCGACGGGTTGGTGTGTTGCCTTGCGGGTCTGCTGTGTACAGGGAAACAAGTAACCAGACGTCATGGGGGACTTTCATCGCATCGTCACACTGACGTGCTTGCTCAGGTAATGTTAACTATATTCATGGTGAATAAATTAAGTAGCGATATATTATTATTATTATTATATATATATATATATATATATATATATAATGTACATCATAATATATAAGCTATATGTTTATATATATGTACATCATTATATATAAGCTATATGTTTATATATATATATATATATATATATATATATATATATATATATATATATATATATATATATATATATATATATATATATATATATATATATATATATATATATATATATATATATATATATATATAATGACCGCATTGACCCGTATATAAAGATATATTTTTTTGATTGGCGGTACATTTTAGCTTGATTTCATAATACGAGTCTGATACATATCAAATGTTTATCAGCGGCGTTTGAAGGACGGGCATAATTTGCTCTAAAATTGTACAGTGTAAAAAGTGTAAATACTTGAAGACTGACACGAATTGTAGATCGTTCGGAATAGCCTAGCGTGTTTTCGATGTAAATAAAATATTTGTAATGTTTCGGTTGGAAGTGGCAGAATGTATGGGAAGTCTACGTTGTTATTACCTAATTAACATTTTAATTTGGACCAACTAATGAGCTGCCGTGATGTAGCCGTGACAAGAACGCCCGCAGATTGGTGTTGTTCTGGTGCTGAGACTCTCTCTCTACACGCAGAGTATTGTTGGCAAGTGTTCCCGGTGCGGGAGTGGCTGGGGAGGAGGGCGTCGCTATGTCAGCCGACGACTTGCGGGCGGAGAAACGGCACAACGCCACGGAGTTGTTGGACAGACTGCTGCACGGCTACGACCGCAGACTCCATCCCGGCTTTGGAGGTGAGAAAGGGGACTGTTGGGAATTATGAGGCGAACGAGATGAGTTGAGAAGGAACGGAGGATAATGGACACGGAGAAGTTGCTACGATGTTATCGTAGGAAGAGAGAGAGAGAGAGTGTGTGTGTGTGTGTGTGTGTGTGTGCGTGGGCGCGCACGCGTGCGTGCGTGAGTTCGTGTGTGTGTGCGTGTGTTTGTCTGTTTGTTTGGGTGTGCATTTACATACGCCTGCGTGCGTAAGTGCGTGAGTGCGTGCGCGCGTTTCAGGGTGTGTAAGGATTGTTATTCATGTTTGTAGGGTTTGTACGGCAACCGTTCACGGATGTATGTGTTAGGTTTAATATTTATCTGGGTGTAGACATTAACATATGAACATGAATTGGTAAAAGTATAAAGCATAGAAGCACGTGAGTGCGTTGACGTGTGTGTGCGCCCCAGTAATTAATCCGTACGACTTGCTCAACTCTTTGCCACACGAATAATTATATTACCAAACATCTTCGTGTTATTTATTTCACATTGCTCAACTCCTACGTATATTCAGTTACCAGAATGATTTAAACATCAGCCTATAGAGTCTTATGCTATTGTCGATGCCTTCACCACCGCGAGCATTTTGAACAATTTGGACAAATACTTACTGGGTAATGAAACTGTGCAGATCGATGCTGCCGTAGGAGAAGGCAACGTTCACTTGAAAAACCATGTACGTGTATTATGCGTTATATGGCATAGTGAACTATGGTATCCTTTCCCATGACGTGATGTAACCTGA
>BSQZ01000010.1:1187500-1217500 GCA_033239005.1 Lamellibrachia satsuma | reverse complement strand
ACCATAGACACCTACAGTCACGTGAGAGAGGTTGACAAAGCACAGATGTGGCGCCGGTAGTTACTTGACGTTATTCACTTTGGATAAACGAGTCCTGTCAAATCCGGTTCTGCCAAACTATATTGGCCTTTGGGGCAATCGATCTCACAGCGTCAGTTGTGCATGTGAACATTTTGTATTTAAATATTAAAATTGCAACATCTGCCATTTTAATTAGTCTGTCATGTTTTCATCTACGTGGTTTACATAGATAACTAAACACAATACGAAATGACAGCTGCTCTTCAAACTATTTTGCACAAACAAAATTATCAGATGCGTGTACATCGTCTCCTACATGTTCAGTTACTCCTCACACAGAGTTAAAGAAGTGTCCCATATTTATACACTGCGTGTGGAGTCTGTGGGTACTTCGCTCTTTTGAACATTTATACGCTGCGTGTGGAGTCTGTGGGTACTTCGCTCTTTTGAACATTTATACACTGCGTGTGGAGTCTGTGGGTACTTCGCTCTTTTGAACATTTACACACTGCGTGTGGAGTCTGTGGGTAATTCGCTCTTTTGAACATTTTTACACTGCGTGTGGAGTCTGTAGGTACTTCGCTGTTTTGAACATTTAATTTGTCATTTTGGCACTTTCTATCTCCCCATGGAATTTCACTAAAATCACTTTGTCTTCAAATATGTCGACACCAACATTTAAAAAAAGGAATACCACGTGGTGTATCGAAATTGTTTATACGTTTTAATAAGTGCATTACTACTATTACTACTTAGACACTACCATGTACTTAGATACTACTATGTACTTTGACACTACCGTGTACTTAGACACTACCATGTACTTAGACACTACCACGTACTTAGACACTACCACGTACTTAGACACTACCAAGTGCTTAGACACTACCACGTACTTAGACACTACCATGTACTTAGACACTACCACTTATTTAGACACTACCACGTGCTTAGACACTACCACGTACTTAGACACTACCACGTACTTAGACACTACCATGTACTTAGTTACTACCATGTGCTTAGACACTACCTCGTACTTAGACACTACCACATACTTAGACACTACCACGTGCTTAGACACTACCACGTACTTAGACACTACCACGTACTTAGACACTACCATGTACTTAGATACTACCATGTGCTTAGACACTACCACGTACTTAGACACTACCACATACTTAGACACTACCATGTGCTTAGACACTACCTCGTACTTAGACACTAACATGTGCTTAGACACTACCATGTACTTAGACACTACCACGTACTTAAACACTACCATGTGCTTATACACTACCACGCACTTAGACACTACCGTGTACTTAGACACTACCATGCACTTAGACACTACCGTGTACTTAGACACTACCACGTACTTAGACACTACCACGTACTTAGACACTACCACGAACTTAGACACTACCACGTACTTAGACACTACTATGTACTTAGACACTACTATGTACTTAGACACTACCACGTACTTAGACACTACCACGTACTTAGACATTACCATGTACTTAGACACTACCATGTACTTAGACAGTACCATGTACTTAGATACTACCATGTACTTTTAAATGCTTTGAAACTTGTGAGTTTTTCATGCTCCTTTTACACGAACGTGTTTTCAATATATCCGCGCCTGCGTTTTGATGATTTCTCACCCACCGTGTGTTGTAACTGTTCTGACTATTTTTTTCGACGGCTCGATTAAAAATGCACTCAATCATTGATTAACGCTGTCATTTTGAGCTTTTTTAACTAACCTTAGCTACTGACACACTGAATATTCTGTGTTTGTTGCAGTTGTCAAACACATACTTCGACGGGATTAACTCATCAACTAGTCTCATTGGCTCTGACTAGTCCCTGGCGTTTGTAATTAGTTTGTAATTAGTTTGTAATTAGTTTGTAATTAGTTGCCGTCCCTTTTTCTCACAGCCGTATATCCTCTGATACATATTTAGCATTATATAACCGAACACACGACTATATGCCATGGTGCTCTGTTCTTCACCACTGAATTATATACGGACATTTAGACCAGCGAGCAAGTGTTCAGGCATCTGCGAAATGGCGACGCTAGCAATATGCCGTTATTTACGTTCCAATTGCGCCACGGCACGTTCATAGATGCACAACCACGCTTAGTAATTAGGCTTCCAGCATTTTACCATCGCAATAATCAATCTTGCAGTCATGTTAATTAATTTTTATAGCAATATAGCCTAGTTTATTTCGAATGTGGATTACTACAATTAAAAACGTCTTGTGGTATCCACACATCGTACGTCGCCGCGATGTCGGTCGAGCAAGACTATGACTAACACATCCGGAATTTAAAAGTTATTGATTCATTTATTTCGAGTGAGCAGCCGATCTCGTTGACGTTATTTTTCCACTGTTTCAGACGGCTACTCCACAAAGGACATGACGTACGCGTGGACACGCGGGCCCGACAAATCAATAGAGATCGCGGCCGACATGACTCTGTCTCAGTTTGACCTGATTGCATATCCGGCAGGCAACACGACCATCGAACATTCCAGCCGGGGTAGGTTCAAACTTCATCACTGAAACGAGTGTAGCCTGATGTTGGGTAGTTCCATCCTTCTCCACTGGGAACGCATGTAAGTAAATTCACATTATCCAAATCCGAGTTGCTAGTTCCAGACAGGAAAGCAGGCTGGGAGGGGAGGGGAAGGGAAGGGAGTGGAGGGGAGGGGAGGGGAGGGGAGGGGAGGGGAGGGGAGGAGAAGAGGCGTGCAGGCGGGCAGGCGAGCATGCGCGCAGGCGGACAGGCGAACAGGCGGACAGGCGGGCAGGCGGGCAGGCGGGCAGGCGGGGAGGCGGGGAGGCGGACAGGCGGACTGGCGGACAGGCGGGCAGGCGGACAGGCAGGCAGGCGGGCAGGCTGGCAGGCTGACAGACGGGTAGCCGGGCAGGCGGACAGGCGGACAGGCGGGCAGGCGGGCAGGCGGACAGACGGGCAGGCGGACAAACGGGCAGGCGCGCAGGCGCGCAGGCGGGCAGGCGCGCAGGCGGGCAGGCGCGCAGGCGGACAGGCGGGCAGGCGGCCAGGCAGGCAGGCGGGCAGGCTGGCAGGCTGACAGACGGGTAGCCGGGCAGGCGGACAGGCGGACAGGCGGGCAGGCGGACAGGCGGGCAGGCGGACAGACGGGCAGGCGGACAAACGGGCAGGCGCGCAGGCGCGCAGGCGGGCAGGCGGCCAGGCGATGGACAGCCGATGATGAAGATGATGATGATACATACAAACATATATCAAATATTTATTTATCCACATATATAGTATAATAGTATTAACATTATACTACCGACAGTGGCATATATTCAACCCAAACACTGGGAATATTGTTACACAAAGAAAAAGTGATTCAAACACGTAAACTAGTCCAATGCAGTGGTCTTTATAAATGTTGATACGTGTTGGCGGTTTTATTATGAGTATGCTAGCTATTCACGTTCATTGATAATTAGGTTGTACATTGTGGATTTAGAAGACTCCTATTAAGACTAATGAAATTGTTTTCAAAGGAGCCACCTTTTCTATTGTGTATTTTCGTTACTCTTTTCACTAATGGTACGATACATGTATGGAACAACTTATCCACTGATTGTTTGAATGCTAGCTGCGTGAATATGTTTTAAAACAAACTTACAAATATCTCAGAAGGGCTGGTTACACGCAGATGACATATTGTTGACCTCTCGATAAGCCACTGGCTAACTTGTCCACTTGTCCACTTGTCATCTGATTTGTTTTGGTTTGGATGGCAATCTCGCTAAATTTGGTTAAATCTGTGTGTATGTATATATATATATATATATATATATATATATATATATATATATATATATATATATATATATATATATATATATATATATATATATATATATATATATATGTATGTTATATATATTATTGTGAAATGATTAAATACGTCGGCGTGTTGTGTGTGTGAGAATTTCCACGTTGGTATTGACCTTATTAATCAACATCAAGTATCATCAGGCTGCGGCAACATTGGACAGATCAAATCCACTGGCTAATTTAGAAACTACGTCCAATGATGTGATTGTGTTTGAGAACGTGTTCCAAGTAGGCGTTCCACGAGGAGCCGCGTGTTACTTCCGGTGCATTCCAGATGCAGTATTCATTGATCTCGGCGGTTTCCCGGAAAAGATTGATCAGCTAGATAACCCGCTAACACGTCCCCTTGTTCCTTCCCTAATCCTCCTGGCCGATCCCACAACCATTAGTTATAATAAGATTACTGACGTAGCAATTTCGAACATTTGGCAGATGAATAAATGTGACAGGCCTTGACCCTTCACATCCTTCTGTCGATGTGTCAAATCGATGTCAGGAAATAGGTCGTTCTATTTAGGAGCAAGTTCTGTCAAGATGGGGACACTGCGATACATTACCCTACCCTGCTGCCTTCAGCTGCACCAGGGTTGTCGTTGCTGGTTTAGGCATGATCGCAGGATTAACATGACGCTATTTCATGGCTCAGCGTGTAACCGATTATACTCACGTGCAGGCATTTGTCTGATTGATTTAGGCCCGTACAAGAAAGCGTGTGTGTGTGTGTGTGTGTGTGTGTGTGTGTGTGTGTGTGTGTGTGTGTGTGTGTGTGTGTGTGTGTGTGTGGGTGGGTGGGTGAGTGGGTGGGTGAGTGGGTGGGTGGGTGGGTGAGTGGGTGGGTGGGTGGGTGGGTGGGTGGGTGGGTGGGTGGGTGAGTGGGTGGCTGGGGGGATGGGTGAGTGGGTGAGTGGGTGGGTGGGAGTACATATAAGAGGATGCATTGGAAATAATATGGCTGACTATCTTGACATCAAGCTAACTGCGCATCGGTCATAACGTGAAATCAACATAAACGAACATCCTGGCAAAATTTTATTGAAGTGGTGTTACTCCATGTGGGTCAAATACATAAAATAACACATTTTACCATTTTTGCTATGCGAGTTTTACATATTATGCTTTACGTAATATGAACATATCATATTGCAATATTCCTGCAATTTATTTATTTGAATAGTAAATAAATCTCGTGTTATGTCTGATTATGATCAGAGTACAGTTTTTGCATATTTTGCGGGTGAGGTAGCAGTTTATTTGTCAGATATTTCAAAACGTTTGACCCCCCAACTTGTTTTCCCTTTTTGGGCTTTTGGGGTCTAATGGATTTCAAGCAAACAAATATACTCTACTCTATATAGCATGCTTGATTTCACGATAAACACGGATTCGTATATCACGTACAGCCTATCTTGAGTAATCACGTGCAGTCTATCTGGCGTAATTACGTACACCCTATCTGACAAGTTACGAACATCCTATTTGGCGTACTCACGTACATCCTATCTGGCGTACTCACGTATAGCCTATCTGGCGTAATCACGTACAGGCTATCTGACATAATCACGTACAACCTATCTGGCGCAATCGGTGCTCCTGCAAATAACCTTAGACACTACGTCGATGCAGACATGTCAATTGTGCAAACGCTGTTCGTCGCCTACGTCGCTTTGAACAAGCGTAGAGTACAAAATTATGTATCTTTGTATTACATCGTCTCAAGTGTAACAAACGACCTGTTCGCGTTGACGCAACCTCTGTTTTTCAGGCGAGTTTTCCGTGCTGTACGTCAATTTTGCCCTTCGTCGACACACGGGTTATTTCCTCATCAACATCTATGTGCCCTGTTCGCTACTGGTCGTTCTCTCCTGGGTCGGATTCTGGATCAATCGGGAAGCGACGTCAGACCGAATTGCATTGGGTGGGTGTCGAAGCCATGGATTATGATCGCGTATATTCCCGATGACATGACTAAGTGTGGTGTCTTAGAGAGACTTCTGAGAATTTCTGCTTATGGTTTTAAATGAATTAATGCCTGCTTGAGTCAGAAAGATTGTGTATGGTATTGTTATTTCGGAGTGGACATTTATCATCGTAAGAGGAACAGCGACAGTAGATGCCGCCAATATTACTTTCTTTGGTTAAGACGGCATACGTGGTACTGCTTTGCATAGCTATATGGGACAATCATTTAAATAAAGACGCGTAGTTCTGTCACCAATAGCAACGTAGTATTTATCGCGATCACGCCGTGACGGTTTCATAAACAAAATATAAACAATCGTATTTTATCTTAGTATGTACGATTTAGTATTTGAACATTTACATTTCACCCTGTGTTTTCACTAGTTCAAAAACACTCAACACATTTACAAATGTTCATTTGTTACAAGTTACAACTGTTAACGAACTTTAGTCAAATATGCCAATATCTGATTTCTCCAATTATATATATATATATACATATATATATATATATATATATATATATATATATATATATATATATATATATATATACATACATATATATATATATATATATATATATATATATATATATATATATATTTATTTATTTATTTATTTATTTATAATTATTATATTCGTGTATTAAATTATGTTGCATATCCATAAGCATGATATCACTGTTGAAAACCGTTTTTATTTTCTTTGCTATTTTCATGAATATTAAAATTATCGTAATCAATTTCGTCATCATTATTCATGTAATCAAGGTAAACATATTTCTCCATGCAATCATTGTCATAATCTATCCAGGCATCACGGTTGTGTTGACGATGACATTTATTGGCCTGGACAACCGAGTGGACATCCCTCGAGTGCCCTACGCCACGGCCCTAGACCATTTCCTCGCCGTCTGCTTCATCCTTATCTCAGCTGTCATTGTCGAGAGCGCCGCCGTCAACTACTTCACCAAGTAAAACTACTACAACTATAACATCGTTACTGCTGTAATATTGTGTAATAGTGTTGTAATATTGCTGTAATAGTGTTGTAATATTGTTGTAATAATGTGGTAATATTGCTGTAATATTGCTGTAATATTGTTGTAATATTGCTGTAATAGTGTTGTAATATTGCTGTAATAGTGTTGTAATATTGTTGTAATAGTGTGGTAATATTGCTGTAATAGTGTTGTAATATTGCTGTAATATTGTTGTAATAGTGTTGTAGTATTGCTGCAATATTGTTGTAATATTTCTGTAATATTGCTGTAATATTGTTGTAATATTGCTGTAATACTGCTGTAATATTGATGTAATAGTGTTGTAATATTGTTGTAATATTGCTGTAATAGTGTTGTGATATTGCTGTAATATTGATATAATAGTGTTGTAGTATTGCTGCAATATTGTTGTAATATTGCTGTAATATTGCTGTAATAGTGTTGTAATATTGCTGTAATACTGCTGTAATATTGCTGTAATAGTGTTGTAATATTGCTGTAATAGTGTTGTAATATTGCTGTAATATTGTTGTAATATTGCTATAATATTGCTGTAATATTGCTGTAATACTGTTGTAATATTGCTGTAATATTGCTGTAATATTGCTGTAATATTGTTGTAATATTGCTGTAACATTGCTGTAATATTGCTGTAATATTGCTGTAATAGTGTTGATCTTCTGCGTCTTACTATAACAGCTGCATTACTATACGATATGTTAGGCAACAATTGGAACAACTGTAGTAGTAGCAGAAGGAGCTGCATAATAATGATAGTAATAATAATAGTAATAATAATAATAACAACAACAACAACAACAACAACAACAATAATAATATTAATATTAACAATAACACTAATAATAATAGTTACTAGTAGCAACAGCAGCAGCAACAACAGCAGTAGCAGTAGCAGTAGCAGTAGCAATAGCAGTAGCAGTAGTTGTAGCAGTAGTTAACGTGTTCCTATTGCCATGTCGCAGGTACTCGACGTGTGACACTCCGAGCAGTGACGACGAGACTGAGGACGACTGCTGGTCAGACAACGACAAGGTAGGACGCCCACTACGAGAGACGTGCTTTAATAGATTTCTATGTGTAGAAGTAAACATGAAGTGGCTGCAAAATGTGATCTTCAAGACATGTAGGGACTATTGGAAGACACGAAACTGGTTGAATGGTTGATACTTGATATCCATTATATTACTGTTTTGGACAGTGTCCACTGCATTCAGGTGTCCACTTCATTCAGCAGCACACCTGATTAATTTGAACTGTTTAATAGCGTTTACATAAAATGACAAACATATATTGAACTGTGAAAAGATTGGCAATACTGATGAATCAACAACGGACGCAAGCATACAAACACGCATGCACGCACGCACGCGCACACACGCACGCACGCACGCACACACACGCCATCATAGTTAATTTGAATTATCTATAAACTTCTACACAAAGTGACAAACATATATTGAATTGTGCTAGCATCGGCATTACTGATTAATCAACCATGAACGCACGCACGCACGCACGCACGAACGCACGAACGCACGAACGCACGAACGCACATTGCATTTCACACACGTGACATTATTGCATTTCGTCAACAGAAGTTCGGGAGTACACGCAATTCCCTTGCAAGAATGGACAAGTCGAACGGCCAGCCAGTGGTCACCCTGCGACTGGACGGCGTCGCGCGACAGAAGTCATCGGACGGTTGTTGTAACAAGCTGTGGAACTGCCTAAAAGGGAGCCACAGCTACCGGCGAGAGTTACGACGTCGAGGAGACCCGGACCGCACGAACAGCGTAAGTCAGCTCGACACCGTCTCTCGGATCGTCTTTCCCTTTGTCTTCGGCATCTTCCAGATTATCTACTGGACGTTGTACTTCGGGAGCCTGAAAGGAAACATCACATCAACCAGATCGACGTATTGACGCTATTAAACGACGTCGATTCCTACGCATCCGGGCATTTACCATGATTTCGACGTACTCGCCAGATGGCATCTGTGACAGTCGCCATTTTAGGGCAGAACGATCGCTTGTCTAATCGTGTCTACCGAGAGCTCATGGTTGTGCGAATGGGAAACGATTGTGTAATGTTATAAAACATGATTGATATGTTTTCAAGAGTATATGTAATTACATTTTGAGCAATTAAGTTATTGATCTAACGGCGTTGTGGCAATCTCCTATGTGGAATACTGAACGTGGGCCTATATCCAACGTGTATGTATATTATGGTAGCTATTGTATATGAACGTTCAAATACAAAAGCTACGCAACGCTTTATGACAAAATAAAGACAACAAACAATATTATTGAACAATACTCACGATAGTTCGTTTTCTTGATCATACAATTATGTTATCATATCAGAAAGTGTTTTTATTTACCTGTAGAGCTTTCACAATCTTGTCGAGATGGCTTCGCCGGTTGACAAGATTGCGAAAGCTCTATAGGTGGTGACATGTTTGGGATACGATAAACGAATTGTATGATTTTTGTTGCTCTCTTCGTTATCCCTGTAGTCATAAGTGAGGCTGCCACCGATCCATCTTTATCCCTGTAGTCCGAAGTGAGGCTGCCACCGATCCCTCTTTATCCCTGTAGACCGAAGTGAGGCTGCCACCGATCCCTCTTTATCCCTGTAGTCCGAAGTGAGTCTGCCACCGATCCCTCTTTATCCCTGTAGTCCGAAGTGAGGCTGCCACCGATCCCTCTTTATCCCTGTAGTCCGAAGTGAGGCTGCCACCGATCCCTCTTTATCCCTGTAGTCCGAAGTGAGGCTGCCACCGATCCCTCTTTATCCCTGTAGTCCGAAGTGAGGCTGCCACCGATCCCTCTTTATCCCTGTAGTCCGAAGTGAGGCTGCCACCGATCCCTCTTTATCCCTGTAGTCCGAAGTGAGGCTGCTACCGATACAGGTGGTTGTTTTCCCCTTCTTCTTCGTCACAGATCCTGTTTCACTGCTGTGTCCACCAACCGTCTCAACTCCCTCTATCCCTGACCCTCATTCTCCACTCCCCTCCCACTTCCGTCAAATCTCACTTCACGCAGTCCTCCCATCTCAGTCTCGGTCTTGGTCTACCCTTCACTCTAAACACGTCCGCTGTCTTCGTCAACAGTTCTCCTTCGTTCCTTCCATTGATTTAAAGAAATATTATTATGATTAATGCTGCTGGAAGGCTCGCTATCATAACATAACATAGCGCCTCCTTTCTTCATATCACCACGTTCACTATATGCCGCCTACATACTTGTCATGCTTTAACGAAAACAGTGCAAATACTAAACCTTATCTGTTTGATGTGATCAACCATGGAATCATATGAGATTAAAAATAAGTCCATATTCCTTGCACAAAACGACATCGTCTTTACAAGAGCACTGGCCTGAAATGTGAATGGTGACATGCCCTTGGTGACATGCCCTTGGTGGAACCCCAGTTAAGTTATCTGATTGTGACGACTCCAACGGATTCGAAATGATCCAATGATCAATTGGGAATGTGGTACATTCCTTCAACTATGTCTTCGTCTGTCTACAAATGAACTTATGCGTTGCAATGATTATCGCTATTTGGATAGACGTTCTTGACCAGCTGTACAACTGCCGGGTCGCAAAAAGGAAGAAGTTGATAAATGACTGTTGGTCGTCAGATGGGACCATCCTCTTAAAGAACATTGCGAACAAAATAATCGTTATCAAGACTCTTAAAGAATTGAATGACAATGCCAAATAAGGCATCATGGACTTACATACCCAGCTTCAGTGCTCCGTACCTGTGTACACCAAACTATGATTGTATACAGCAAATTCGCTAAGTGCTATGATATAGTGCTATGTTCTTGTAATTGCGAATGTTTTTCTTTTTCTTTCCACTGTGTTTACATGAATTCAATTTACATGTTTATTCAAACATACTTTAATGACGCCAAAACAGTGTTGTATATGTAAAAAGTATGTTAATAAGCATACTTCCTTAACCTTTATCATTTGTTCTTGTGTATATCATATTAAATGATTACCTTATTTGCAAATTAATGATGTGAAGCTAATTACCAACTGGCACTGCATTAAATGCATTTCGTCTATTCTGCCATTTAATCATTTCAAAAATGACTATGATTTCCTCAATGCCATCTCTGATTACGAATATATCGTTTTGTGATTTACAAAATAAGCTACTTAATCTTTTTGATTTGAATAATAATAGCCACAGTTTGCCTATGTACAATAATGATCCGGATTTGCAATATTTTAATAACGTTTACTCAACCGTACAAACTAACTGTGACTACTTTGTTGAAGACACTTTTATTAACAAATGTTCTTAACTGTCAACAATGAACAGAATGTTTTTTTTACTACACATTAATATTCGAAGTATTAGCTAACATCTACATGAATTAGATAAGTATCTCCATGTACTAAATCATAATTTTTCTGTTATTGGTATAAGCGAAACATGGTGTCAAGACTACAATGTCAACAGTTGTGATTTACCAGGATACAAAGCAGAACATATTTATAGGCACACTAAAGTTGGTGGTGGTGTTGCCCTCTACATTAAAGACAATATTGCATACCACACTAGATTAGACATTACTAAATTAAATGATTACATAGAATGTCAGTTTATAGAGATTCATAAAGATAGTAATTCATATGATAAAGATAATGTTGGCTCTAACCTAGCAAAAAACATTCCACAGAACCAAACCATACATGAAAAACAGCAATACTAAAACTATATATCTTGAACCGGTAACTGAAAATGAGGTATCAGCAATAGTAAACTCTCTCAAAATATCTAGTCCTGGATGGGATGATATTTCCAGTAAAGTAATTAAAAAAACATATAAAAGCGTTATTAAACCATTAACATATTTATATAATCTCTCTATAAATACTGGAATATTCCCAGATGAGTTAAAAATAGCTAAGGTAATACCTATCTACAAATCTAAGGAAAAAAATATTTTCTAACTACCGACCAATTTCAATATTACCAACTTTCTCTAAAATATTGGAAAGACTATGTATAACAGGCTGTTAAATTTTATTAATAAGTATAACATTCTGTACAAATATCAATTTGGTTTTCGAAAAAATCACTCCACTAGCATGGCACTAATGACCATTGTAGACAAAATATCAGAAGCACTACAAAACAAACAATTTGTGCTAGGGGTGTTCTTAGATTTATCTAAAGCATTTCATACTGTTGACCATGATATACTGTGTCAAAAACTCCAATGTTATGGTACACGTGGCTTAGCCAATGACTGGATTAAAAGTTATTTATCTAATAGAAGTCAATATGTGCATTATAATAACACTAGCTCAACTAAACTCTCTATAACTTGTGGAGTGCCTCAAGGTTCCATACTGGGGCCATTGCTGTCTCTATTATATATCAATGATATTGCTAATGTCTCAGATATTATTTTCTCCTTATTATTGGCCGATGACACTAGTGTATTTATACAGGGTGATCAATTGGATGATATAGCTAACAAAATGAATATTGAACTAAAAAACTTGTAGCTTGGTTAAATGCTAACAAATTATCTCTACACATTGATAAGACCCAATACATGATATTTAGAACTTCTAACAGAAAACTTATCAAACCGACAAAACTTGAAATTAATGATAATGCTATTAAACAAGTATCCTCTACAACATTTCTTGCCTTTACTATTGATAACAAACTTAATTGGGCTGAACATATTAACAAAGTTAAATGTAAAATCTCTAAAGGGGTAGGCATTATCAACAAAGCCAAAAGATTTTTAACTAGACCATGCCTGGTCACCTTATATTACTCGTTTCTATTCCCTCATTTGACATATTGTATTGAAGTGTGGGGTGGTGCATTTGACTCATATTGTTCAAGTATTATAAAGGTTCAAAAAGAAAGCGGTGATAATGCTCGTATCAGCTAATATATCAACTCATACAAAACCTATCTTTAAACTACTAAGCATATTAACGTTTAGACAACTATTTGTCTACTCAATACAAATGTTTATGTGTAAATACAACAGTGGTCTTCTACCAAAAATGTTTGGTAATATGTTTAAACTTAATCAAGATGTTCATTGTTAAAATACAAGACAATCTACACAAATACACATATCCATGGCAACTTTAGAAATAAGATGTCGTTCTGGAAGAATTAAGGGTGCTATAATTTGGAATTATTTTAACACAAGACTCAACTTTACTTCTTATTCAATAATAAACTACAAATGTATACTTAAGCAATTTATATCACACAATGATGTCAATATATAACATGTATCACAATCACAATTTGTTCGTTTTCTACACCTGCACGCTATTTTTGTGTTTAATACTATGATATATGTATTGAAATATATACTAGGGAGTATAACATTGTATAATGTTCTTCCCCTATTGTTCTCTTTACATTATCATATAGGGTTTACCTTGGTTTGATTTGTATATATTGTAAAGAGTTACAATAAATTTGAATTTGAATTTGAATCATTTTAACAATTGACTACTAAACTTACGGTGAAATTTGTTTTTTCATCTACGTGAACCTGTGATGACATCGTTATTGCCTGTGTAAATCCATCCGACCAAACGTGTAACTGAACTTTGTCCCAGTTGCGGCATCGTGAAACGCCTTGCTTTTTCAAGAATTATATCGAAATTGCTTCGGTGATTCAAATCGCAAAGACCCCAAATAAAAGTTTCACCATCATTATATGATGCTTTGAACACATATATATCCGACAGCAACCGTCGTTTACATAAGCGGGCGCGTTGGCTAATTATTTAACCACACCGCTGATGCGTGGATGGTGTTTCTATTACTACATGGGAACCTGTCTCAAACCTCTGCAGTCGATGAGTGTATGATAGGAGACGTTTTCCTGGTGCATTGTTCAATTCCCAAAAGCTTGGCTTCATTGTTGGCTTCACGGTGGGCTTCACTGTTGGCTTCTATGTTGGCTTCACTGTTGGCTTCACTGTTGGCTTCACTGTTGGCTTCTATGAAACTATCTGTAGTTTACTAACACAACTGTATGATATATTCTGCTGCGCAAGTGCTAGCTTTGTCTACTTTCTGCTGTTGCGGATAGTGGATAGTGGACAGTAGTTTTGCAGTACGACGTTATACACTGATATAGAATATGGACCATGGAAACAGCGAACACACAGCACAGTATTGACGCCGATCGAAGACGAAGTCGAGGGGAAGAACAAACTTGGACGACAACGGAACGCAATGGTAGACAACGTGAGGAAATGGACAGCCGGACGCCTGCACGGGAAGCAGCGAAGACCCCCAAATGGTTGTAGGATTTCGATTGCCCTGATTTGATCTGATGATATACAATCACGAATAGTGTATATGTGTTCACTGTTATTTTTTTTATCACTGATAGTGCATAGCGAGGCCAATCTCTGTATCAACTGGGAAACACAGTGCATAGAAGGAACTCCACCGGAGACCACCAACAAATATGAATGAACACACCGCGTATCGAGGTAATGTATTTTTATTTGCACGAGACATTTATCCTGGGCGATTGGACAAAGCAATGAACAACGCAACTAAAATAGTCGTCTCGGGGAAGCAGCAGCTCCATTTGTTTCTATTTCACACAGCCATGCGTTGACATTCAGTGCGTGTAATTAATGACCACTGCCACACCAGCGGCCATTGCTTGATTACAATGGTCGGGAGACAGACATCCATCGACACGTCAGGCCACCACATGGGCTAACCAACAAGCGATAATAACATACCTCTCCAGTTGCATTTGATTCAATCTGTTTTTTTACAATACATAATCTGACGTGGTGTTTTCAATTGTATTAGTTACTGTGTACCTTTATAATCATGGCACTTCTACAATTTTCTCCAAATCTTTTCACCTGTGAACTCCTAAGAATCCATATATATATATATATATATATATATATATATATATATAAAGAAAGACGTGTCATTGACACTTATTTTAGAAGAGGTGGCCAAAGATGCAGAAAATAAGCTTAGTCGCCGGGAGAAAAACACGAGCCGAACGAACGTGTTAGCAACACGACCATCACGCACAAGGGCGATCAATCTATTCGCTATAGGTTGGCGGTCAGACCTTCACGAATGTCATAAGTATTGTTTACGATAGATGTAACTACGCCCCCCGCGACTGATGATGTGGTCGACAATATTTGTCATTGTTCATTTCCAAACGTTTAATAAGATGGTGTGTGTGTGTGTATGCGTGATGCGTGCTTGTGTGTGCACGCGAGGGTGTGTATGAGTGTGTGTGTGTGTGTGTGTGTGTGTGTGTGTGTGTGTGTGTGTGTGTGTGTGTGTGTGTGTGTGTGTGTGTGTGTGTGTGTGTGTGCGTGCGTGTGTACACAGGTTTGTGCGCGGGTGCGTGCGCTTGCGCGCGTGTTTGTACTTGCATAAGTGGATGTACAAACCTACGCAAACAGTCAGAGATTATAATGATCGATATGAATTACCTCTCGCCAGAGCAAACATACATGCCACCGACTCGCAAATATTTGGTTGACTTAGGAGTATGGAGATTGCCTCAAGTATGGGTGTTTGTGATTTAGACATTTGAAAGTAATGAAGCGATGAAGAGTGCATGTGTGTTTGTTCTACGCGGAGCGCGAAAGATCCAAATATTTTAAGATTTCGAAGATCCATGAAAAGATCGTGCGATTTATTTCAAAGCAGTTTCAACAGTTTCAAACCAGTTTCAACAGTTTCAAAGCAAAATTGCACGGGTGAGGTTTTGCATTATCATATCTCATGAAGTATGACATTCATTAAATTGTTACAATTTCTACGTCATCCGAGAGATATTTAAGTGAATAAAACACAATCTAAGTGACTGCGATGCTCTAGAATGGCGCCGTGCTAGCGGTAGGTCAAAGCAGAGGCGTTTAATGTGCGGCAGCTGCGACATCAGAGTGGACTTTGCCAAGTCCGGTTGAGGACGGGCAGAGTCTCAAGTGTAGGGGTTTTAAGTTTGAGTGTAGGAGTGTGTTGAAGTTAGGAACCGTTCACAATTGTCAACATCTACCTATTCGTCCAAACCGTGCTGGAGAGAAGAGGGTACTAGCATTGTGTCAGGGATTTTGCAAAGAAATTGTCACTGATATCGGGTTAGTAGGAGTAGGACGACCAATGCTCTTGTTCAGCAGTTATGCACAGAGGAGAGTTTCATAGATTGTTGTGGATTCTTTGTTGGGAGAGAGGACACGTCTAAGAGGCATTGTTATGTTTCTTCTAATCAATCCAAGAATTTGATTACCCTTTGAAGCTGCAATACGACACTGCTCTGAAACTTTCATATCAGCGCTTATTGTAACTCATAAATCCTTTTCTTTTACAGTAGTACCCAGAACAGTATCTCTCATTTTATAGTTTACATTCAAGTTCCCATGTCCTGTATGTAGGCATTTACATTTCCCAAAATTGAACAGCATCTGCCATTTCTCAGACCATTTCACTAATCTGTCTAGATAGTTCTGTAAATGTTGTTTATCACCATCAGTATTAACCTTTCTAAACAGTTTTGTGTCATCCGCAAATTTCAGTACGTTACTTGTTATACTTTCGTCCAAGTCATTGATATAAATTAAGAAAATATAGGTCCTAATACTGATCCTTGAGGTACCCCACTCAAAACCGATTTCCAATTTGAAACTTCTCCATCTACTACAACTCGTTGTCTTCTGTCAGTCAGCCATTGTTCTATCCAGTCAGTTATGCTATCCCCGATACCATGGGCTTTTAATTTAAGTAGTAATCTTTGATGTGGCACTTTGTCAAAAGCTTTCTGAAAATCTAAGTAGATAATATCTACTGGCGATCCCACGTCTATCCACTTAGTGATTTCTTCCAAAAAACATAACATATTTGTTAAGCATGACCTCGCTTTAAGGAATCCATGTTGAGATGAATTTAATAATCTATGCTTAACGAGGAAGTCCACCATATGGTCTTTAATTAACCTTTCTAATAATTTACAAATCACTGACGTTAAACTCACTGGTCTGTAATTCTCTGACTTATTTCTCGAACCCTTTTTAAATAATGGTATGATGTTTGCTTCTTTCCATTCAAACGGAACAACTCCCTCTTTTAATGACAAGTTGAATACTCTTGCAAGTGGTATACTGATTTGATCTACTGTTTCCATTAGTAATTTTGGAGGAATCCCATCCACTCCCGGTGATTTGTTATCCTTCATTGCCTTTATTTTCTTAGCTACCAATTCTGGAGTTACAACTAACGGACCTAAATAGTCAGATTTAGCCACCTAAAATTTAGCATCAGCAACTGGTAATGAACTAATATCTTCTTTGGTAAACACTGAACTGAAGTAACCATTTAGGTCTTCCGCCATTAAAAACCCCTGTGATATGATATTTCCAGCACTGTCTTCTAGAGGTCCAACCTTGTCTTGTACGTTTTGTTTACTCCTGAAATATGCATAAAAACTCTTGCTGTCATTTTTTATGTTACATGCCAGTTTTTGCTCATAGCTTCTTTTAGATTGTCTGATTTCAGTTGTAGCTGCATTAAGTGCCTCTTTGTATTTTGCATAGTCTTCTTCCTTTCTGGTACCCCTATAAACCCTCCACATAGTTTGTTTTAGCATTATTTTTCTAATTGCCTCTTTTGACAAGTGTTTCTTTCTACACCGTTTTCCTTGTTTTTGGAAGGGAACAAATTTATCGATGATACTCTCAATTTCATATTTTAGAATATTCCAACATTCAATTGCAGTCTTATTCATCAGCATGTTATTCCAATCTAGCTTTGCTAAATATTTTCTCATATCTTTGTAGTTACCTTTGTGGAAGTTTCTCTTTACGTTTTCTTATTTTTACTTTCTGATTTTACATTGATGTCAAAATGTATTTGATTATGGTCACTATTACCCAATGGTTCAAATACTTTTACATTGTCCACTAATTCGTTTTGTGATGACAAAACTATATCTAATACATTTTATCCCCTGGTTCGTTCTAGTACGTGCTGAGTAAGAAAGCTATCCTGGATTAAACATAGAAATTGTTGATCCTCAATCCCTGTGCTCTCTAGATAATTCCATTGTATGTGTCCATGGTTAAAATCTCCCATTATGATACATTCCCCTTTACTAACTTCCTTTATAGCATTTTTTATTTTTGTGTTGTCCTCTTCGTTTATGTTTGGACTTCGGTAAACTAATCCAATAGTTAATTTTGAATTTCCTGAAACAATTTTGCACCAAACAGCTTCATCGCAATATGCTTCCCTTTCTAGTTTTATTTCATAAGCCTGAATAGATTCTTTAACATATAAAATAACTCCCCCGCCCCTTCTTCCTATTCGATCTTTCCTAAACATTACGTATCCTGTCAGTCCTAATTCAGCATCAGTTATACCTATGTTGGCCCATGATTCAGTTATACCAATTATGTGAGGGTCAATATCTTCTACCATAATGTTTAATTCGTTTTTCTTATTTACTATGCTCCTTGCATTTAAGCATACGCATCTATAACCTTTTTCAGAGATGTTTTTCGGATGATTTGATATTGGTTTATCTGTGCTAGTGGCCTCTTGTTCTGCTTGAGGCGCCTCTAGGTAACCCCCCTGCACTTCTAGTTTAAAGAATGTTTACTTCCAAAAATATTTGTCATTGTACCCAAATGGCTATCTACTGCTGCTGAAAGTTTGTCCGCGAATACTGCCGCCCCCTTTCCACTTAAATGAAGCCCATTCTTCATGTACATATCGGCCCTCCCAACAAAACTTCCCCATAAATCCACAAATCCAACTTCCTCTTCCCTACACAGCCTCTGGACTAACATGTTGATTGCCATCCCCCGACAATTTCGATATATGTGACCCCTCCTGCCCATTACAGGTAAAATCCCTGACAGTATTACCTGCTCAACCCGCGTCTGTTTTAGTGTTCTGACCAACTGCTTATATTTCCTAACTATGGCAGTTGTACCCTCCCTCTCTACGTTATTTGTCCCTACGTGTACTAAAACAGATCCCCCTTACCCGAGCCTACGATGTTTTTTACCCTCTCGGTTATCGCCTCTATTTTGGCTCCAGGCAAGCAGACCACCACATCATCTCCTTTGTTTAAGACTCTGTCGGTCTTCCTAACTATCGAATCCCCCACAAACACCCTCGCTCTCTTCCTCACCCCCTCTATCACTGCTGCAGAATAACTCTTCCTTTCGATCCCCTCCATCACATTCTGTCCTGACCCCTTCCCTCCTGTCTCCCCCACTTCCCTCTCCTTTGCTCTTGTCTCTCCCACTCTCCTCTCCTTCACTCCGGTTGTTTTTCCTTCCGTCTCCCCCACTCCCTTCTCCTTCCATCCTGTCTCCCCTACTCCCCTCTCCTTCACTCCGGTTGTTTTCCCTCCCGTTTCCCCCACTCCCTTCTCCTT
This sequence comes from Lamellibrachia satsuma, assembly GCA_033239005.1. NCBI lineage: Eukaryota > Metazoa > Annelida > Polychaeta > Sabellida > Siboglinidae > Lamellibrachia > Lamellibrachia satsuma. The sequence continues at coordinate 1,198,132 of BSQZ01000010.1, read as the reverse complement.
CCCTCCTGTCTCCGCTACTCCCCTCTCCTTCACTCCGGTTGTCTTCCCTCCCGTCTTCCCCACTCCCTTCCCCTTCCCTCCTGTCTCCCCTACTCCCCTCTCCATCACTCCGGTTGTCTTCCCTCCCGTTCCTTTCCTTCCCGTCTCCTTACGTCCTGTGTCCCTATGACCTGTCACCTTCCCTCCTCTCAGCTTCCTCCCAGGCTGAGGTGAGTTCTCCCTAGCATCTCTTGTGTCTTTCCCCACTTTATCGTCTACTGTTCCCCCACCGGAACTACTGGCACAACCCCCCTGTTCCCTTCCGATCATTGCCACAACGAGCAGCCTCAGCTCTTCCAACTCCACCTCTAGTTCCTTCATCTTCGCGCATCCCCTACACTCAAAGCTAAAACTATCTGCCTGGACCTCAGCCCAGGACTTCTCGCACCCAGACTTGACGAAGTCCACCCAGTTACTGCAACTGCCACAAATTAAGTGCCTTGTGGCCTTTAATAGCGGACTAAACCATTACATTTTTAATACAATACCTCCCTACTCAACACGTGCTAGAACCAACCAAGGGATAAATTGTGTCAGATAGTTATTAATATAATAATAATAAAATAAATATATTTCATTTCAGGCAAGACCCATATATATATATATATATATATATATATATATATATATATATATATATATATATATATATATATATATATATATATATATATATATATATATATGCAGTAAAAGTATATGCAAAATAAGTTAGAATAAAAAATATATATAATATATATATATATATATATATATATATATATATATATATATATATATATATATATATATATATATATATATATATATATATATATATATATATATATATATATATATATATATATACATATATATAAAGTACACACGACATGAATTAAAAGTATACAATACATCAATCCAATGTTTAAGCACTGGACTTCGATAATAAATCAAACTGTGAAAATAATTCACAAAACGTGGATTATCGGACTTTTCTAACCGGCATAAAAGGCTAAATACGGACGAGCGAATGCGTTTGTTAAAGGATTTCACATAATTAATAGCGAACATATGACTTGCACTACAACGGGGTGAAAAGTTGGGTAAAATTATAAAACTGTTGTTATAAGCAACAGTAATACCTTTCACACTCTGTTTTTTCATTACACCAAAGATTTGAAGTATACGTTGAACCACAGTATGAATTAAATAAAGTTGTTTTAATGGTACTGTTGCATAAGTAACATTTTCCGGCTAAAACAATTTCCTGCGCACAAATACATATTTTCTGCCTGGCAATATCATCATCATCAGTAAGGTTATTGAAACTGTTATACTTTTGTCTTCACAAAACGAATTAGTGGACAATGTAAACGTGCATGAACTACTGGATAATAATATTTACAAATATCTCAGGAAGGCGGGTTGCATATAGACTCTCGATAAGCCAATTGCTTCCTTGTCCACCTCCCATCTGGGCCCTTCACTCGGTTGTTAAATCTTAGTAATATTCATAATAAAATATATCTTAACATCGACATTTTAGCTTTGAATGGTAACTCAAGGGCATCCAAACCTGTTTCAACGCTGCAGCCACATTTGGCCGCTTTTAGAGTGTTCAGTCTCGCGTGAAGTATCACCATGACGACGTCTCAGCCGTAGCCGTGTTTTTATACCTGTACAGCAGGTGGCGGTGTCTCCCCATTCATATGTGTATTCATATATTGTTGACACTCTGCGTTTCTCTGTCGGTTGTGACACGTTTGTCCGTCCCGAACGTACGCTCTCGACCGAAAGGAGGGGTTCGGCTACCAGAAGGGATTCGTCGACTAACGGTTTTCTCTGTCTGGACGATCAGCTGCAGGATCCTTCGACTGTGCACTTGCTTTTGGGAGATCCTTTCTGACCATCCATAGCGATATAATGTGCCAGGTGAGATCGACCTCATTATGTTGTCCTATTTCAATGGCTGATCGTTGAGTTGCCAAAAACGTTAATTTCGGTTACCGTTTTGGAAAGTCATCGTCATACGTTAGAATGTCCATTTATCGCCCAGTACAGATAGTTGTGTTGTGCCAACACACCCCAACAGTGCCAGCACATCCCAACACACCCCAACACACCCTACCACACCCCAACAGTGGCAACACAACACAAGGGAGTCATTTATCTGCACTGTTTGATTTGTTTCAATGACCAGGTAATCTCTGAAACCACCAACATATAGACCAGTTGGTCGTTTCATGTTGCATGAATACCAGCTCATGCATTGACCAGTTGACCTACATAGCACTTTTTCAAAGAGCGCGTTGTGAAAGTGGATTCACAAGTCAGACAATGATTTCATAATCTGTTGAGGGTACTGCTCACTACAGAGCACTTTTTCCAATGGCATGTTGTGAACTGTGAACATTCAAATGCGCATTCAAATGCATTTGCATTTGATAACAAGCCTGTTACCGGTAGGCCTAGTCCCGTTAGTTCGGAGGAACACCGTAGCACTGCGCAATTAGTGTAACGACAATATTGTATTCGGGGCTGTCATCTAGACGTGGCCACTATCCAGGCCAATGCTTTGGACAACTTAACTTGGTAGCCCTGTTATAGATCATGAAGGGATTCCAGTCAAAGTTAATGGTGCGTGGTCCTTTTCTGGTCGTGTCTTTGTTATACGAGTCAAGTTAGCAGGCGAATGAAGTCAACAATAAGGTGACACACACAACTCCTCAGGGCAACCTGCCACAGTGTTACGCTGTCTGTTGTCACTACGGACTGACTATTGTAAAACTTTCTTTTGACAGAAATTGAGAATAAATTGTGGTGTCACGGTTAGTTCGCACACGCAGCTCATGTGTACATGGAAGTATGGACACACGTAGTTGTATTTCTTGAACATTTCAGACTGTGTGCTTCACCTGGCAAGTGTACAAAGACGCCAGGGCTTCATATTCAGATCCTATATTCCGTACATACAACGGAATGCTCACTTGTTGTTACCGAGTAAGAACATTCTAGGATTACATTGGGATTTATCGCCGAAGAAAAGTGCTATGGTCAATCGCAGCTGTCCCATAAATATGTAGTATACGATTGACAGCTTAGCCTAGGTCTTACTCGGTATATTTGGTCGCATATTCTCTTTCAGCCAGCGGCTAGATATTTTAATTTGTCGTCAAGCAGTACATAGTAGGGCCAGCAAGACTACTTCACATATATGAATGAATAACTTTATTTTGGCTACACATACAATTTGAGATATTTACAATATGATATGAGTCAGAAATTATACAAATAGCAGAGCAACCAAGGAGATCCTCTAGAAACCCCGCGGGGCTTATGACGAGGACCACCCAGAAATAAATCAACATAATTATTTTGTTTCCTTAGGCTTAAGCCAAAAACATATACTACGCAATGTTATTGTAATTGAAATACAATACAATGTAAAAAAATTGCTTAAATATGTACATACAAATTGTAATTATAACCTAACTAATTATTGCACGTGAATACGCTACAATGTGAACATGAACACATTTAGTAATGCAGGAAAAAATTGCTTAAATATGTACATACAAATTGTAGTTAGAATTTTATAAACAAATACTACACTAATAACCTAACAAATTATTGCACATGAATACATTACAATGTGAACATGAACACATTAAGTAATGCAGGAACCATGAATACATTAAATACTACACGAACATCAATTCATTAAATATTACATGAACATCAATACATGGTTTTTTCTGCCATGTTAAAATAATGGTAGATGTAAAGTATATGTTATACAAATAAAATTTAGCCTCAAAAATGTTGCTTAAATATCAACATACAATTTGTACTTTGAATTATATGAACAAATAATACACTAACTACACAACTGTCATGTATTCATTAAATGTGAGCATGAATACATTAATACACGATCCTGACTACATTAAATATTACATAAGCATTAAACACATGGTCTTCTCCACCATGTGAAAATAAATGTAGATATAGAGTACATTTTGTACAAATACAAAGTTGTATTTTTTTTGCAGTGTTTACTGTAAAGTCATTGGTATTTAGAGAGTAACAATTCTTTCAGTTTATTTTTAAATTGGTTAATGGACACAAGCAGTTTTAATTTACTAGGTAATGCATTCCAGAATACTGGTCCTGAATAGTTTATTGTACATTTCCTGCTGTTTGTTCTTATGTTTTGGATATAATAGCTATTTTGGTTTCTTAGATTATGTTTGTGGATATTTTGTATTCTCGTAAGCATTGATGACATAGAATCTGGGAGTTTGTTATTTGCTGCTTTATACATAAAAATTCCTAGTTGATGTTTATATAGATCATCCAATTTTAATAGTTTTCACTTTGAGAATAGAGGATCAGTGTGTGCGATGTAATGAGAATTTGTGATTATCCTAATAGCTTTCTTCTGTAGTATTCTTAGTTTGTTTATGTTTGTACAATATGAATTTTCCCACAATAGAGTGCAATATTGTAAATGTGATAAGATCAATGAACAATAAATAGTTCTCATTATATACATAGGGAGAAAATGTTTTAATTTGTTAAGCATTCCCACATTCCGTGCTATTTGTTTTGATAGGTTGTCAATATGTGTTGTCCAACTTAAGTGCTCATCTATAAATATCCCTAGGAATTTGGTGAATTTAACATGCTTTATTTTGTTTCCATCTACTTGTATTAAGGCACTGTTGATATTGTATTTTTTTCCTTTTGGTGTGAATATAATAAAATTTGACTTTTTGGTGTTTAGGGAAAGTTTGTTGGTATGGAACCATGTTGAGATTTTTTGTATTTCTATGTTTACGTCTTCGATGAGAGTGTTGAAGCACGTATGAGCATGAAAGAGACTTGTGTCATCTGCAAACAGTATAGGATTTAGGATATCTGATACATTTTCAATATCATTTATATATAAAATAAAGAGTAATGGGCCTAATATAGATCCTTGTGGAATTCCACATGTAATTGTCATATAGTTTGAGTCTGCTGTGTTATACGACACATACTGTCTTCTGTTATTAAGATAGCTTTTAAACCAGTTGCAGGCATTACCTCTTATACCGTAGCATTGAAGTTTGTTTATTAAAATGTTATGATCTATTGTATCGAAAGCCTTGGATAGATCAAGAAAAACACCTATATCATACTTTTTATGGTCCATGTTACTTGATATTTTATCAACCAAATCAATCAGTGCCATATACGTAGAATAGTTTTTCCTAAATCCGTATTGTTTTTTTGATATTATGTTGTGTTCTGCTAAAAAATTGTAAAGCCTATTGTACATTAGGCGTTCCAGTAGTTTTGAGAGGCATGGAAGGATAGAAATAGGTCTATAATTTGAGAATAGTTCAGGGTTTTCACTTTTATACAAGGGGATAACCTTTGCTATTTTTAGTTTGCTGGGCACAATGCCAGTCATAAGTGAATTATTGAAAATGTGTGCAAGTTGATTTGCAATTTGTGGTATAATTTGTTTAATAATGTGTGGATCAACATTGTCGAATTCACTTGATTTCTTTGAATTTGCTTTCTACAAATAATGATTCATATAGACAATTCTCAGAGTTTGTATTTATGTCATTTCTTTCCTTAAATTTTAACCTGTTAGCAATATACATACCAACACCACCTCCTCGTTTTTCCATTCTAGGTTTTGACAGAAATGTGTAATCTGTCATATTATAACTATCAATGCTTTCCACCGGCTTTATCCAAGTTTCAGTTATACCTATACAGTCGAAATTAACATTTAGTGATTTTAGACTATATTCAAGTTTGTCAAAATTTTTGGATAAACTTCTACAATTTATTGTCAATGTAGAGAACTTACTGTTTGTGTCACATTTACACTGTAGGTTGTAAAGTTCAGAGTCGGTGTGATAATTGCACTTTCTTAAACAGTCTTGTACATTACCTAGATAGTTTGTCTTACATCCTCCCTCAGTGTCTTCTATAATACCGTCTATGTTAAAACATGGATTTTTTTCGATAGTCATGTCTAAGTCTAATTTCACACACAAGTACTGTTGTCTATGTACAGTTTCACATGGGGTTTCCTATTCACTGTCGACACAGTTCACGTAAGTTAACAAGATCTCTTTCGTGCACGATTGTTTCCTTTCTGCCGCTGGTCAATAGGCATATAATCCGTCCGTCAATCGTCCATGTCGATTTGACTCCATCAACTGTGCGCGCTTTCCGTAATAACTCCATTCGCTGTTTCGTCAAGTTCTCTGTAATCACCAGTCGTGTACCTTTTAGCTTGCGCTTTGCACTGAAGATCGATCGTCTCGCATCGTACGATTTCAGTTTCACGATAATCGGCCGTGGCTTTCCATTCGAGCTTCCGTTGTTGTGAGTGTGGCCAAGGCGGTGGCTACGGTCGATACAGTCACTCGTCAGCTGCAGGCCGAGTTTCCCATTGCACACCGACAGGACTGCCTTGTCGGAGTCTGTCTGCTCCTCGGAGACACCGTGCAACAGGAGGCAGTTCCGACGGCTGTACTGTTCTTGTGTGTCACTGTCATCCCGTAGCTCCTTGTTGGCCCGTTCCAAGTCGACAACACGCCTCTCCAAATTTCGTATCGTGTCTGTTGTGTGGCCATTGTCGACAGCGCATGACTCGTAGATGTCTTGTTTGATATTATCCAGGACACCGTTTTTTAGAACATTTTTGGCTAGCTTTTCAAGAAAGTTTGGGCTATCCATGAGTTTTTGTATGATCGCCTGGGTTACCGTCTCCAGTATTTTCTTCATGATGTCATCGTCATTCTGAATCAAGCTGAGGACGGCGGCTCGCACGTCGCCATCTTGAATGGTCATCGAAGCAGATTCTGTGGTTCTGCTTCGAAGTTCATCATTCACTTTAGTCCTGTTTTCGGTTTCTGGAAGGCATGGCTGTATTCACAACAGCACTAGTTACCTGCTAGCGTAGTTTTTTCAGTATGTGTTCTCGCTTAAAGTGCTTTTTAGAAGTTTAGTTATAGAGCTGACTTTTCACTGAACACTAGCATGCCGCCTCGTTTTCGAATTCCTCTCGGTTGCCTATTCACACTGCATGACGGAACAGATAACTAGATGTACGAAAAATTGACACAGGGCACGCCGCCGAGTTTCTAATATATTATTATTACTGTATTAGTGTCCATTCCACTGGAAATGTTAAATAAATAATGTATAATCTCATGGGACAGGAGCACAGCGACGTAGATCTGTGATCGTTCTTCAAAGCCAGAGGACGCCGCAGTCCCGAATACAATATACACATCTGTCGTGACGCACTGTTCGACTCATATCCTTTGTTTGTGCTTCATACGTCTAATTACGCTAATTTAAAATGTTAACAGTTGAGGTATTTCATGCAGGGGATCGGAATTACAACGTCGCTCCCTTGAGTTTACCACTTTTTATTTCTAGTAAACTCGTGGGCCGAGAACATATACGGCGTGAGACCGAGACAACATTGTCACAGTAAATGGCCCTACGTACTTCTGAAACGACCGCAATCCGGCAAGCGACCGCAGAACGGCCTTTAATCGAGACGGCTATCGACAGTCTCGGGCGATGACAGCAACATACCTAAGTCTCCATAGAAACGACGGTATAGACCGAAGCTGCCCAAAGAGAAACGGACCCAGACAAATAGCGCCACACAGTGACACAAGTTCAGAACTAAACTGGACCAACTAAACGGGAACTATCTGAATAATACCAGTACAACAACAATTACCCTAGACTCAGGCGGCACTACGTACGTCACTACTGAAACGTACGTCACTACTGAAACGTACGTCACTACTGAAACGATCACAAACAAAACCGAGGACACACATAAACCGAAGTGGTCCGATGATGAATTTACCCCGGGTCGTAACAGACAACAAGCCGAAACTCCCCAGTTAGACAATATTCAGGCAAAAACGGCCTTAGACTAATGTGGCCCTCATAGACATAAATAGAACACACCGTTAGTAAATATGGGGACTGACTGATGATGTAACTCTACGGTGGCCCTACACTGAAATAGCCCCAAACTAACGACAGTTGACGTTACGCCAAACAAAGACTGGTCTCAGTACCATCAATGCTTTGAATGAAGGCACGAAAGTTATTTTAATTTCGGAGGACTCGGAAAGTTGTTAATGGTGCATAAATGTTTCGCTTGTCCCTAACTCCAACTGTTTTCCTTGCACAACAATTTTCAATGGATTTTGAGAAAATCGGCAATTTGTGTTTACATATTTAGTTATTAGCTATGTGCGTAAGAATTCCTCCATAGTGCTACATATTTAACATTGCATACAAAGTATATAGTGATGTAGAAGGTATACAGGCATACTAGAAACTACACAAATCACAAACAGGCACATGATACAACTGAAATGAGTCGTTCAAAAGAATATTTGAGCATAAATTGGCATGTAATATGTAACATTACATCAACGGTTATGTTTGTTTTAGGAATACACAGAAAGTTCCCGATCTAATCGGACCACTAAAAGACAGTGTAGAAAGTATAATGTCAGACGGGTTGGAATAGCAGAGTACCTAAATGGGTACTTAAAAAACTTGTGCATATAGTCTCTGGGTTTATCAACATTTTATAAGTGTGGTCAAATGAAGTATAAGTGATATGGGCTAACACTTATTCGTGTGTCCATTGCCTGTTGTTAATGTCAATATTTATAATCGTTGTAGAATGCGTGTTGGTTGCTGTTGCTGGTGGCGGTGAGCGTCCACTGCAGCTATGGTAAGTTCCTGTGGTAAGTCATTGGTGCTTGCTGAATGTGGAGTGCATGTTCGGTTGGTACGGCAGCTCCATCTGGTGACTAGTGGCGCATGTCTAGTTTTGCTGCCTGGCGGGTAGTACGGGCACTACTGCTAGGCGAGTAAGTTGTGTCAGTCCCAGTACCAGTTACACTTACATAGTGCATGCACTACTTACATAGTGCATGCACTACTGGGCGGTAACTCCCTCTGCCGACTAGTATTGTCTGTCTATGCCTGCTGCTTACCGCAGTGTACGGGTGTTACTGCTGTGTACGTTCATTGTGTCAGTCCCACTACCAGCTACTGCTGTGTACGTTCATTGTGTCAGTCCCACTACCAGCTACTGCTGTGTACGTTCATTGTGTCAGTCCCACTACCAGCTACTGCTGTGTACGTTCATTGTGTCAGTCCCTCTACCAGTTACTGCTGTGTACGTTCATTGTGTCAGTCCCACTACCAGCTACTGCTGTGTACGTTCACTGTGTCAGTCCTACTACCAGCTACTGCTGTGTACGTACATTGTGTCAGTCCCACTACCAGTTACTGCTGTGTACGTTCAGTGCGTCAGTTCCACTACCAGCTACTGATGAGTACGTTCATTGTGTCAGTCCCTCTACCAGCTACTGCTGTGTACGTTCATTGTGTCAGTCCCTCTACCAGTTACTGCTGTGTACGTTCATTGTGTCAGTCCCACTACCAGCTACTGCTGTGTACGTTCACTGTATCAGTCCTACTACCAGCTACTGCTGTGTACGTACATTGTGTCAGTCCCACTACCAGTTACTGCTGTGTACGTTCACTGTGTCTGTCCCACTAACAGCTACTGCTGTGTACGTTCATTGTGTCAGTCCCACTACCAGCTACTGCTGTGTACGTTCATTGTGTCAGTCCCAGTACCAGCTACTGCTGTGTACGTTCATTGTGTCAGTCCCACTACCAGTTACATAAGCGTCGGCAACTGTTGAATATTGAGGGGGGAGTGGAGTTGATAATTGCGAGCACATTGGTGGGGGGGAGTAGAGCAACAGCCCCACATCATTTCTGAAACATGTGAGTTAACAGCGACACCCTTAGATGCGAATAGCAGTATCCGTTTGTCTGTCTGACATCTCCGGCTGATGATGTAGTCATTGCACGTGTAACAGAGAACACCGGAGAGCTGCCAAGGACGGACACATAAACAGAGAATACCGGAGAGCTGCCAGGGACGGACACATAAACAGAGAAGACAGGAGAGCTGCCAGGGATGGACAGATAAACAGAGAACACAGGACAGATGCCAGGGACGGGCAAATAAACAGAGAACACAGGAGAGCTGCCAGGGATGGACAGATAAACAGAGAACAAAAGAGACCTCTCAGGGACGGACAAATAAACAGAGAACACAGGAGAGCTGCCAGGGATGGACAGATAAACACAGAACACATGAGAGCTGCCAGGGATGGACAAACAAACAGAGAACACAGGAGAGCTGCCAGGGACGGACAAATAAACAGAGAACACAGGAGAGCTGCCAGGGACGGGCAAATAAACAGAGAACACACGAGAGCTGTCAGGGACGGACAAATAAACAGAGAACACCGGAGAGCTATCAGGGACGGACAAATAAACAGAGAACACAGGAGAGCTGCCAGGGACGGACAAATAAACAGAGAACACAGGAGAGCTGCCAGGGATGGACAAATAAACAGAGGACACAGGAGAGCTGCCAGGGATGGACAAATAAACAGAGAACACAGGAGAGCTGCCAGGGATGGACAAATAAACAGAGAACACAGGAGAGCTGCCAGGGATGGACAAATA
>BSQZ01000010.1:1070000-1182500 GCA_033239005.1 Lamellibrachia satsuma | reverse complement strand
AGCAAAGGGCAAGCCAATGCAAAGGCGAGACAGCTCTACTCAAAAGTTAGATCGACACAGTTGATAAAAATTGCATATATCAAGATATTTCGGCAGTAAAAGCATAGTGTCCAAATATTTTTCCACGTGTTCCAATATCCCTAATCAAACCACCGAGTAATGCAAAGACAAAGTAGGCCGCTGGTTCAACTTCCAAGCCTAGAGCTTGTACAAACTAAACATGGAATTTAAAAACACTTTGATAAATAAATATGCATGGTACTGCCAAAACAACACTGTTGTAAATACATGTACATTTATGTTATTTTTGAGGTTTTTAATCCCGGGCATTTGTTTGCAACGGCGAGAATCCGAAGGCTTCGGCCAATATATCAGATCTCGTTTGACACAAGTCGCTGTCGCTACTAACTCCGTTTTTGTGACTGTGACCGCGTAGTTGACTCGTACATGTACGGAATGACTTGAACCGATAAGTTTATGTCAGTTGCACCGTCAGAATCGCAGTCGCTCGACATTTTACGTGATCTAAATCTTGCTAGAAGCTAAGTGCGTATGAACTGGCGTAGGCGAAGTTGGTTTGTTTGGTCAAATGATGTCAAGCAGCCTGACATCTACCGGCAAAAATCCATAAACTGGTTTCGGAAAGTGTCGTTGGGAATTTAGGTATATCTCCCGTTTTATGAGTAAATTAATGTAACTTTTTACAATTTCATGACTGAATATGAATAAGGGGATATAGTTCTATGCAGAAAGAGTGAAAACAAGTAAATATAACCGACCTTTGCATATGATCTTTAAATGTTTCTAGTTGTCTAGCATCATATGATTAATCATTTGTTTTGTTTCAGGGATGGCAGGTGAAAACTGCACGAAGCGCAGTGACTGCAGCGGGTTTCTAGTGTGTAACAAATACATCCAAAAATGCTTATGTGGTACATATAGTACATCGTACTATATAACAGGGGATTATGGTATTCACCACGACTCATGCGTTCCTGATGGAGGTATGTGATTGTTCCATACGGCTCTATTCCCCAGAGCGTATATATATATATATATATATATATATATATATATATATATATATATATATATATATATATATATATATATATATATATATATATATATATATATATATATATATATATACGGATCGCCAGTAGATATTTTCTACGTAGACTTTCAGACAAAGGGCCACAGCAAAGATTACTACCTAAATTAAAAGCCCATGGTATCGAGGATGGCGTAATTGATTGGATAGAACAATGGCTGACTGACAGAAGACAGCGTGTTGTAGTAGATGGAGAGGTTTCAACCTGGAAATCAGTTTTGAGTGGGATACCACAAGGATCAGTATTAGGACCTTTATTATTCTTAATATATATCAATGACTTAGACGACAATATAACAAGTAACGTACTGAAATTTGCGGATGACACAAAAGTGTTTAGAAAGGTTAACACTGATGGTGATAAACAATATTTAAAAAATGATCTAGGCTGATTAGTGAAATGGCAGATGTTGTTCAATTTTGGGAAATGTAAATGCCTATATATAGGACATGGGAACTTGGGTGTAACTTGTAAAATGGGAGATACTGTTCTAGGTACTACTGTTAACGAAAAGGACTTAGGAGTTATAATATACGCTGATTTGAAAGTTTCAGAGCAGTGTGGTATTGCAGCTTCAAAGGGTAATCAAATTCTTGGATTTATTAGTAGAAATCTAACATACAAGGAGAAAACTTTAATTAAACCTCTTTATAAAGCAATAGTTAGACCCTATTTAGAATACTGTATACAAGCGTGGAGACCATATCGTAAGAAGGATATAGACACGCTTGAACGCATACAGAAGAAAGCAACTAAATTTATTCCAGAACTGAGAGACCTTAGTTATGAAGAACGCCTGAAAGAATGTGGTTTAACAACCCTAGAGACAAGGAGGTTAAGAGGAGATCAGATTGAAGTGTTAAGATATTGAATGGGTATAAAAATGTTAATAGAAATACGTTTTCTTCACTCAAGAAAGGGAGCAGAACTAGAGGACACGAGGTAAATTTAGTAAAGGATCAGTGTAGATCAGATATCAGGAAGTACTCGTTCTCACAGAGGACAATAAATGAATGGAACAAATTGTCTACGGATTGTATAACTGCTAGCAGCGTGAATGCGCTTAAAAACAGTTTATGCAATCGACAAATTTAATGTTAACCTTTCGTTTTAGTAAACACACGCGCAAAGGAAGGTGAGTGGTGTGAACGGAATACTCTTCGTGTCTGCAAACACGGCTTGAGATGTCGTCATTGCCCAAACGAGAACCCCTACCTTCCGCCGAGTTGTCTGTCGGGTAAGTCGCAGCCTACTCGAGAACAGTGCTGTGTTTTATGTTATTTGTAACGGCAATATAAACATAGAGAATCTTATGAACCCAAAAATATGTTCTATTTTAGTCGGAGCTTTGTTTCAGTTGTAGTCCTGTAATGCTTCCATATAAACGGCACTGCACGCATCATTCCATTTGACTATATATATATATATATATATATATATATATATATATATATATATATATATATATATATATATATATATATATATATATATATATATATATATATATATATATATATATATATATATATATATATATATATATATATATATATATATATATATATATATATATATATATATATGTATATATATATTTATACTTATATATACGTATATATACGTGTATATATATATATATATGTGTGTGTGCGTGCGTGTGTGTGTGCGTGTGCGTGTGCGTGTGCGTGTGCGTGTGTGTGTATGTTCCGGTAAGTAATTAAATGTAAACTCTTAGGTCCAAAGGCGTGGCCGAACGGCACAGTGACCAGTAAGTGGGACAATGGAAATTCCTGCGACAGTAGCTTGAAAGGTAAGTTTGGCAAGTTTCCACTCAACGTAGCCCTGCTTACATGTTCTACCCCCTTAGGTGTCTAAAGACGATATGAAATCCAGTTTTGTAGCACTTTGACATAGTGCACTATATCACGTCTACTAATATAGTTCCTCTCCTTTAAACCTTATCACAAGTGCAGTAGTCTTTGTCCAGCTAAGAACCGGGGTTGAACAGATGTACCGGGGTTGAACAGATGATTGAAACAAATGTATGACTCCGATGTATGTAACGACTTTTTTAATTAACTATATATGTGTATGTGTGTGTGTGCGTGTGCGTGTGTGTGCGCGTGCGCGTGCGTGCGTGCGTGCGTACGTGCTAAAACCCTTCCAAACATGTTCTACTCAGATCAGTTAGGTTACATTTTGTGTTGTTGTTTTTACAGAGGGCAGCTGCTTTTAGAATTGTAACAAAAGGATTTTAATATGAATTGTTTTGTTCTTGATTCACTGTTCGGTGGCTCAAAGTCACAACAAACAAAACAAATGTTTTGTTATTGATGAATTTGAATAATTGACAGAGCCACAGGCTTACATTGGTGGAGATGGGAAACATATCTCAGCACAAGGCGTTGTTGTGTCTTCAGTGCTTGGTGTCCCTGCACAAGCCTCATAACGCGCTTTCATCCATGCATCCAGACGTTGCATTTGCTCGCCACAGAGCATGCATTGTTCCTTGTACACAGCATTTCCAGTGATAACTGTCTTTTCAACAAAATACCACGCCAATCGTGTTTTAGCCAGGCACTGTGAAAACACTTGACTTATATAATTTAACCGTAATAAATAGTGGCCACAAGGCAACACCTACGTCTGCATTAATAAGAGGTTGAATATTCACATCCACATTACGAAGTGGATTACTCCCACTGGCAGACCACTCTACTGTTTCATGCAGCGTGCTTAAAGCAATCAGTCAAACACTACTAAGGTCTACCAAAGTCTCATTCTTCATTACACTTTAAATGTGCTGTGAATTTTCACAGTAGAAATGACTTAAAAATAAAATCCATGATCGGCTCCATCTGCCTTTTGATAAATTGGCGTGAACGACTGTTCTGATTAAAACAACTGCAGAGTTTCCACAATTATGAGAAAGGAAATTCTCCTCCAGGAGATGAAATTATGGAAGGAATGTATTGTGCGAGCGGGACCCCCAACAAATCAGAACTTTTAAAATGTATCAAGTGTGTCACTGAATTATAATAATCAAAGTGCGTTTATGAAAGTGAAACATTTACGTCGAACTGATCCCTGTTTCAGGAGCCAGTCAACTGTCAGTCAGCCTGCTGGCCCTCGGCGGTCTGCTTGTCACCGCCGTTCTCACCAAGTCCTTCTGAGAGTCCGGCGCCGAGTACAGCCGGACAGAGTCGAAAAACGACCGAGAGAGAGAGAGAGAAAGATAGAGAGAGAGAGAGAGAGAGAGAGAGAGAGGAGAGAGAGAGATTTAACAAGATTTAACAAGATTGCCATCTCGAACAACAAGTTCCTGATGGCAAGTGGACAAGGAAGCCATTGGCTTATCGAGAGTCCAACAATTTTCTCATCTATGTGTAGCCCGCCCTTATCAGATATCTGTCAATTCTATTTTTAAACATATTCACACTACTAGCATTAACACAATCATTTGGCAGTTTGTTCCATTAATTTATCACCCTCTGTGAGAAAGAGTACTTTCTCATGTCCAACATACACTGCTCCTTAACTAATGCTGCTTTGTGTCCTCTGGTTCTACTGCTTTCTTTAAGTTTGAAGAACATATTCCTATCAACAACCTCATAACCGTTCACTAATTTAAACACTTCTATTTGGTCTCCTCTTAGTCTCCTGGTCTCTAGTGTTGTCAAACCACATTGTAATAAGCGACTTTCGTAACTAAGGTCTCTTAATTCTGGAATCATCTTAGTTGCTCTTCGTTGTATTCTTTCTAGCTTATCTATGTCTTTTTTTACCGTATGGCCTCCATGCTTGAATACAATATTCCAAATGTGGTCTAACTATTGTTTTGTACACGGGTACAATTAGATGTTTCTCCTTATACGTGATAGTTCTCCTAATTAGCCCTAGAATTTGATTTCCTTTCGAAGCAGCAATCCCACATTGCTCTGAAACTTTCATGTCAGCATTAAATGTTACTCCTAAATCCTTTTCTTGTGTGGTTCTACCTAGTACAGCATCCCCCATTTTATATTCCTTTTCCATATTTCCATGTCCTATGTGTATACATTTACACTTCCCAAAATTGAATAACATTTGCCATTTTTCTGACCATTTAACTAATTTTTCTAGATCATCCTGTAAACTTTGGTTATCTGTATCATTAGTAACCGTTCTGAATACTTTTGTATCATCTGAAAATTTGAGTACTTTGCTAGATATGTCATCCTCCAAATCATTTATATATATTAAAAACAGTATAGGGCCTAATACTGATCCCTGTGGTACCCCACTCAAAACCGATTTCCAGTTTGAAATCTCACCATCTACTATTACTCTCTGTCTTCTGTGTGTAAGCCACTTTTCTATCCAGTTGATTACATCATTGCCTATACCATGGGCTTTTAGTTTAAGTAACAATCTTTGATGTGGCACTTTATCGAAAGCTTTCTGAAAATCTCGCCACAGAGCATGCATTGTTCCTTGTACACAGCATTTCCAGTGATAACTGTCTTTTCAACAAAATACCACGCCAATCGTGTTTTAGCCAGGCACTGTGAAAACACTTGACTTATATAATTTAACCGTAATAAATAAACACCTACGTCTGTATTAATAAGAGGTTGAATATTCACATCCACATTATGAAGTGGATTACTCCCACTGGCAGACCACTCTACTGTTTCATGCAGCGTGCTTAAAGCAATCAGTCAAACACTACTAAGGTCTACCAAAGTCTCATTATTCATTACACTTTAAATGTGCTGTGAATTTTCACAGTAGAAATTGCTTAAAAATAAAATCCATGATCGGCTCCATCTGCCTTTTGATAAATTGGCGTGAACGACTGTTCTGATTAAAACAACTGCAGAGGTTCCACAATTATGAGAAAGGAAATTCTCCTCCAGGAGATGAAATTATGGAAGGAGTGTATTGTGCGAGGGGGACCCCCAACAAATCAGAACTTTTAAAATGTATCAAGTGTGTCACTGAATTATAATAATCAAAGTGCGTTTATGAAAGTGAAACATTTACGTCGAACTGATCCCTGTTTCAGATAACATTTTCCATTTTTCTGTAAACTTTGGTTATCTGTATCATTAGTAACCTTTCTGAATACTTTTGTGTCATCTGCAAATTTGAGTACTTTGCTATATATGTCATCCTCCAAGTAACAATCTTTGATGTGGCACTTTATCGAAAGCTATCTGAAAATCTAAGTCGACAACATCCACTGGTGACCCGTCATCTACCCACTTTGTAATTTCTTCTAAAAAACATAAGAGATTGGTTAGACATGACCTTGCTTTTAGGAATCCATGTTGAGATGAATTTATTAATTTATGTTTTACGAGGAATTCCACCATGTGGTCTCTAATTAATGTTTCGAGTAATTTACATACAACTGATGTTAAACTCACTGGTCTGTAATTTTCTGGCGTCTTCTTCGATCCCTTCTTAAATAGCGGCGTAATGTTTGCTTCTTTCCATTCTGAAGGATCTATTCCTTCTTCTAGTGAAAAGTTAAATAAGTTTGCAAGTGTTGTACTAATTTGATCAACAATTTCCTTCAGCAGTTTTGGTGGTATCCCATCAACTCCAGGTGATTTATTATCTTTCATCTTCTTAATTTTCTTTGCTATCATTTCAGGAGTTACAAATAACTGCCCTAAATGTTCTGATTTATTGCCCTAAAATTTACTCAATGGAACTGGAAGTGAGCTGATATCTTCTGTGGTAAAAACTGAGCTGAAATACTCATTCAGGATCTCTGCCATTTGGAACCCATCTGAAATTATGTTTTCACTGTTGTTTTCCAGTGGTCCGACCTTATCTCGAACTTTCTGTTTACTCCTTAAATAAGCATAGAAACTCTTGCTGTCATTTTTTATATTACCTGCCAATTTTTTTTCAAAGGTTCTTTTAGATTTTCTAATTTAAGTTGTAGCTAAGTTAAGTGCCTCTTTGTAGTTTGTGTAGTCTTCTACGTTTCCAGTGTGTTTATAGACCCTCCACAGCATCTGTTTGTGAGCAATTTTTCTAATAGCTTGTTTTGACAGGTGTTTTTTCCTGGATCTTTTCCCTTGTTTTCTTAATGGAATAAATTTCTCAATTATGCTCTCAATCTCATATTTTAAACAAGTCCAGCATTATGTTGCTGTCTTGTTCTTCAGCAAGTTATTCCGATCTATATTTGTCTTTACTTTTATATTAAAATGGATTTGGTTACGGTCACTTGAACCCAAAGGTTCGTGTACTTTAGCATTGTCAACTAATTCATTTTGAGAAGACAAAATTAAATCTAACACATTCCCACCTCTGGTTGGTTCCAAGACATGTTGAGTAAGGAAACAATCCTGTGTTAGAAGTAGAAACTGATGGTCGTCCCCTCCAGCACTCTCTAATGATTCCCATTGTATATGGCCATGGTTAAAATCACCAATTATAACACATTCTCCCTTGCTCACCTCC
This sequence comes from Lamellibrachia satsuma, assembly GCA_033239005.1. Taxonomy (NCBI): domain Eukaryota; kingdom Metazoa; phylum Annelida; class Polychaeta; order Sabellida; family Siboglinidae; genus Lamellibrachia; species Lamellibrachia satsuma. The sequence goes on along the minus strand of BSQZ01000010.1, from coordinate 1,174,920 downwards.
CTTATCGCCTTTTGTAATTTTACATCTTCCTCTTGTCCTATGTTAGGACTGATAAACTACTCCTATTGTTAATGTTGAGTTCCTTGTTACTATGTTACACCAAATTGCTTCCATACTATCTGCTTCACTTTTCAGTGTATTTTCATATGCTTGGATAGATTCTTTAATATACAAAATTACTCCACCTCCCCTTCTTTCTCGTCTATCCTTCCTAAACATTACATAGCCTGTCAGTGCTAACTCAGCATCTACTATATCTTCATTTGCCCATGATTCTGTGATGCCTATTACATGAGGATCAATATCTGCTACCATAATGTCTAACTCACCGTTTTTATTTACTATGTTCCTGGCATTTAAGCATACACATTTAAGTTCATTGTCTGAAATTATTGGTGAACATTTCTTTGGATGTGTATTTGTAGTAGTACTCCTTTGAGTTTTCTCTGTCAGTTCCCCCTGCGCATCTAGGTTAAATAATTTATGGTACCTGTGCCCTCGTCGACAACTCTGACAAACTCACACACAAGAACTGCAGCGCCCTTCCCTGTCAGATGTAGTCCATCCCTCATGAAAAAGTCACCTCTTCCCACAAAGTTTAACCACATGTCTACGAAGCCTACTCCCTCCTCCATACATAATTTCTGTACCTGTGTGTTGATCACCATCCTTCTACAGTTCCTATATTCCTCACCCCTGCCTCCCATTATTGGTAATATCCCCGACAATACGATCTGCCCAACTCGTGCCTCTTTAAGTGTCTTGATCAACCTCCTGTACTTACCAACGAAAATCACTGCCTTGTGATACAGGTTCTCGACAGAACCGAAGGCTAAGGGAGCAAACCCTAACAGAAAACTATGTCATTGTGGCAGCATCAAGGGTGGTTGATGAATGGAACTCCCAACATCTCCCGACCAGCCACTGCAGGGATAAATAGCTCGCGCCTGTCTTGACGTGTTCTTGCCGGTGTGAGACCTCTATTTGCTCCCCGAGAGAGTGCCGCTAGTAACTTGCAAAAGCCAGCAGCACTTCAACACTTTTTGCAAGCAGCTCTCATGAAATGCACAACCGCACGAATTACCATACCGGACCGGTCGTCGCCCGGGTTACCAAGGACCGCGCTGCTCGACCTCATCTTCCGTCGACAGTGAAAAATCAGCTAGGAAGAAGAGAACAACTATCAATCGCTCAATGGAACGTCAGGACTCTCCTCGACCGAGAAGTAGCCGACCGACCGGAAAGACGTACTGCACTAGTAGCAATGGAACTCGCCAAGTACAATATAGACATTGCCGCCCTGTGCGAAACAAGGTTCTCAGAGTCTGGTAGTCTTAATGACTTGGAATACTCTTTCTTCTGGAGTGGCAGACCCAAAGGAGAGAGAAGGGAGGCTGGAGTGGGCTTTGCTATAAAGAAGGACATCGTGACAATGCTGACAGAAATGCCACGGCCAGTAAGTGACAGAATCATGATGATGAGACTACCTCTGAGCAAGGACAACTATGCTACAATTATCAGTGTTTACGCTCCAACAATGACAAACCCGGACGATAACAAGGAGGCTTTCTACAACCAGCTGTCAAGTACGCTCAGAGGCATCCCTCGTACCGATAAGCTACTGCTGATAGGAGACTTCAATGCAAGGATAGGAAGAGACAATGACAAATGGACCATGGTCATGGGCAAATATGGGATCGGGAAACGCAACTCCAATGGCGAGCTTCTACTGGCTTTGTGCTCTGAGTTCGAACTGATAGTGACGAACACCATGTTCAAGCAGAAGGATGAACGCAAGACCACCTGGATGCATCCTCGTTCCAGACACTGGCATATGATCGACTTCATCATCACGAGGTGTCGGGATAAGATGGACATCCACAGTACTCGAGCCATGCGTGGAGCTAACTGCTGGACCGATCACCATATGCTGAGGTCAAAAGTGGCATTTAGAGTACGACAAAAGCACAACAGACAAGGGGTAAGAAAACCGACCAAGCTAAACACAGCAAAACTACGTACCATCAGTCATAGGGAGAGCTTCGAGCAGGAGATGGACAGCGCTCTCGCCCAATTGGAGGAGAAGGAAAGCTCAACACCAGATGAGGAATGGGCAGCTCTGCAACAGGTAGTATACAACACAGCTAAAACATTTCTCGGCAAGCCAGACAGAAAACACCAGGACTGGTTCGACCCCAATGACCAGGAGCTACAAAATCTAATAAGCAGAAGAGACCAATCCCACCAGAGAGTGTTGCAGACCAGGAGTACTAGATCCACCACTGCAGCGTACAAAGATGCCTGCAGACTGCTACAAAAACGCACCCGTGCCCTGAAGTCAGAATGGTGGGAAATGAAGGCAGAGGAGCTGCAGAGATCTGCAGACAGAAATGACATGAAGGGCTTCTACAATGGACTGAAGGAAGTGTGGGGACCCGCGAAAAAGGGACCTGTTCACCTGAAGTCAACAGATGGAATGGAGACCTTCTCTGACAGCAAGAGCGTTGTGGCAAGATGGAGTGAACACTTCCAAAAACTACTCAACGTCCCTGGCGACATAGAACATGAAGCTCTTGTCAACATCCAGCAGCGCATTACCAACACATGCCTTGATGAGATTCCAAACATGGATGAGATGGCTAGAGCAATCGCCGGCCTGAAAGATGGCAAAGCACCTGGGGGTGATGGAATTCCTGCTGAAGTATGGAAGCACGGAGGAGATAATCTGTCCAACAGACTGCACCAATTAATCACCAAAGCCTGGGAGGAGGGTTCTGTACCACAAGCGTGGAAGGATGCCAGCATTGTAACCATCTACAAGAAAGGAGATCGAACAGACTGTGGGAACTACAGAGGAATCTCTCTTCTTTCCATAGCAGGCAAGATCTTCGCCAGGATCCTGCTCAACAGACTATCTATTCACATAACACCAGAAGTAGTTCCGGAGACACAGTGTGGCTTCAGATCCAACCGGACCACAGCGGACATGATATTTTGTCTTCGACAACTACAAGAAAAGTGCATTGAGCAGGACCGACCACTATATATAGTATTTGTCGACTTCACGAAGGAGTTTGATACAGTCGGAAGGACTGGGCTATGGCAGCTACTGAGGAAATATGGATGCCCAGAGAAATTCACAACCATGATCGAGGCTCTACATACGGGAATGATGGCGAATGTGAGTGTTGGAGGGGAAGTCTCGGAAACGTTCGGTGTTACCAATGGTGTCAAGCAAGGCTGTGTACTGGCCCCCACGCTCTTCTCCATCTTCCTATCAGCAATGCTTGTCGAGGCTTTCCGAGGCATGGGAGATGGCGTCTATATACAGTCTAGACAGAGCGCTGACCTATTCAACATCGCACACTTCAGAGCGAAGACCAAGACTACCCAGATACTTGTGAGAGAGCTGCTATACGCAGATGACAGTGCACTGGTCGCCCACTCCGCTGAAGAGATCCAGAGAATAGTGGATGCTTTCTCCGATGCATCAAAGAAGTTCGGCCTGAAGATTAACATCAAGAAGACGGAAGTGCTGTACCAACCTAACTCTACAAGAACCCGAGAGGAGGATATCATGGTTGATGGAAACAAACTGAACTCTGTTCCGGAATTCACCTACCTCGGAAGCACTATATCAAGTGATGGACGCATTGATGCTGAAATACAGAGGAGGATGGCTAAGGCTAGCGCATCTTTCGGCCGATTACGCCAGAGACTCTGGAACAACCACCATGTGTCCACGCGGGTCAAAGGCAAGATCTACCAGGCAATTGTGCTATCCACCTTACTATACGGAGCCGAGGCCTGGACAGTGTACAGACGACAGGTGAAAAAGCTGCATGCCTTCATGATGCGACATCTGCGTTCGATCATGAGGCTAACCTGGAAGGACAAAGTGACAAACAAGGAAATACTTGGTCGGATAGGGCTGCCCTCTATGGAAGATCTTCTGATCAAAAAGAATCTCCTGTGGACTGGACACCTCATGAGGATGTCATCAGACAGACTACCAAAGCAGATCCTCTACTCTCAATTGTCTTCTGGTCACAGACAGAGAGGACGCCCTCGTCTCCGGTTCAAGGATACCATCAAGAGAAACCTCAAGCTGAGAGACATAAAGACCGACTCATGGACATCACTCTCACAGCAGAGAACTAAATGGAGTGCGGCGGTCAAGAAATGAAAGCAGTCTTTGTCGCATAGCGACTGACAGCATGATGATGATGATGATGACTTACCAACGATGGATGACGTTCCCTCCTTCTCGGCATTGTTCGTTCCCACATGCACGAGAACAGCACCTCCCGTGCCACCTGCCTTCTCTGCTATATCCTCTACTTTTGCCCCTGGTAGGCATACTGTTGTCATCTCCTCTATTTACAATTTTATCCACTTTCCTAATTATGGAATCCCCATAAATACCCGGGCTTTCCTCGCTTTCCCCTGTGATACTACATCAGCAAAGCTCCTTTCCTGTTCCACACTACTAATATGCCCCTTTTCTCTCATATTATCAACCTTTACTGTCTTACCACCTGGCAATCCCTCTGCACTCACCCGAGAGAGAGAGAGAGAGAGAGAGAGAGAGAGATAGAGAGAGAGAGAGAGAGAGAGAGAGAGAAAGATAGAGAGAGAGAGAGAGAGAGAGAGAGAGAGAGAGAGCTCTGGGGTAACATGGCGAATGTTCGATATTAATAAAGTAAAATATCGTATTATCTTGGAAAGGTACACGTCTTCCTAGATTTAAATTGTATTGTTACCAGATTGTTGATGTTAATAAATCCCACGTATATCGGCGAATAATGTGCCATGTGTTCCCTTCTGCACTAAGACGTTGTGATCTGACATACACGCAACATTGATAACCACCCAATGAACGACTTTGTTTCTACGCTGTCACGGTTGGGTGAACAAGGTAAATCATAGTGGGGTCGGTGTATTCGACTACCACGCGGCTTCTAAGTGGACAGTTATATAAATGCACACGTCACAAACACCGAGCTGAAGATATTCAAATGTCAAGTCACTGTTGCTATGCAGCTCGGAGACATGAGAATGATGCAGCAAACACTGAAAAGATGACAGACTTTCATCAATAGATGCCTGCGCAGAATTAGGAAGTTGAAATGGTCTGATAAATTTAGCAACAACTCTCTCTGGGAAAGAACCAGAACAGCTTTCAGTAGAAAAATAATATAATAATAATAATAACTTTATGTATAGACTAACATCCAAAGTAGAACTCTGTTCAGCAGTGTTTACAAAACTAAAATGTTAAACTATAAATAATAATAATACATTAAATAAATATTTATAAAACTTGGCTAAAAAAATTAACTAGACAACTAAGCCACACATAGAAGAATAAAATGTAAAGTACCATTGGTAGTTAAATAAATAAATAATTAATAAAATAAATTAATTACTAAATAACTAGACAATAAAATATTAGTTATTAGTAAATTAAACACACATTGGATATGTAAAATGAAAGTTCTCTGATTTGAAAACGAACTATCCTTAAGAATGTTCAATAACAATGTCTTAAGACAAGCTTTGAACATGTTCATGTCGTCGATCAGCCGCAGTTATTCGGGTAGCGCGTTCCATAGGGTCGGACCAGCTCGCGAGAAAGAACGGCGGCCGTACCGTTCACGGTTGTGGCGGGGAACAGTTAGTAGCCCGCGGTCGGCGGAACGAAGGGCGCGGCCACGGGGGCGGGGTACTCCCTATACTGAGGTATACATGTATGTGCCGCGCAAATGCCCCTGTTTTTGGCCATTTTTCTCTCTCTGTCTGAAGAAAAAATGTCAATGTTCTCTCTTTGTTCCCCAATTAAACCTGATAATTCTCTTTTTCATCGAAGAGGAAATTTCCCAATGAAAACGTTCCGCCCGGGCTTACCTTACACTTATAGATATTAGATAAATTGTTCAATAATTCTCTCTTAGTGACCTTAAATTTCTTTGATTTCTCTCTCTCTCCATGTGTTCCATGGGGCTCTGGCGGCACACCCCCACCGCTTTGGTATGGCAGTACCCCCACCGGGGGGCGCCGTGCAAATGGCGTGAGCAGCGAGGCCAGGTACGTCGACGTCCGGTCACGAAGGGCGCGGAATACAAGAACGAGTAGCTTATACTCAACGCGTCACTTCACCGGCAGCCAGTGGAGTTGTTTCAGTGTTGTCGTCACGCTACGCCGATCACCCCGCCTAGGACGACTCTGGCCACCGAGTGCGGGACCAACTAAGGCGATGGAGTAAGCGGTCAGATATTCCGTACAACATAGCGTTGTCGTAGTCAGTTCTGGAAGTAACTAATGCATGAACTAGACACTTGGTTGTACCAACCGTTAGTGTATGACGTATGCGTGTAATTCGGTACAGGTGGTAATATACACTCCGGCATACATTTGCTACTTGTGCCGCCATCGAGAAATCAGCGTCAACGGCGAATCCAAGATCTCTGACGACGGCAGATGTCGCCACAAGCTGACCGCATATGTCGATGCGTGTTATTGTTATTGACGCGCAGAGGTGGGTGATCTTATGACAATGGCCGGCGATTTGGTCCGGTTGAGGATTAGGCCATTGTCGCAGAGCCAAATTTTCACGTCTCGGACACAGACCTCCATACGCGCAAGTGCATCTGCGTGCTTCGTTTGTGGGAAGTCGACATACAACTGCATGTCGTCGGCATACAGATGGTGTTGTATACCGTGTTGTTGGAGAAGTTTCTCTAGTGGCGCAATGTAGACGTTGAAGAGTATTGGTCCAAGGACCGAACCTTGAGGAACTCCAGATCTGATGACACTGCTTTCTGAGACTTCCTTCTTGACACACACCACAGAGGTTCGGCCCTGGAGGTAGGACGCTAGCCTAGCGTGTGTGTCGCCACACATACCATAACCGTGCAGACGTCGCAGCAGTACAGCGTCGTCAAGTGTGTCAGCAGAAAGGTCCAGTAGAACCAGAAGTACGCCCCCACGTGCGTCCATCGACTGTGTCACATCATTGTGGATGCGCAAGAGCGCCGTCTCAGCGCTATGGCGTGGTCGATATACACACTTCTTCTTCACTTCACTTTCCCATAACCCGTAAGGATCGTTGGGGCACCATTGATGACTTTCTAACCAGCTCTCTCCACGTTTCCCTGTTCTCTACAGCCCTCTGGGAGTCAGCGAACTCCATTCCTGTCCACTCTTTGATGTTGTCTTCCCACCTCTTCTTCTGTCTACCTCTTCGTCTCCCCCCTCTTACGGTACCTTGCAAGATAGTCTTTGCAAGGCCAGATGATCGTGATACATGACCGTACCACTTCAGTTTACGCTTCTTAACTGTTGTAAGAAGGTCGTCATATGGTCCGATGGCTTGTTTGATCTTGTTACGGACAGCATCGTTAGTAACATGGTCTTTGTATGATATGTGCAAGATCTTCCGGAAGCATCTCATTTCCATGGCTTGTATCCTCTTCTGTAGATCTGCTGAAAGGGTCCATGTTTCACAACCTCTGTGCTGATGCCTTGTGTGCTGTTTGTCATCAGTTTGGTCTTTTCGGCACTGATCTCCATGCCGTATGATGAAGATGTTTTCTCAAGGCGCTCCACTAAATTGACTAGTTCTTGTTCATCTCCTGCTAGGCCGTCGATGTCGTCAGCAAAACGAAGGTTGGTGATTGTCCTGCCTCCAATGCTGACAGTGCCTTGATGGTTTTCTAAAGCATCAGTCATTATCCTTTCCAGAAAAATGTTGAAGAGCGTTGGTGATAGTAGGCATCCTTGTCGAACTCCAACAGTTGTTCGAAACCAGTCTCCTATGCTGCTGTTGAAGGTTACTGCACTGGTGGCATTGTCATATAGGTGTTCAATGGTTCGGACAAGCTTGGAGCCAATGTTGTACTTCCTCATGGTTGCCCATAGGGCCGCATGCCATACCTTATCAAAGGCCTTGAAATCTATAAAGACATGATACAGGCTTTGCTGATGTTGAAGGTGTTTCTCGCAAAGGATTCTAAGGTTGAAGATCTGTTCAATGGTGCTCCATCCTGCTCGAAGGTAGACTGCATATATGCCGTTTTCATCGAGGAAGTGTTGTAATTGCTGTGCGACGAAGCGCTCTGCCGTCTTCGCCACAAACGATATGTTGGAGATGGGGCGATAGTTGGACAGTACATTGACGCCATAATCACGTTTCTTCAATACATGTGTCATAACGGCATGCTTCATCGACTATGGAACCACGGAAGAGGATATGGACGCATTGATTATGCGTGCCAATACCGGAGAGAGAGCATCAACATGTCGCAGTGGGTGAAGGTCACATGACTTGACAGCGGATACCAACACTATCCTCTTCACGCCTGTCGACGACACAGCCTTGAAGCACCCTAGTGGAGATGTGACATATGTTGATAGTTCGTCGACTGGCTGCCGAGACAGTTTGCAGAGGAGCTCATCAATCTTCTCAGAGAAGCTTCTCTGGAATCTAGTAGCAAGTGCAGAGTCTGTTGCATTCGACCCTTCAAGAAAGGACCAACTACCATATTGGCCAAGCAGTGTGTTGGCGACCTTAAAATCCGTTGCATAATGCCGCCAGCGTCCATGAACTGTGACCGTTAGTACTGTGATCGTGTCTTCCTTAGTGCCTTCCAGGAAGTGTTGCGGAAAATAAATCAAAACGAGAAAATGGAGGTGGATTGGTCATACATTGGCGTTACTGCAATATAAAAACATTAATTATAGCACATCGGGAGTGTGCGAGCTATGATCGTGGGTCGCTTACGTGATTTGCACCGAATACCGAGTAACATGGGACATCTTTGAGAAAGTGCCCACTTTCGGCTCCATTTTTTTTTCATTAAAATGGGTCTTTAAAAAAAACTTTTGACTTATGGTATTTATTAAGACGGAGTGATTTTGCATACACGTAGTCAATATATTAAACTGGTGAATACAACATAAAATAATAGTTTTCATTAATTGGCCCGCTTTACCCTACCGTCCCCTACTAACATGGCTCGACGTTGCTTTACGTCGGAGATTGGACGAGAACCGGTGTTTTCAACGTGATGTGGCCGTAGACTTGCACATGCTTTATTCAGCAAATAATGTAGCGGTGGTCGGTGGTACACCGTACTTGCGGAATGACTAAGCTAAATTTGGGATTTTGCATGGTTGTGTGGTGTCACCTGGTGAACAGGCTAGCAAGCACTTCACTGCGGCAACAGTACAGCCTATGCAGTTACCGTATAAGTAATAATAATAATAATATATTTTATTTGGTACAACGACAGATCCAAAATCGTTCGTGGCGCTTCACAACATATTGAAATACATAAAATAGTGTAGAATTGCAAAATCAATAAATAAATGTATTTAAAATACTACTAGTAAAAAGAATTATTTAAAATAGATGCAGCAGTAAAATAGTGTAGAATTGCTAAATAAGGCGATAATTTAATGAATATATTAGCTGCTAGTAATAAGAATTATCTTAAAATTAATATAGCGCAATAATTAAATATCAAGCAGACTAGTATTATAGCAACATGTTAATAACAATTATTAAAGAATCCTGGCTATCTGAGTTGACGAAACACGGTCGATTGTTTTCTCATTTACGGCTTGATCGCCAACACCAGTAATGGAGAATTGACTGTAAGTGATACAACAATTTAGTTGTACACCAAGGCAAGAAACGTTCCAGAGACATCCTCCGACGAGCCTGTAGTGTAGCCTTGCAAACCAATTGTGCAGTAGACGTTGAACGAAGTCCATTTTATAAGCCTCTTCCCGGACTATTGGTAATAAACATAAATTATTCCATAGTTACGTCCGTGACACTTATTACTGCGCTCACCGCATATTATACGCTCCGTGCAATAATTTGCAAAACAAACAATGTTACACCTTTCGATGTCCGCCAGTGTCAGCGCTGACTTGCCGTAGATATGGTCTTTCTGTAGAACAACATGCAGGAAGTTAGACCAATGTTACTCCTTCAAATTTACACGTGAATTTACTTGCCACGACCCTTGCCTAGGACCATAGAGCACAATAACTATACAACCGAACTCAAGCGCGCTCAGTCGTTGAGGCATGTCAAACCACTTAGCCATGGGCCTGTTGTCAAGCTTGTTCGCTGCTCATACTCAGTGTGTTACTATGTTGAGTCTGGATACCGCTTCTGTGTCTATTCTCCCTGGCTGGCATACGCAGACTTGTGCATTCAATTGGTCATTTGATTAAGTAGGCATGATTTCACTAAGCGCCGGCCTTATCTTATAAAACGATTTATTAAATCTTATTTTACACTTCAGGAGAGTAATTACGTTTTACAGTCGGTTTAGTTGGAACGGAACGTTTCTGAAAGGCATATGTAAAACCTATATTGTGATAAGCGTGACACATGTTGTGAACACGTAATTGTAAGTGGAACCTGAATGACAGCACGGTAGAAAATATATCACCACTAATGCATATTCAATATGTCGGCTGTTTGGAGCAGATTGGCGGTGTCAAGTTTTGAGGCTATTTCACATGCGTCATATCTTATGGCCTCACTTCGTGACAGCTAATCTATACGGTATGTGTGTGTGTGTGTGTGTGTGTGTGCGTGCGTGCGTGCGTGCGTGCGTGCGTGAGTGCGTGCGTGCAAGCGTGCGTGTGTGCGGGTGTGCGCGGTGCGTGCGTGTGTGTGTGCGTCTTTTAAATTGGTCTTCAACATCGGAAAAGTATATGGCTTAAGAAATACTGGATTACATGAACTGTGTTATTTTCAGAGAAGTGTTTTTTGTTGGAGCTGATTGTGTGATACGGTTCATGAATCCAGTGTTGTCATTTGGATTCATTCAAATAATGGAACCAAAATAACAGTGACCTTTTTCGACTGAGCTAGACATTGCTTTTTGATGTAGCACATACAAAATGCACCCTGTATGCATTCACTACGTAATAATACACTTTAATTATAGGACTTTTGAGGGAAAACAAGTAAAACGAGTAAAGTAGCATTTTTTATTGCTCTAGCTTAAAATTGAAACTACATGATCGTTTTTAATCTTTGTGGTCTTCATATTTTATTGTTTTGTCTATTATACTTTCATCAGCTGTTTAATGTAAACTTTAGAAATCATAGTTGATAATAATATCGGTACTAGGCTAACGTATTAATGCACTATTAATAGGCTGACAATTACGTGAGCCATAATGTTCGCCCGAGCGCTGCTCCCCGGGTTGCCGCTACGGTAGGCTTGATATGCTGCCCGGGTAACCCATGTTGCATGCGACACTTATAACGATGAAACAACACGAACTAATGTAGTTTCCTGTTTTCTAGATCCTATATCAGGTTTGTAGCCTTAACCCAGTTTTATCTTATTCTTGTGACATCTTCCTCCAATCCAGGGCAACCCTACAGGCAGTTCCGGATTAACCATGGTACAAGTGGTTGACTCGTATCAGGCGCCTATAAAAAGGGCCCCCACAAAATCAATCATAATCCTTCTAGAACTTTTTGTAACTAATTTGTTGGAAAGTATTTGGGTGTCGTTGTTTGTTCAGGAGAACTGGCGCGGTCTCTGTTTGAGGCTGTGTTTCTTGTGTTATTCTCTTGTATGTTGTTGTATGCTGTAATTATTGCTTGTCTTTATAGGTCTTTGCTGTATTTGTTTGCATGTCATCATACGCTGTATAGTATTGCATGTCATCATACGCTGCATAGTATTGCATGTCATCATACGCTGCATAGTATTGCATTTAATCATACGCTGCATAGCATTGCATGTAATCATACGCTGCATAGTATTACATATCATCATACGCTGTATAGTATTGCATGTCATCATAAGCTGCATAGTATTGCATGTCATCATACAATGTATAGTATTACATGTCATCATACGCTGTATAGTATTTCATGTCATCATACACTGTATAGTATTGCAAGTCATCATACGCTGCATAGTATTGCATGTCATCATACACTGTATAGTATTACATGTAAGTCGTCGTCGACAAGAATCTGTGAATACTCAAAACGCAGTTTAGTAAACGTCAAGGTACGGAGATACTTCCATTGTCAAACCACGCGTACCAGATGTGTTTCACGCTGCCACATTCTTAGTACGGCACTGCACGTATGAGTGGTATATTTTCAGAGTAATCCTTCTCTATTGTTAGTGTCTAAAGCCAGTCGACAATAGGCATGCCAGCGAAATGACTGAAACACGTGCGAAATGACCGGTTATGGAGTAAACCAAGCCGCAACCCTTTGCGTTGTAATTCATTAGCAGCGCCAACCAGCAATTAGCCTAGGAGCGAATCTACGACGTAAACTACTACAAATGTGGCCACAGAGCGTTGGAATGCCGCGGCACTAAGTTGTAACCAGTCGTTGGCTTTGAACAAACTCGCACCTTTCATAGCAGTCACGTCGCATTACTCCCGCGCTGCGTTGCTTCAACGTGTCTGAACGGATTACAGTTGGCAGACATAAGTTAACTTATTGACAATGTCATATGCTGCGTAAGTACATGGTATGTACACGGTACACTACAACGGGCCATGGCATAACATCGAGGTGGGCGAACGTTGATGTATGAGCAATCCATTTGCCACATAACAACAAGACACCTGACGCGTGAACAGCACCCGACAGCTGCCGCGTCGTGTTGGACAACTGGAGACTCCACAAGAAACTTAACAATCGATCGCGTGATACTAAACATTCCCTGCGTCCACATAGAACTCGTTTGTAACTCTAGACGGGCAATATTGTTACGATGACAAGTAAATACGTGGCGTGCGAACGGACTCGCCTACTGACTAATCTCTCGCGGTAGGTGTACAGAATCAATTTATGTAAACAGCTTATAGATTTCACGACGAAAGAAACAGCCTTGTCTAGTGACTAAACTGCGTCTTTTCAATGTAGTGTGTGATACACGCGGCGTAATTTAGATGAGCGATTTAAGCTTACGCTATTTGTATTTCTGATTAACATTAATGTTTTCTTGCCCGTTACACAGATATCGTGGCAACATTGATTGTCATAACCCGTGCTGATCGGCCGTGTTGAATTAAGAACCCATTACGAACCCTTCAAGGCAATGTGAATTTATATTCCTCATATATTCTCTATTGTTACACGTTACATTCAACTGCTCGTGCCAATTACATAGAGTGTCTCCATTGAATACAGCCAGTCATGCCAATTCTGTGTTGCCAGGTATGTAAGGACATCGGATAGGCTTTGTGCGCTGTCGCTAATGCGTCTTCTTCGCTCCAACCACTGAGTTGTGACAACAACACACTAGGACGTCCGGCGGCTACTTGGCTGCCGCCACTTGGACGGAGCAGGATGCCTCTGACTATGCCGAATCCGACGATTCCCGTGCGCACGAACAGGACGATCCAACTACGACGAATGAATACCATCAACCCGGATGACATGCAGGTACGTTATGAATACCATGAATACCATCAATCCGGATGACATGCAGGTACGTTATGAATACCATGAATACCATCAATCCGGATGACATGCGTGTACGTTATGAATACCATGAATACCATCAATCCGGATGACATGCAGGTACGTTATGAATACCATGAATACCATCAATCCGGATGACATGCGTGTACGTTATGAATACCATGAATACCATCAATCCGGATGACACGCAGGTACGTTATGAATACCATGAATACCATCAATCCGGATGACATGCAGGTACGTTATGAATACCATGAATACCATCAATCCGGATGACATGCGTGTACGTTATGAATGCCATGAATACCATAAATCCGGATGACATGCAGGTACGTTATGAATACCATCAATACCATCAATCCGGATGACATGCAGGTACGTTATGAATACCATGAATACGCTGTGGCGGGGCGCTGAGGCGGGGCGCTGAGGCGGGGCGCTGTGGCGGGGCCGGTAGAACGCGGGACTCTCAATCAAGAGAACTCGGGTTCGAATATTCTTCCTGCCGTTTGAAACTGTGTCAATTTCGTTCACCCCACGTTGCCGCAGTTCACTCAACTGTATAAATGAGAGGTTGATACGTGAACGAATAGTATTCGCCCAGTAATTGTAGCGTGGCTGAATTCTTCATAGAGATGTCGATTTGGCGTTGCAGGGGTGAAGTTTAACGCGTCTTGAGCAGTCCCAGGACTGTGTACAGCGCTATACAAGAACGTACCTTGTTCACCTGCATCCTGTATTTACATATGTGTCATCGTTGTTCACCTGTATCCTGTATTTACATATGTGTCATCGTTGTTCACCTGTATTCTGTATTTACATAAGTGTCATCGTTGTTCACCTGTATCCTGTATTTACATATGTGTCATCGTTGTTCACCTGTATCCTGTATTTACATATGTGTCATCGTTGTTCACCTGTATCCTGTATTTACATATGTGTCATCGTTGTTCACCTGTATCCTGTATTTACATATGCGTCATCGTTGTCGTCGTTCTGGTCATCGTGGTCATCCGTGTCCGACTCAGTGTGAGGTGTTGTCATTTAGTGACAGCATTGACATGTTTTGTCTCATAGGTTAACTTCCACGTTTCTTCTTTATTGTCATACGTTTCTTGTCTTGTCCACAGAGACATTGCATTTGGTCTAGTAAAAAAGAAACTAGTTTCTCGTCCACGCCCGCTTCCCTTTTGGCCGCTTCCTCATCTTTATTATTTACTATTAAAAAAATATAATTTAAAACAGTTTTTCGTTTCTGTAAAAAAACATTTCTGTCCAAAATTTGCCGTGCGAAGTACAGCTACACTCTTTCAATTCATTCCTTGATCATCGTCATACAGGGTGTAGGGCTGTATTTGTAGGGCAGTGTGTGTAGGGTTGTATGTGTAGGGCTGTATGTGTAGGGCTGTGTGTGTAGGGCTGTATGTGTAGGGCTGTGTGTGTTGGCCTGTGTGTGTAGGGTTGTATGTGTAGGGCTGTGTGTGTAGGGCTGTGTGTGTAGGGTTGTATGTGTAGGGCTGTGTGTGTAGGGCTGTGTGTGTGTGTAGGGCTGTGTGTGTAGGGTTGTATGTGTAGGGCTGTGTGTGTATAGTTGTATGTGTAGGGTTGTGTGTGTATGGCTGTGTGTGTAGGGCTGTGTGTGTAGGGTTGTATGTGTAGGGCTGTGTGTAGGGATGTGTGTGTAGGGTTGTATGTGTCTAATTGTATTTGCTAATTTCTAAATGGAATGGCAGGTTTTCTAGCAATATACATCAATGGCATGTGTCAAGTTGCATCGGAAAATATACAGAGTGTCTTTAAGTCAGCCAGAAAGAGCACCTAAGACATGGCGGCAATCTCCAAAGAAAATAGTAAAACATTCATAAATAATAAATAATAAGGGCCTCCCTCTTCCTTTAAAAAAAATCCGGACGAAAAACTAGTTTTATTTTTATTAGGCCGAAACAATCGCGTATCTAACTATTTATGCTAACGCATACTCAATCGCGTTCTATGGTATACAAACGTCCTATCAGCCGATTTTTGTGTTTTGACGCTAGTGTTGTGATGTGATACCTGTTTAGAGGATACCGGGGCAAGTTGTTACAGTTGTGTGCTGGCAATGATTGAGAGAGCACAATTTATTTAACCACGACGTGTGAACGCTTTATTTCACTTGTGAAGTCTATATCTTACTTGCTAATAACCAGTATTATAAATGCTAGCAACATCAAACAAAGTTAACAAATATATAAGAAATTGTTAAGCGCACCGTGTTAAGATGTATACGTGTGTATAATCCAATTAATGTAATAACAGTAACATTTACGAGTGACACTTGCTTTGCGATCCACATATTCTTTGCTGTAACAATGTGCTCCGTATTATGTAACAATTTACCCCGCTTACGGGGATAGTTGTTACAGTCGACCGCGCCTGGGAAACTTCACATATCTACCTAACTACAATGAAATTCAATGGTATGGTACATTTTATTAACACGAACAATAAATTGAATGTATACGTTGACAGAAATAATGCATCTAACATACTTTTCACCAAAAGGGACTTGAACTGAAAATGTTAACAACTAGCCCCGTTCACCCCTACAACTAGCCCCGTTCACCCCTACAACTAGCCCCGTTCACCCCTACAACTTGCCCCGTTCACCCCTACAACTAGCCACATTCACCCCTACAATTTGCCCCGTTCACCCCTACAACTAGCCAGTTCACACCTACAACTAGCCAGTTCACCCCTACAACTAGCCCCTTTCACCCCTACAACTAGCCCCGTTCACCACTACAACTAGCCCCTTTCACCCCTACAACTAGTCCGTTCACCCCTACAACTAGCCTCTTTCACTCCTACAACTAGCCCTTTTCACACCTACAACTAGCCCCGTTCACCCCTACAACTAGCCCCGTTCACCCCTACAACTAGCCCCTTTCACCCCTACAACTAGCCCCGTTCACCCCTACAACTAGCCTCTTTCACTCCTACAACTAGCCCTTTTCACACCTACAACTAGCCCCGTTCACCCCTACAACTAGCCCCGTTCACCCCTACAACTAGCCCCTTTCACCCCTACAACTAGCCCCTTTCACTCCTACAACTAGCCCCTTTCACCCCTACAACTAGCCCCTTTCACCCCTACAACTAGCCCCTTTCACCCCTACAACTAGCACCTTTCACCCTACAACTAGCCCCTTTCACCCCTACAACTAGCCCCTTTCACCCCTACAACTAGCACCTTTCACCCCTACTCCCAGTCGGCGTTATTGTTGGTTGATGCATTCTTTGTTGACACAACAATTCGTTACATATCTGCGATGGCCCTGTAGTCGCGACATCGTCTCCCCACCGTGGGGCGCGATGGCCCTGTAGTCGCGACATCGCCTCCCCACCGTGGGGCGCGATGGCCCTGTAGTCGCGACCTCGCCTCCCCACCGTGGGGCGCGATGGCCCTGTTGTCGCGACATCGGACTCCCAGTCGATACAACCCGGGTTTGAGTCCTCTCGAAACAATTGACTTTAGTCGTTAGATCTGGTAAGGCTAAAAATATGGATAACCAAAAGGGTAAACATTTCAAGGCTGATCATAAGGGCGTGACTTCCATCCTATCGTCAATCACAAGTCAAAATTAAGAAATTTCACCGAGGGCGAAATTCGTGAGTTTCAGCGTTTCCATTTTCACTGCAATAAATTCTGCATGCAGAATTAAATAATTTATTGTTTGATGATTTCACAAAAACAAAACAATATATAAAAGTTGCACAAATGAGCTAGCATGTCGTAGTGGATACTATGGAGGTTTGAATTTTCGCAAAATGAATTTGAAATGAGACGAGCAAAAAATCGAATTGAAGATGCACCTTAAGTTCCCGTATGATAGCCCTGTGATATTATGCGAGCAATATCATTGGTTAACATAGCAACTGAAAGATCAACGTGTCAACAAGTCGACCTGCCAGGGGTACTGTTGTAGTCTAGTCAGAATATATATATATATATATATATATATATATATATATATATATATATATATATATATATATATATATATATATATATATATATATATATATATATATACATATATATATATATATATATATACATATTTAAATTTGCCCCGTTCACCCCTACAACTAGCCAGTTCACGCCTACAACTAGCCCCGTTCACCACTACAACTAGTCCGTTCATCCCTACAACTAGCCTCGTTCACTCCTACAACTAACCCCTTTCACCCCTACAACTAGCCCCTTTCACCCCTACAACTAGCCCTTTTCACCCCTACAACTAGCCCCTTTCACCCCTACAACTAGCCCTTTTCACCCCTACAACTAGCCCCTTTCACCACTACAACTAGCCCCTTTCACCCCTACGACTAGCCCCGTTCACCCCTACAACTAGCCTCGTTCACTCCTACAACTAGCCCCTTTCACCCTACAACTAGCCCCTTTCACCCCTACAACTAGCCCCTTTCACCCCTGCAACTAGCCCCTTTCACCCCTGCAACTAGCCCCTTTCACCCCTGCAACTAGCCCCTTTCACCCCTACAACTAGCCCCTTTCACCCCTACAACTAGCCCCTTTCACCCCTACAACTAGCCCCTTTCACCCCTACAACTAGCCCCTTTCACCCCTACAACTAGCCCCTTTCACCCCTACAACTAGCACCTTTCACCCTACAACTAGCCCCTTTCACCCCTACAACTAGCCCCTTTCACCCCTACAACTAGCACCTTTCACCCCTACTCCCAGTCGGCGTTATTGTTGGTTGATGCATTCTTTGTTGACACAACAATTCGTTACATATCTGCGATGGCCCTGTAGTCGCGACATCGCCTCCCCACCGTGGGGCGCGATGGCCCTGTAGTCGCGACATCGCCTCCTCACCGTGGGGCGCGATGGCCCTGTAGTCGCGACATCGCCTCTCCACCGTGGGGCGCGATGGCCCTGTTGTCGCGACATCGGACTCCCAGTCGAGACAACCCGGGTTTGAGTCCTCTCGCTGGTGTTTCGGAGTTTGGGCAGACAGTGATGGACATATGAAGGAATATTGTTCACGCAATAATTGCAGCGTGAGTGTATTGGTGTTGGAATGAGCGAGCAGTAAGCAGCTATCACCCATAACCCTGGCCATTTGATTCCTTTTGAGCGTTGGTCTGTATTCTACTCAAGCCGTCACAAGAAACTGCCGGTTTCACATAGCGTTTGTACTGCACAAAGGAACTTATGTGGACGTTTGACGTAGATTATGGCTTACATAACTCGGAACAATCGTAGAAAACACGCATAGCTTTGCTAACAATTGTGCATAACTACTAACTCCTATTGTTCTCAGTTACGTCTTCGTCCAAAGTCCACATTGGTTCCTTCCTAATGTCCCCACCCCTAGGGGAAGTATTCTTTTTTAATGTACCACCACCTCTTGGGCCCGGGAATCGCTAACAGATGTACAGCCCTGTACATGCGAAATTGACGGAAATACGAGGGAAAATAATATCCGCCGTCGGCTTAATTACAAAGTGCGTATTTTTGTTCTGGTAAGTGAATATCCAAAACGATAAACACTTTATGGGGTGAAGGCTAATGACGGACGAAAGGGCGAAATTCGTGAGTTTTCAGCGTTTCCATTTTCACTTCGATAAATTATGCATGCAGAATTAAACAATGTAATAGTTCGCCTGATGATTCCACACATACATAAAAAAAGTTGCACAAACGAGCTAGAATGTCGTAGTGGATGCTGGGTATATTTGAATTTTGTGGCATAACCCCTTACATGAGATTAAAGATGCTGAACCTTCAAAATATACGTCGTGCAACAAAACTAAAAGCCCCCTCGCCGTCAGGGGCTTCTGCACCGGAGTATTTAGGGGCGAGGCGGTATATCTATATATATATATATATATATATATATATATATATATATATATATATATATATATATATATATATATATATATATATATATATATATATATATATATATATATATATATATATATATATATATATATATATATATATATATCTTTGCACTGGCAGGGGACGTGTTTAGTTTGGATGGATCACTATTATAACCGGTATCACCTAAATAAAAAATGGCTCCCTCCACCCCTCGCCCCATATATATATATATATATATATATATATATATATATATATATATATATATATATATATATATATATATATATATATATATATATATATATATATATATATATATATATATATATTCTGACTAGACTACAACAGTACCCCTGGCAGGTCGACTTGTTGACACGTTGATCTTTCAGTTGCTATGTTAACCAATGATATTGCTCGCATAATATCACAGGGCTATCATACGGGAACTTAAGGTGCATCTTCAATTCGATTTTTTGCTCGTCTCATTTCAAATTCATTTTGCGAAAATTCAAACCTCCATAGTATCCACTACGACATGCTAGCTCATTTGTGCAACTTTTATATATTGTTTTGTTTTTGTGAAATCATCAAACAGTAAGTTATTTAATTCTGCCTGCAGAATTTATTGCAGTGAAAATGGAAACGCTGAAACTCACGAATTTCGCCCTCGGTGAAATTTCTTAATTTTGACTTGTGATTGACGATAGGATGGAAGTCACGCCAATGATCAGCCTTGAAATGGTTACCCTTTTGGTTATCCATATTTTTAGCCTTACAAGATCTAACGACTAAAGTCAATTGTTTCGACGTTTGAACAAAAATATGCATTTTTTTATTAAACCGACTGCGGATATTATCAAACTACATATTAGGACATCAACGAACCGGATTGACGACAGGTTAAATCAGTTGAGGATTCAGTTTTAAGTTTAATTGGTAGTTGACCCATCGTCGCTGGTTGGACTGTTAATTATATGTATTTCCTAGAAACACTCCAAAGTAAAAAAAATGTATAGCGTAGAATCCCGACAATGACAATGATTGGCGCTTCACACAATGGAGTGGTGAGGTCGGGTAACAATGAGACGACGCCTTCTGGGCCAGACTCTATTCTCGGCGAGTTCACGAAGTCGCCAGGAGTCGGATGTGCGAGTATGTGCTACGTAACACTACATCTGTCTCTTGAAGGTGATAAGAAGTAGCGTAAATTCACAAACGTCAGATATTTGCTGTCGTTGCAGAAGTTTATAACCGGCGCGCGCACCAGCGAGACGCGGCCATTCGTGCGCAGCCAGAACGAGGCTGTGACCCGCAACAAGGACACAACGCTGAGTCACTGGTACAACGAGCAGTGTCTCAGCATTGACAAGTTGTGTCGCAGTCAAAGCAACACCTACTGCCAACTGGCCCGCATCGAGCTCGACAAAAAACAGGTATGTCACGGCAATGCCCTTGGCCAAAATATCTACAGAATTCCATAGAAATTCTATAGAATTCTATAGAATTTTTGTAAATCTATAGGAATCTATACAAAATCTATGGAAATATATGAAAGTCTATAGAATTCTAAAAAGAAATATATAGTCTATTATAAAATTATAAATATATAGAAGAACGCATATAAGAAAAAATATATAGAATATTTTTTTATTGTTTCCGCTGGTTGTGTCCGCAAAAATCGTATAGAATATTATATACAATTTGTATAGATTTGTGTTGTTAAGAGCCGTATTATCTGACCGGCCACTTTGACAACTTACTCGACATTTTTTTCCTTTGTCTGACAATGCGTAAATATACGTTTTTGAAAGCAATATTCTTGACCGAGGCTGTAACCAGATACGTACATTAGCCGGATTACGGAGGTATTCCAAACTATTTCTGACATACATTCCTCACTGCTTTGTTGGACGATTATACAGCTTGATTGTAACATGAAATCAAAGATGCATGCACTAACTTGAAATGTCGTTCTTAAAAATACTAAAATCATGTTGCACGAAAAGTGGAAATTTGCATCCGCAGGCGAAAGACGTAAGGCACCGCAAGATGGCGCCAAAGAGAACACACCTGGCGACTGAGACGCGCGTTCAACGGAACGCAACCGCCAGACGAGATGCTCTGTATCCCAGGTTTACAGATAGCGCTGAGGCTGTTCCGAGTTCTCCGGTTAGCCATATTCTCCACACTGTCTTAGAAGTGGGAGAGGAAAACGCTAAAAGTGCACAACATCGTGAAATAGACAGTAAGATGAACATCGGTAACAGCCATAACAACGCAACAAGTGGACACGAAGACACTACTAGGAAAGAGGCCAGTTCGTGTAGCAAAGAGAACATGACTAGAAAACAATCAAGAGACGCGAGACACAACGCCGAGGTTGATCAGACTGATGGTGCAGAAATCATACCGCACAAGGGAGCCCATAGACCTAGCACCCGTCTCCACGCCGGTACCTCCGCCCTGCGTGCCCTCAACACGGGCGTTGACGACGAGTCGACGACCGACAAGTCCCACCGCCGCCTGAACCAGGCGCAGCACAGACACCAGCTGACCCTGGACGAGCCGTTCACGACGTACCGGCGAAGTCGAGACGGTCGGCTCGTCGTGTCTGAAGTGCCGTACCGACGAAGGAAGTTCCCGCTGCCCGGGGAGAAAGTCGTGTCGATACTGCCGAGACTGCGTAAACTGGCTATGACCGAGACTGAGCAAAACCGTCAGCGGATGATCCTGTTCGCGGAGGGACTCGATAAATTTGGTTAGTTCCTGGCCTGTTTCAGTAAGATCAGGCAGCTTTCTGATTTGTAATTTGTGTCTCAGGAAAAAATCAATGTAATTATTCAGCTGGAAAATGTAAAAAATTCAAATTTGCTAATAGTGCAATTAACACATTGTTGATTACACGGTTGATTATAATAGTTAATGTGAATCAAAACAGGTGGACGTGTCCATCTCGAAATTAATAATAATATGGTGTGGGGGGAGGGAGAGATAGATAGAGAGAGGGGAGACAGGCAGACAGACAGACATACAGAGAAAGAGAGAGAGAGAGAGAGAGAGAGAGAGAGAGAGAGACAGACAGACAGACAGACGGACAGACAGACATACAGAGGAAGAGAGAGAGACAGACATACAGACAGACATACAGAGAAAGAGAGAGAGAGAGAGAGAGAGAGAGAGAGATAGAGAGAGAGAGAGGGGGGAGACAGGCAGACAGACAGACATACAGAGAAAAAGAGACAGAGAGAGAGACAGACAGACATAGAAAGAGAGAAAGATAGAGAGAGAGAGGGGGAGACAGGCAGACAGACAGACATACAGAGAAAGAGAGAGATAGAGAGACAGACAGACAGACAGACAGACATACAGAGAGAGAGAGAGAGAGAGAGAGAGAGAGAGAGAGAGAGAGACAGACAGACAGACAGACAGACAGACATACAGAGAAAGAGAGAGAGAGAGAGAGATAGAGAGAGAGAGAGAGAGAGAGGGGAGACAGACACAGAGACACAGACAGACAAATGGGAGAGAGGGGGTGTAGGTGAGTGAGAAAAGCAGGGGAAAGAGGAAGAGTGATAACGAGAGGTGACGAAGAGAGAGAGAGAGAGAGGGGGGTGGGATGGGGAAAGAGAGGGGTGGAGGGTGATATGTGCCATTGCCTGTAGACTGTTCATGCCATGCCAGTACGTTCGTGTGCCGACAGACGAGTGGAACCCGCTGCACTACGTGCGCAGCCTTCGACACCCCGAGCAGCGCGAGGGGGAGGAGGCGACCCCACCACCGCGCAAGGTCAACAACTTCTTCAACGTCAACGACGTCTTCAACCGCTACTACGCCCAGCTGCTTGACGGCCTCGACCCCGACTCGGAGGAGGCGATGAAGTACTGCCGCTATATCCACAAGAAAGAACCGACGGAGACTGATCTATGTCTTTAAAGTTGTAAAGTCGCGTAGTTTTATCTTCAAATCATGCTATATATTATAAACTCTATCTATTCTATCATTCTCTCATTATAGTATCAACTCTATCTATTCTATCATTCTCTCATTATCCCTGAAGTCCGGGGTGCTGATCGTCGATTTGCTTTCCTTTGTTTCCCCTTCCATTCTACCCACCACTCTGTCCCGCCCACTTTAACCAATTTCGTCGACCGTCCCCTTCCAATCTACCTACCACTCTGTCCCGCCCACTTTAACCAGCTTCGTCGACCGTCCCCTTCCATTCTACCCACCACTCTGTCCCGTCCACTTTAACCAACTTCGTCGACCGTCCCCTTCCATTCTACCCACCACTCTGTCCCGCCCACTTTAACCAATTTCGTCGACCGTCCCCTTCCAATCTACCCACCACTCTGTCCCGCCCATTTTAACCAACTTCGTCGACCGTCCCCTTCCATTCTACCCACCACTCTGTCCCGCCCACTTTAACCAGCTTCGTCTACCGTCCCCTTCCATTCTACCCACCACTCTGTCCCGCCCACTTTAACCAACTTCGTTGACCGTCCCCTTCCATTCTACCCACCACTCTGTCCCGCCCACTTTAACCAACTTCGTTGACCGTCCCCTTCCATTCTACCCACCACTCTGTCCCGTCCACTTTAACCAACTTCGTCGACCGTCCCCTTCCATTCTACCCACCACTCTGTCCCGCCCATTTTAACCAGCTTCTGTTCTATTCTCTGTTGAACCACAACTGTTTAATACAATTTGGCCGTTATCTGTTTAATTTGAATGTTTTGAGAATATCATGTTTACATTGCTTGCTCAAAGCTATTCATTTACATATAACGGTGAAATTGCATTTGGAATATGTGGTTCATTAAACCAAATTTGCACGTTAAGAATGTTATAGTACTACATAGTTTGTACTACATATAATCGTGTTATCGTAACACCGACCAATAACGAGGTAATAAATAAGCATGTATGGATAAATTACAGGTGTCTTATATGACAAACGAGGACAAATATAGTGCACTTGACAACGGATATTACGTCACAATGTGCACGCATACATGCACGGCGCACACTCGCGCGCATGCATGCATGTAAGATGAGAAAATCAAAATATCAGTTATCAACACTGTACCCTGACATTGGACTTTGGACACATATAACTGGTAGTATGCCAGAAATTCGTCGTGAAACAGATGTTGCATTCCGTTTAGTGCGTGGGCATGATATTGTTTACAGTGTAATCGCTAGGTGTCGCCAGGTTCGTTTGTCATAACACACCTGTATAATCCACCTGTATAACACACCTGTATAATCCATATTCGTGTATAAATTAGTGGCTTTAGAATGTTGTCAACATAAGTTCATTTATCTACATCAGTTCATTTTAAAGTATGAATTGTTGACAACATAAAAACTTAAACCCTTTAATAAACTTATGTTGACACTGTGTTTTTAGAAGTAGCACACGTTGCCTCACGGTTGATACCTAGGCTGCCTCACGGTTGATACCTAGGCTGCCTCACGGTTGATACCTAGGCTGCCTCACGGTTGATACGTACGCTGCTTCACGGTTGATACCTAGGCTGCCTCACGGTTGATACCTAGGCTGCTTCACGGTTGATACCTAGGCTGCCTCACGGTTGATACCTAGGCTGCTTCACGGTTGATACCTAGGCTGCCTCACGGTTGATACCTAGGCTGCCTCACGGTTGATACCTAGGCTGCCTCACGGTTGATACCTAGGCTGCTTCACGGTTGATACCTAGGCTGCCTCACGGTTGATACCTAGGCTGCCTCACGGTTGATACCTAGGCTGCCTCACGGTTGATACCTAGGATGCCTCACGGTTGATACCTAGGCTGCCTCACGGTTGATACCTAGGCTGCCTCACGGTTGATACTTAGGCAGCAAACTCATCCGCCACCATAAGTTTCACCAACTTGTTTCAATACTGTCAACAATTCACTCGTCCGCTCATACCACGTGAATCTGGCGTTAGTCTCGAGTGGCTACATTGAAACATATTAGCGTTGTATCCGAGAGAATATTAATTCCAACCATTCTGCCAACGAACGCTGGCCTAAGCGCCAGTTAAACGACCTAAGTGCCACCTAGTGGCGAATTAAGGGGGAATTGAGCAATGGCCTCCATTTGGCTTAAATGTTTGATTATTTGTCATGTGTAATCTGTTGCGCCACTGCGTGGTAGCTTGGTAAACTAGTGGATGAGTAAGTTTGGCCCCTTGCCCCCCTTAAGAGATCATAGAAATGCCATTGGTGTCGCGAGAAATGAAGTTGATATATGATTTAAAGCTCCCTTTGCTGGAAACTAGATCACTCATTTCCAGAGCATTAATTAATCTTTGTGAATTAAGAACTCAACGTAAATTCGTTCACCAATTTATCAACTATAAACATCATTTACCAAAGAACTGTAGTCTCTGTATCGCAATGGTCAGGCGACGTGACGTCACAGAAGGCGAACCAACCCAGTAACGGAGTTAAGTTAACATAAAGGCGCCATAGCGGAAGCTGGCCGCTCTGGGATTGATTTCGATATGTTAATCGGATACCGCATAATAACTGCGAATGATTAAACTTTGGTAAGTGCATATGCTTCTGCGTGCCGCTAGTGCTGGTGAAATAATTAAAATACCGTCAGCCATGATTGCTTTACTCGTAAGTTAATATGGGCGGCAGTCGAAGAATGTTAATGACATTAGAGATTAAGTGCAAGCAGACGACATTAGTGCGATGGAGATTAATTATTACTCAAATCGGAAAACATTTACTATGTACATTACGCAGGTCTAACTATATGGGCAGTTCCTTTCCCAGTGAAACATTAAAATGGGACATGTAATTTTAGTTTATATGAGGGGAAGACAGTGCTAGTTGAGCCACTGAGTTAGTTGAGCCACCCATGTTTCCCGGGAAACTACAGCAGCGATAGTTACATGGTATCGCCCAGTGATTGAACAGGTTATTAGAACACGATTGACGTATAATAGGTTACAGTTGTCACAACGTCCAGAACATGTGAGCTAAATATATGTTTTTTTGTTTTTCGAAACTTTTGGTAATTGTGGTTAATGTCTGCTGGTGTGCAAATTATCAACGCACGTGACTAGACTTTACTGTTTGTGCACTTACAAATGGTTTAACTATGCACAGAAAAGAATATTTTTTACATCACTTGGCGAATTAATGAGAAGTTCATTAAATAAGCTAAATTGTTGAAAGGGGACTAGTTGTGACAAGGCCCAGGGGAGGGTTAGTTGAGCAGCGGTTAATGAACGAAGACGAGTGTTCTTTACCCAAAATACATCAAGGAATTAATTTTTCCGAGCAAATTGGGACATCGGACAAGACAACATATTAGCAGTTTATTACACTGGTTGCGATTGGCCTATAAGTATATATTAAATATGTAAATTTATTAATTATTTGTGTAGACTTGTCAGAGACGTGTTGTGCCCATTGGATATACATTTTGGCTGAGTTGCTATGAATTTTTGTACAAGCCTAAGTAAATTATACAAATAAAGCAACTTACGCTATACTGTGGTTCAACTTATCCCACACCAAGTGTTAGTTGAGCCAGTTTACCAACCCTATTTGAATCAGCTATATAAAATTATCTATGCATGCTAGATATATTATCTTGCTATAAAATGTTCTCCAAATAATCATAGTTTGTGCGAGTAAAAATATTTTTGACTTATGAGCATGATTGCGCCCTTGACATCAAAAAGAATGAACAATGGCTCAATTAACGCTGCCTTCCACTACAACACACACACGCACGCAAGCACGCACGCACGCACGCACAGACACACACACACACACACACACACACACACACACACGCACACACATGCTCGTCATGAGAGTAATATCGGACAAACTGGATATACCGTATTTTGCTAATAAACGCTTCATTTAATGAAATACTACCACCATATCATCGAACGCGTACGCATGCGTGCAAGCGACTAAATTCTAATAAAACAAAGCAGCAAACACCGGCGGGTATCGAAAAACATATTATGATTAAATTAACATATTAGGGGTAATTAGCCCCGACTCAAACATGCTATCTACGTGTAAAACGTCGTAACAAACACCCTCACCCTCACCAAACCTCTTGGTAAGCATTTACGTGTTAACTACCATCACCCAAGCCAAGCGTTGTGACAGTCATCTACCTGTCTGATACCTTCACCCAAATCACACGTCGTATCATCTACGTGTACGAGACAATCCTGTCAACGAGATGTGAGGACGGCTAGTGCCGTGTAAGTGTCACCTGTCGTAACATCGCGTTATCACATATGTATATTACTATGGCTCAAACGTCGTAGGAACGGTTTAAATGCAAACATTTCTGACGAGAGGTTGTATGAATCATCTAGATATAAGTGCCTATGAATACGCGTACAAATAGTATATGTAATGACGACATTGTAATGACGACAGCGCAGTCGCGACAGCCAGCTTGCGCGAGCAGCTGACTATTACGCCCAATTACACCGCTTCCATTCAATTATTGTTCTGTGTAATGTTCTCCACTTGGTCTTATTCTTGGCGGGTCGACGCAGCTGCTCCAAGTCAGCACTTGCCTTCAAGCCGCATGTACCAGTAGTCAGCGTAATGACGATATTGCCTACTTTGGTCTACATGTACCAGTAGTAAATGTAATGACAACATTGCCTACTTTGGTCTACATGTACCAGTAGTAAATGTAATGACGACATTGCCTACTTTGGTCTACATGTACCAGTAGTAAATGTAATGACGACATTGCCTACTTTGGTCTACATGTACCAGTAGTAAATGTAATGACGACATTGCCTACTTTGGTCTACATGTACCAGTAGTAAATGTAATGACGACATTGCCTACTTTGGTCTACATGTACCAGTAGTAAATGTAATGACGACATTGCCTACTTTGGTCTACTTGTACCAGTAGTAAATGTAATGACGACATTGCCTACTTTGGTATACATGTACCAGTAGTAAATGTAATGACGACATTGCCTACTTTGGTCTACATGTACCAGTAGTAAATGTAATGACGACATTGCCTACTTTGGTCTACATGTACCAGTAGTAAATGTAATGAAGACATTGCCTACTTTGGTCTACATGTACCAGTAGTAAATGTAATGACGACATTGCCTACTTTGGTCTACATGTACCAGTAGTAAATGTAATGACGACATTGCCTACTTTGGTCTACATGTACCAGTAGTAAATGTAATGAAGACATTGCCTACTTTGGTCTACATGTACCAGTAGTAAATGTAATGACGACATTGCCTACTTTGGTCTACATGTACCAGAAGTAAATGTAATGACGACATTGCCTACTTTGGTCTACATGTATCAGTAGTAAATGTAATGACGACATTGCCTACTTTGGTCTACATGTACCAGTAGTAAATGTAATGAAGACATTGCCTACTTTGGTCTACATGTACCGGTAGTAAATGTAATGACGACATTGCCTACTTTGGTCTACATGTACCAGAAGTAAATGTAATGACGACATTGCCTACTTTGGTCTACATGTGCCAGTAGTAAATGTAATGACGACATTGTCTACTTTGGTCTACATGTGCCAGTAGTAAATGTAATGAAGACATTGCCTACTTTGGTCTACATGTGCCAGTAGTAAATGTAATGAAGACATTGCCTACTTTGGTCTACATGTGCCAGTAGTAAATGTAATGACGACATTGCCTACTTTGGTCTACATGTGCCAGAAGTAAATGTAATGACGACATTGCCTACTTTGGTCTACATGTACCAGAAGTAAATGTAATGACTACATTGCCTACTTTGGTCTACATGTACCAGTAGTAAATGTAATGACTACATTGCCTACTTTGGTCTACATGTACCAGTAGTAAATGTAATGAAGACATTGCCTACTTTGGTCTACATGTACCAGTAGTAAATGTAATGACGACATTGCCTACTTTGGTCTACATGTACCAGAAGTAAATGTAATGACGACATTGCCTACTTTGGTCTACATGTACCAGTAGTAAATGTAATGACGACATTGCCTACTTTGGTCTACATGTACCAGTAGTAAATGTAATGAAGACATTGCCTACTTTGGTCTACATGTACCAGTAGTAAATGTAATGACGACATTGCCTACTTTGGTCTACATGTACCAGAAGTAAATGTAATGACGACATTGCCTACTTTGTTCTACATGTACCAGTAGTAAATGTAATGACGACATTGTCTACTTTGGTCTACATGTACCAGTAGTAAATGTAATGAAGACATTGCCTACTTTGGTCTACATGTACCAGTAGTAAATGTAATGAAGACATTGCCTACTTTGGTCTACATGTACCAGTAGTAAATGTAATGACGACATTGCCTACTTTGGTCTACATGTACCAGAAGTAAATGTAATGACGACATTGCCTACTTTGGTCTACATGTACCAGAAGTAAATGTAATGACGACATTGCCTACTTTGGTCTACATGTACCAGTAGTAAATGTAATGACGACATTGTCTACTTTGGTCTACATGTACCAGAAGTAAATGTAATGACGACATTGCCTACTTTGGTCTACATGTACCAGTAGTAAATGTAATGACGACATTGCCTACTTTGGTCTACATGTACCAGTAGTAAATGTAATGACGACATTGCCTACTTTGGTCTACATGTACCAGTAGTAAATGTAATGACGACATTGCCTACTTTGGTCTACATGTACCAGTAGTAAATGTAATGAAGACATTGCCTACTTTGGTCTACATGTACCAGTAGTAAATGTAATGACGACATTGCCTACTTTGGTCTACATGTACCAGTAGTAAATGTAATGAAGACATTGCCTACTTTGGTCTACATGTACCAGTAGTAAATGTAATGACGACATTGCCTACTTTGGTCTACATGTACCAGCAGTAAATGTAATGACGACATTGCCTACTTTGGTCTACATGTACCAGTAGTAAATGTAATGACGATATTGATATAGGGGTCACTTACTTGTGGTTTGGTTGACATATTGGTTCCATTTATGGTCAGATGACGAAGTGTGTAGTTGAAGGAAATGGGAGTTTTAATTATGTATAACCGACATGACTTCATAGTTTGATATGCTATATTCCACGAGCCATGTCTTTTCGCAACAAGTGATAGCATCGTTGTCTTCCTGTAGCTTTTTTGTAATCATATAAGTTGCATACTTCCATTTGAAGGATACTGTCATCGCATATAATCTGGTTATGACATTCTTTATGTATTTGTGAAGGTCATTAATGTAGGAAATTAATTGTGCCTAAAACAGCACTGTGCGGCACACCAGATGTAATTGGTAACGGATCTGATATTTCTCCATTTAAAATTACCCGCTGATTGGGAAACTATTGGCACACCTTGAAACCATAGAAATAACGTTTGTGCAAAAGTTGTTTATGTGCCACCTTATGAATACCTCAACACAAACCGAGGGTGTAAGGTCAATCTGGCGGCCAGACTGCGTACTAAACGCTACGCTATCTACAAACAGGTCTACATTAGTTGTGTGACCTGAACTACACCAATGCTGCGGGTGATAAAGAAAGTCATTCACCTCGAGATGTTGGTATTGCTTGAATTGACAGCAAATCGACACAGGATATTGGACGATATTTCCTGGCCTTACTCCTCTGTCCCTTCTTAAATCTCGCTAGTGTTTTCCAGTTTTGAAGAATTTCGCTGTGTCCAGTGTCCACTGATATATTACAGCCATGGCGGGGTTCATAATATATTGAAGTTTTTAATTTTTAGAACAATGGTATAAACTTGATCAGATCCAGTCTTGTGCGAATCTGACCTTTCTATCATCTTACTGATACCGCTGGCATGAATCTAAATGTCTGGCATTGATTGATGAGGCTTTACACCTAGGAATGGGAGGTCAGCTTCCGGCTCTCAGGTGGAAGTCCTTTGGAACTGATCAGTCGTTGTAAGACTTTGGGGATAAGTGAAGAAGTTATGTTGTTTGTTTCGATTCTGACTCGTAATGTAACTCCAGAAACTGTTGATTCCTGTTATAAGAGTACACTGTTCAGCTTATTCACCAACACCAAAAGCTTCCAGTAGCATTCCCTTGCTTTTTTCTGGATCATTCATTTCTTTGATTCTAATTGTTGTTGTCAATCTGGATTATAATATATAAATTTTCCGTACCAACTATTCATCTTCATTACCTTTTTTTCTCTGGTGGATGTTTTTTTTGCTGGCCATTTGCGATGTAAAGGGTTTATCTACGCAAGAAGATATTTGATTTCAGAACATACGATAGATGTCATTAGCTGAAATATGGGTCTTACGAATTTTTTTCAAATTGCGTCTTCAATTCATTCATTTCATCTGAAACGTTTCCCCGTCGATAACACAACTACAAGTTGTAACCGTAATGACGACGTTGCGTACGAGTGGACACATGCACAAGTAGCAACTATGGTGGGGTAATATTGCACGCGAAGCAACAGGCCCAGCTGGCAAGTGGACGAGGAAGCCAATAGCTTATTGAGAGTCCAACGCTGCTAGCATTTACACAATCCATAAACAATTTGTTCCATTCATTTAGTGTTTTTATCTCAACTTTCTTGTGTCTAATCAACACTCATCCTTCACTAATGTCACTTCGTGTCCTCTGTCATCTCTTCTATTCTCTTACTTAAGCGAGAAGAAACAAATATTTATATCAGTATATCCAGACCTATTCATTGTCTTAAAAACAATTTGATCTCCTCTTAACCTCCTTGTCTCTAGGGTTGTTAAACCACATTCCTATAGACATTCTTCATAAAGTATCTAAGTTCTGGGACTTTAGATTCTTCTAGCATGTCTATGTCATTATTATGATGTGGTCTCTCAGCTTGTATACAGTATTCTAAGTTAGGTCTAATTATTGCTTTATTATGTATACTAATATGAGGTATAATATTAGGCATGTCGGCTTATGTGTTATATTTTACATAAGCAACCCAATAATGTTATTACCCTTTGAAGCTGCAATACCACACTGCTCTGAAACTTTCGTATCAGCGCTTAGTGCTTGTTCTTTTCTTTTATGACAGTACATAGAGCAGTACCTCCCATTTTATAATTGACAACCACGTTTCCGTGTCCTGTATGTAGGCATTTACCATTCCCAAAATTTAATAACGTCTGCCATTTTTCAGACCATTTAACTCGTTTGTCTATATCGTTTTATAAATATTGCTTATCTCTATCATGTCTTATCTATATCATGTCTTATCTCTATCATGTTTAGCCTTTCTAAACATTTTTGTGGCATCCACAAATTTCAGTGACTTGTTATAACATCGTCCAAGTCACTGATATATACTGTGGCAGAACAGATTAATGCGTCGTCTATATAATCGATGTAGCAAGTTAGGAGCCGCCAGCCTATGTGGGATGAACTACAGGGAAATAGTGGGAAAAGAGGCCGGGGAGGACAACGCGGTTGGACAAGGAAGTCGGGGGAGAATGGGGGGGGGGGGTTGGAAGCAAAGTATAACTGAGGATGATCATGAACCCAGAACAGTGCAGTTGGGTTAACTTAGAAGATGAAATGATGACAAACGATGGAGAAAGATGGTTGGGAAGGAAGGAAAATGCAATGGGGGAGCACGAGGGAAGGAAGGAAAAGCAGGAAAGGGAAAGACCACAACTGAGATGGGAAGACTGCTTTAAGAGACATGGGAGAAAGGGGAGGAGGAAGACAAGGAGAGGCTGCCAATAGGGAGCAGTGGACAAGGCCATCAGCCGAAGCAGTGCAGCAGTGGACTAGCTACGGCCTCACTCGTTTAAAGAAAACTCAGAGGAAGAACATACTGCAGAATTACACTCCAGAGGTCAGTCCGGGTCGTGCATGTCCACTGGACCAGAGACCATCGACCCGATCAAATCGGTCCCATTAGAGAATCACCTTGGCCGGTTGTTGTGCAGTGAAAGTGGACACCGAAGCCTAATTGCTCCGTCGACTAATGATACGCGCTGCGGACGAATGTGCAATCGAATTCGACATGAAATATAACAAGCCGTTAATCCATCGCCGCAGGAGCCAGAGTAGGTGATGCTTTCACGAGCGTGAGACGGCCGGACGCGCTGCCGAGAGCCACATACGGACGAGTACATACAACGGCTCAAAGGTGTTGTGTTGTCAGTGTTGGGAGGAGCGAGTGAGAAGTTCATTCGGTTTAATTGAAAGCCATAATTACGTGGCGAGAGTTGCAATCCATGCAAATAGGCACGCGCGAAGACCGGGCATAGGTTATCGGTGTCCGAGTCGCCCACTCGACCGAGTGCACCACGAACAACGCCCGTTCACTTTGACGTTATCGGCCACTGTTGGCAGTTTGTTTATGAAAGAGATAAGGTAACTTTTATGGCGACGAAGCTGTGCCGACCGGCACAAGCGTGTTGGGTTAACACAGATCAACATCGGAGCTGGACCATCGTTCATAAACACTGAGGAATTCCATGAGTACCCACTGATATAGACGATGAAGGGCGGAGAAGAGATCGCGGCGGTGCCACAGAGAATGACGACGCTAGAGTTCCCGGAAATAGAGAAGACAGGAGGCTGTGATTTGGCGGGGGACGATGTCTTCCTGCCTTTGCCGGAACCCCGTGTCCGGGCCCCGGGGAAGGCTCGCAGCCGCTTCAGCGCCGCCGCGGCAAAGGTCCTCACACAGGTTGTTGTGTCGCGGCAGGACGGGAGAGCGGAACACGCCAGTGTTAAATCGGGCGCCGACGCCCGGATCGCAAGGAAGACGCCTACTCGTACGTACAGTGATTCGGAAGCAGTGCTGCTCCCCTCTCCTGCGCGGGAGCGCGTGTGTCGATCCTTGTCTTACCAAAAACGGGACGAGCGCCGAAGTGTGTACAGCTTCGCGTCCGTCGTTCGCCTTGCAAGTTTCCGATATCGCCACATGGTGTCGCTGAGTCGGATAGGCAGCACAACACCGACGCGAAGCGGGACTTCGACCCCTTGTTGCAAGCCGGAAGACGTCATCGACGAACCGACCGAACTTCCGGTTAAGCCACGTTTCTGCGCGACGCTGTCGCCAGAAGCGCAGTACGCGATGCTGAAGGGGTATGAAGACATACTGCGCGAGAAACTCGGTAAGAGCCAGGACGTCGACGCGGGTCTACTGAGGGTAAGAACCCCACAGAAGCAGGTTGTATGCCTGCACCTGACGGACGCTGAACGACCTGGCGACGAGACTGCGCCACTAGCGGCAAGCGCCATGACGTCATCAACGGAACGAAATCAACACAATCCGCCTTCGCACGACGTCGAGCGCAGAATCGAAGTGAATTTAGCGGCGGATCCGCTGCCCCGGCGCCTCGCCCGTCCCGGGTCAGGAGCTGCCCCCAAATGCCCCCAGACGCGGGCGATTCCGAAGAAAAAGCAGCTCCGGTTGAGCTATCGATTCGAGCGAGCCATGGACCTCATTGACGGGCTCAAGGCGGCTCCACGCTCGCCGGAGACGTCTTCACGGCGGAAGGCACGACCGGGCGAGACTGTCTTGTATCACGACCCAGTCGTCAACTACAACAAGTGGAGTAGATCGTGGGTGCGAGAGTTCAAACTGGAATATTCTGACTAAATGGGAGTGTTTTCATGAGAACACGTGAAATTGAGTGGGGCGCAGTGGCGTAGCGGTTAGAACGTCGGACTCTCAGTCGAAAGGACCCGGACACGAATCCTCTTGCTGTTTCTTGCTGTCTCTTGTTGTCTTTTGCTGTCTCCTGCTGTCTCTTCCTGTCTCTTGCTGTTTCATGCTGTCTCTTGCTGTCTCTTGCTGTCTTTTGCTGTCTCCTGCTGTCTCTTGCTGTCTCTTGCTGTTTCATGCTGTCTCTTGCTGTCTCTTGCTGTCTCTTGCTGTCTCTTGCTGTATCTTGCTGTTTCATGCTGTCTCCTGCTGTCTCCTGCTGTCTCTTGCTGTCCCTTGCTGTATCTTGCTGTTTCTTGCTGTCTCTTCCTATCTCTTGCTGTTTCATGCTGTCTCTTGTTGTCTCCTGCTGTCTCTTGCTGTCTCTTGCTGTTTCGTGCTGTCTCTTGCTGTCTCTTGCTGTCTCTTGCTGTATCCTGCTGTCTCTTGTCTCTGTCTCTGTCTCTGTCGGACTCTCAGTCGAAAGGACCCGGACACGAATCCTCTTGCTGTTTCTTGCTGTCTCTTGTTGTCTTTTGCTGTCTCCTGCTGTCTCTTCCTGTCTCTTGCTGTTTCATGCTGTCTCTTGCTGTCTCTTGCTGTCTTTTGCTGTCTCCTGCTGTCTCTTGCTGTCTCTTGCTGTTTCATGCTGTCTCTTGCTGTCTCTTGCTGTCTCTTGCTGTATCTTGCTGTTTCATGCTGTCTCCTGCTGTCTCCTGTTGTATCTTGCTGTCCCTTGCTGTATCTTGCTGTTTCTTGCTGTCTCTTCCTATCTCTTGCTGTTTCATGCTGTCTCTTGTTGTCTCCTGCTGTCTCTTGCTGTCTCTTGCTGTTTCGTGCTGTCTCTTGCTGTCTCTTGCTGTATCCTGCTGTCTCTTGCTGTCTCTTGCTGTCTCTTGCTGTCTCTTGCTGTTTCTTGCTATCTCTTGCTGTCTCTTGCAGTCTCTTGCTGTTTCAAGTTGTCTCTTGCTGTCTCTTGCTGTCTCTTGCTGTATCTTGCTGTCTCTTGCTGTCTTATGCTGTCTCTTGCTGTCTCTTGCTGTTTCATGCTGTCTCTTGCTGTCTCTTGCTGTCTCTTGCTGTTTCTTGCTGTCTCTTGCTGTTTCATGCTGTCTCTTGCTGTCTCTTGCTGTCTCTTGTTGTCTCTTGCTGTCTCTTGCTGTCTCTTGCTGTCTCTTTTTGTCTCTTGTGGTCTCTTGCTGTCTCCTGCTGTCTCCTGCTGTCTCTTGCTGTCTCTTGCTGTCTCTTGCTGTCTCTTGCTGTCTCTTGCTGTTTCATGCTGTCTCTTGCTGTCTCTTGCTGTATCTTGCTGTTTCATGCTGTCTCTTGCTGTCTCTTGCTGTCTCTTGCTGTATTTTGCTGTTTCATGCTGTCTCTTGCTGTCTTCTGCTGTCTCTTGCTGTATCTTGCTGTTTCTTGCTGTCTCTTGCTGTCTCTTGCTGTCTCCTGCTGTCTCTTGCTGTCTCTTGCTGTTTCATGCTGTATGTTGCTGTCTCTTGCTGTTACGAAACGTTGGCAATTTCGTTCACCTCTCGTTGCCACCTTTCACTCAGCTTTATAAATAATGAGTCTTCGCGAATACTTTTCGCGCAGTAAATGCAGCGTAGCTGAATACGTCCCAGAGAAGTCTGGTTGCGTTGGAATGAACAGGTCTGCCAAGGGTGAAGTGTGCAGCGCTTTGAATGCTCCGAAGAACTGGATACAGCACTATACAAGAACTGTTCTTTTAGTCGTATAGGCCATTAGGACGACCCATAATCCTTTGCGCTCTGTCTACATCATTGGTATCGTTGACAGGTTATTGTGTACAACGCATACTGTAATTATAAATACATAATCTATATAACACGTGTTGCATTAATGCGGTGTTCACGTGTGTGTGTGTGTGTGTGTGTGTGTGTGTGTGTGTGAGTGCATGCGTGCGTGCGTGAGTGCGTGCGTGCGTGCGTGCGTGCGTGCGTGCGTGCGTGCATACGTGCGTGCGTGTGTGTATGCATGCACGCATATACACTGTGACTGTGACGTCATTGTAGTGTGAGCGCCAATAATTCGATTAAGAGTTTGACTGGTCATGACGTGCCGGAGTACATGACTTGAGCCAGTAAGCTATATATAATATGGAACGGCTATTGTTACCAGTTACGCTATCGGCGAAATGTGTTAATAACGCACCGATAAAACTTTTTTTATAGTTTATTTTACATTTGTCAATGGTGTTGCAATTACCATTTATATTCTTTTTCCCCCTACTCGACTCTGGATCTCCCTCCCTCAACACATCGTTAGTGTAAACAGTCTTAATGCGTTTAAAGCTGCTTCCTCAAATGGTTCAGCCCATCGCGAATCCAGTTCACTTATATCCAGATGTGTAGTGTGTGACTAGTTTAAGTAATGTGCGCAGTCTGTTTAATAAAAAATGCCTAGTTTTGTTCAAATCATCGAAAGAATTGACCTCAGTCGTTAGATCTGGTAAGGATTAAAATAGTGGATATTCAAAATGGTAAACACTGTGCGAGTCAATCCTGATCGTGGGCGTGACTTCCATCCTCTCGCCGATCACATAACACAGTTACGAAATTTCACGAAGAAAGAAAATCGTGATTTTCAACA
This sequence comes from Lamellibrachia satsuma, assembly GCA_033239005.1. Classification (NCBI taxonomy): domain Eukaryota; kingdom Metazoa; phylum Annelida; class Polychaeta; order Sabellida; family Siboglinidae; genus Lamellibrachia; species Lamellibrachia satsuma. Next base: position 1,137,258 of record BSQZ01000010.1, on the reverse strand, counting down.
ATTCGATTTTCACTTCATTTAATGTTTGAACAAGCATTAAGTAATATTTAAACTACATATAAAAGTTGCACAAACGAGCTAGCATATTGCAGTGGATACTAGGTAGGTTTGGTTTTTCGCAAACATAATTTTAAATGAGACTAAAAAAATCGAATTGTGGATGCACCTCTAAGAATAGTATTCAAACACTTTAATAGTTTAGACATTAGATGCTAAAAAATTGAAATTGCACTGTAGGCGTTATATTACTTTTGTGTTCGCGTATCGGCCTGCCTGTGTCATTAGCATGTTGAGGTTAGGCAGAAAATAGGAAGAAAATGTAACATTTCTAAGGAGGCCTACTACGCTGCATCGTGTTCAATAGCGACCTCACGTCATAACGCTGCCTTTGCTTTATACGTAACTAATGTTGTCAAAGCATTAAGGCTGTCACTGAAATAGTTTCTGCGATCTACTATTAATGTTAGATGTCAACGACACATGATCTGGATGAGCAGCAGTCTACATGTTATGTATGGCTAAGTGTGCATTGAACTGAACAGAACAGCAGTCTACAGGTAATGTATGGCCAAGTGTGCATTGAACTGAACAGAACAGCAGTCTACAGGTAATGTATGGCTAACTGTGTATTGAACTGAGCAGAACAGCAGTCTACAGGTAATGTATGGCTAAGTGTGCATTGAACTAAACAGAACAGCAGTCTACAGGTAATGTATGGCTAACTGTCTATTGAACTGAACAGAACAGCAGTCTACAGGTAATGTATGGCTAACCGTGTATTGAACTGAACAGAACAGCAGCCACTGCTAGCGAAGGCTCGATCGACTTATTGCAATGGCGCGAAATATGACTTTTAAGTCGTCCGTAGACATTGCTAACTGCGCCGTTAAGTGCTGGGGTTGAATGAGGTAATTTGATGTTGAAAATGTTAGTAGCATCCACATGTGAAGTTGCTTACTCAAATCACCAGTTGATGGGAAAGTAACACGCACGCACGCACGCACACATACACGCACGCACGCACGCACGCACGCACGCACATCACCTACCATTGTGTTTATCATGTCATCTAATGTACACCTAAATTAACCAAATATTCGATGTTGCAGAAAGAGCCAATATTTGTTCACTTTCTCCTTGACATAACCTCGTGACGACGACTTCATTTATTGACAGCGCGACTTTATCTGATTACAACGTAATAAACGACGACAAACTGTCGACTTGATAACCCTCGTCAATACTACCTGAAATACAACCTGTAGAAAGGTAAGTTCTCATATAGCATGGTACCCAGACCTTCACCCCTGCCAGACCTCCACCCCCGCCAGACCTCCACCCCCGTCAGACCTTCACCCCCGCCAGTACGACCTGCTCGCGTGCAGTTGTACGACCTGCTCGCGTGCAGTTGTACTACCTGCTCGCGTGCAGTTGAACGACCTGCTCGCGTGCAGTTGAACAACCTGCTCGCGAGCAGGTAGTATTTGCTTTCGATTGCAACCGATAACTCTGAAAATGTTGGTGACATACCAAGCACTCATATCGGTTGCAATCGATTTCAACTGCTAACAGCGTTTGGTGTGTCGACGGTATTAGCGTTAGCAAAACCATCAGCTCGATCTCACGTATGCCTTTAAGCACCAGCGGGACACATTAACTCCTGGCGGTCGTACAATTCTATGTAATTGTAACTAGGTTGTCTGCATAACGACATTCGAACGATCAACGCATTTCATTAAAGGTGCTGCTTAGCAATACAAGACACGCGTCCCCTCGGGCTGTTTGGTGCACAGCGGTTAAACACGCGACTTCGGTGAACTTCGAGCTGACAAATTGCGCAAAAAGGTCGACGCCCCGTCACGGAGTCCTCGAGAGAGGGAAGGAGGGAGGGTGGGAGGGTGGGAGTGAGAGAGTGATTTCTAGATCTAGTGCTAGAACCGAAAAAGCCCTTGTTTCAATGTTAGTGCCAACTCTTGCAACAAAACGTAGACCATAATTAGAGATTGTTTGCCGGTTGCTTAGACGAATGTGTCATGATAGATGATAATACAGATCTTAGAAATAATACGATATCTGGCAAGAAGCCAATGGAGAGATTCCACATGTGGTAATGAGTGAGAGAAATGTTGACTAAATAGCTATCCTTGCCAAACAACTTTGCAGACATTAGAGTTGTGTGATGCATGCGAGCGCAATATTGTGAAGAGGAGGTGGAATAGCCAAGTAATGTGCTGTCTAAAGTTGAAATTGTTGTCAAAGATAACTCCTGGATTACTTGCAGAGGCAGTAGGTGTGACACAAGATTGCTGTGGAAAGTAGCTGACAATCATGCACAGTTGACACAGAAATTCTCCATTTATAGGAGCGTGTAGGAAACACGTCAGATAAGTGTGTAGCAACTATGTGTTGAACCAAGCGTCAAGTGCAACGTATCGTCTGCTGTGGTCATCGTGTTACGTCCAAAGTAACGCTGGGTCGGGCTGACGTCAAAGAGCACACACGTCTTACTCTGTCGCTGCGCCTAGGGTCTGGAATGAACTCCCTATCACTTTGAAAACATCTGAAACTATTGCTATTTTCCGATAAAAACTCAAGACATATCTATTCCAAATTGCATTCCCGCCATAAATGTTAGGTTGTCCCTCGTTCTGATACTGACTTTTGCGCGTCCCTGTTTACGATTACGCTTACTGATTATGTTTTGTTGCGCCTCTGAGCTCAGGTTCCTGAGGATATAGGCGCCATAGAAATCAATTATTATTATTATTATTACAAGTCCTTCACAGAAGCGAATAATGTGTGCAACACACACAACTAAAACAGAATCTGCAGGAGACGGGTTCGAGTATGTGTTGTCCGTTTAAGAATAATCCAGAACATGAATATTTGTAAGTGGGTCGAAATAGGGTATTTGCATTTGGGAACTAAAGGTGCAGACCTTACACTCAACCCCCTGGCAGACCTTACACTTCACCCCTGGCAGACCTTACACTTCACCCCCTGGCAGACCTTACACTTCACCCCTAGCAGACCTTACACTTCACCCCTGGCAGATCATACACTTCACCCCGGCAGACCTTACACTCCACCCCTAGCAGACCTTACACTCCACCCCTAGCAGACCTTACACTTCACCCCTAGCAGACCTTACACTTCACCCCTGGCAGATCTTACACTCCACCCCTGGCAGACCTGTTCATTCCAACGCAATCTCAACTTTTCTTGGAAGAATTCAGCCAAGCTGCAATTACTGCGCGAAGATCATTTGTTCATCTATCCACTTCTGTCTATAGCCAGGTACTCATCTACACAGCTGAGTGAACTAGAGCAACGTGGAGTGAATGGATGGAATTGACCAAGCTTCTATACGGCAGCAAGAGGATTCAAACCCGGGTTCTCTCGATTGAGAGTCTGACTTTCTAATGGCAATGCCATCGCGCCACGCACTAACACGTTGTTGTAGCAGCACATTACTCACAACAGTTGTTGATTGAAGGGTAACTGTAAGGTAATAAACCTGCCACTAGAGTCCCCTGCATACATAGTTAATGCAATATTGTTCAGTGATCGCTGCACGAGCATAATTATATTGTCATTAATCGACACATCTTATTATTATCCAGCAAATGTTTGTCTGTTTGCATGCATGTATGTATGTATGTATGTATGTATGTATGTATGATTGTATGTATGTATGTATGTTTGTTTGTATGTATATATGCATACATGCATGTACCTATGTATGTATGTATATATGTATGTTTGTATGTATGTATGTATGTATGTTTGTATGTATGTTTGTATGTATGTTTGTATGTATGTATGCATGCAATCATGCACGTATGTATGTATGTATGTATGCATGCATGCATGTATGTTTGCATGTATGTATGTATGTATGTATGTTTGTATGTATGTATGTATGTATGTATGTATGTATGTATGCATGCATGTATGTATGTTTGTATGTATGTATGTTTGTGTATGTATGTATGCATGTATGTATGTATGTATGTTTGTATGTATGTACGTATGTATGTGTGTATGTATGTATGTATTTATGTATGTGTGTATGTATGTATGTATGCATGTTTGTATGTATGTATGTATGTACGTATGTACGTATGTATGTGTGTATGTATGTATGTATGTATTTATGTATGTATGTGTGTATGTATGTATGTATGTGTGTATGTATGTATGTATGCATGTTTGTATGTATGTATGTATGTACGTATGTACGTATGTATGTGTGTATGTATGTATGTATTTATGTATGTATGTATGTGTGTATGTATGTATGTATTTATGTATGTGTGTATGTATGTATGTATGCATGTTTGTATGTATGTATGTATGTATGTATGTATGTACGTATGTATGTGTGTATGTATGTATGTATTTATGTATGTATGTATGTGTGTATGTATGTATGTATTTATGTATGCGTGTATATATGTATGTATTTATGTATGTTTGTATGTACGTATGTGTGTATGTTTGTATGTATGTTATGCTCCTCCTAGACGCTTTGTATCTCGGGCGTCAAACTTCGAGAGGCTCATTTTTCGAAATTCATTCCATTTGTTGAAGTTGGATTCTCAGAAATCATAAAAATATTGACTGGCAGCACCAATCAATGCATGGGTGGATATTTATGTTATAATGCTGTGTATCCTTAAATTTGTCAAACACAAACAACAAAGTCACCCCCATCAGGAGGGTGGCTATGTTCGCTAGGATTTATTAATTGGGTTTACTGTACACAAAACACATTCGTACACAAGACCGTGTGATTCATTCCTGAAATTAGCAGCTGTACGAATTGACCAGTTGAGATATTCTCTCACTGGGTGACTGAACTGCGAATCAAAATACACCCTGTTATTTCGATGATTCGGAGTTTGCTGATGATATAACTAAAAGGTTGGCAAATCAATAAGAAGAACACACCATGGTTTCTGGTATACATGATTTAATATATCTGAATACATTCACATAGAAAGCCGACTTATGATGGCCCCAGACAGACCTAAAGACGAGAACCTTATGTGAAACAATGACAGGTAGACAATGGCGCGTTCCATCTGCATATGTATCACGCACACAGAATTGACTTCCTATAAAGACACATTATACAATGTAATCAGTCAATGCATAATTTACTACATTTGTGTTACACTAGAAATACATGCATGCGAACAAGACTCAGAATTCAATATAAAAACACATAGGTGGGCAGACAGGGGCAAGTTGTTACAATGTTCAGTTAGTAACTTTTTGTGAAAAGTATGTTAGTTACATTATTTCTATCAACACATACATTAAATTTATTATTCGTGTTAATAAAATATATCATACCATTGATATGCGGTATTGTAGTTAGGTAGATATGTGAAGTTTTCCAGGCGCGGTGGACTGTAACTAGCCCCGTAAGCGGGGCAAGTTGTTACATCATACGGGGTATATTGTTACAGCAAAGAATGTGTGGATCGCAAGACAAGTTCAATCGTACGTGTTACTGTTATTACATTAATTGGATTATACACACTTATACATCTTATACACATTGTGTATAACAATGTACCTGTTCACAGCTTCATGTATTAAACGTTACATATTTAGTTACCAAAGGGAACAAATTCCCCGGATTCTTACATAACAAACTGTGAGTGGAATATAAATTATTGAATGGAGTATGAAATAGTGGATGAAAATATATATGTAATGCGACTTCTACTTGATTGAATGATACACACACGTATGCAGTCGCACGCACAAATATCCATATTTCAATGTATCGTGCAATATTTATTAATTGCTCAAATAGGGTGTGCAATAATAAATGAACAAGATTGAACAAAACACCCAGTTGGCAAGTGTACAAGGAAGCCATTGGCTTATCGAGAGTCCCACAATGTTCATCTACGTGTAACCCGCCCTCCTGAGATATATGTGAATTTAGTTTTTAAACACAGTCACGCTGTTAGCATTTACAGTAGAGGTTATAAACAAGTACGCTAGGCTTCACAAGTGAAATAAAGCGTTCACACGCCGTGGTTAAATAAATTGTGTTCTTTCAGTCATCGTCAGCATACAACTCGCTGACTGAGCCATCTGTGCGAGCCCCCCGAGCGTTGTTACAGTTGTAACAACTTGCCCCAATACAACTGTAACAACTTGCCCCAATACAATTGTAACAACTTGCCCAAACCACATTATTTGTAGTTGAACGAACCGGGGCGATAACAAATCCTGAATTTAACTTCTACTTGGCACAACCCCTTATACTATATACTACATACATGTTTAAAATTTAATTTACGAAACATAACAAGTGGTTGCGTGAAATGATATTATGTGGGTATACCCAACAAATAGTGTTAGGTGGTTAAAACGGTTTTTTTTCACAACTCGTTTATTTCGTCTTCTTAACTCCCCATTTTTGGATAGTGTGTCAGCTGGTGGACTTCCAACCAACTACTGTCGCTGGTGACTCAATATGTGTGCTGTTTTCGTAAAACGACTCTGTAACAACTTGCCCCTGTATACAACTAGCCCCGGCCTCCCCTAACTGTAGACAGCAGTAGATGATCTTTGTTGACATCTGGTGGTCTACATTGAAAAGGAAGTCAAGTGCATTCCTTAACTGGTATACATAATGGAATACATCAAAGCTATATAAATACATAAATATACACTTGAATTATCTTTTTACAATTTTGTTTGGTTTACAAACTATGCTAGTGCGACCCAGTAACGTTCTGCTACCCTACTTAACTATTGCCCAGCAACAACCACAAGTCAATAAATAATGTTGTAAAGATAAGATAAAATGATAACTATATACACTTTTCTAGATACAACGTCCACCAGAACATGTACCTGATTACCTCATAAGTGCCCTTCGTCTTTAGATTCCACCAAAGTAGTTATATAAACAAACCATAACATTAACAGCCAATTTAAGTAGCACCAACAATGCAGGTAATGTTAAATTGTGATGTCACTGAAGTATATTTGACAGTTAAATGCGTTCGATGGTGTTAGGGAAGATATTCCATCTATAAGGCTAAACATACTATATTATTAAAACTGGAATAACAGTGTTGTGCTTTGGAAACCCGTGACAAAGTCATTCAACCATATTATTTAACAGAGCTGCTGTCGCAAATCACAAAGTGCGACACTTCAAACGTGTCAACAATACAAGAGAGTAATTCTGACTGAAAAATTACAATGAAACCGCACATATTTTACGTCAGATTATTAGCATCATTAACAAGAAATGCTGACGTCTGACCGCTATACCCACTGTCTTTGGCTGTTGGTGCAGTCTCATTCAGATATCTCACTGTCTTTGGCTGTTGGTGCAGTCTCATTCAGATATCTCACTGTCTTTGGCTGTTGGTGCAGTCTCATTCAGATATCTCACTGTCTTTGGCTGCTGGTGCAGTCTCATTCAGATATCTCACTGTCTTTGGCTGCTGGTGCAGTCTCATTCAGATATCTCACTGTCTTTGGCTGTTGGTGCAGTCTCATTCAGATATCTCACTGTCTTTGGCTGCTGGTGCAGTCTCATTCAGATATCTCACTGTCTTTGGCTGTTGGTGCAGTCTCATTCAGATATCTCACTGTCTTTGGCTGTTGGTGCAGTCTCATTCAGATATCTCACTGTCTTTGGCTGTTGGTGCAGTCTTATTCAGATATCTCACTGTCTTTGGCTGCTGGTGCAGTCTCATTCAGATATCTCACTGTCTTTGGCTGTTGGTGCAGTCTCATTCAGATATCTCACTGTCTTTGGCTGTTGGTGCAGTCTCATTCAGATATCTCACTGTCTTTGGCTGCTGGTGCAGTCTCATTCAGATATCTCACTGTCTTTGGCTGTTGGTGCAGTCTCATTCAGATATCTCACTGTCTTTGGCTGTTGGTGCAGTCTCATTCAGATATCTCACTGCAGCTCTTCATGAAGTCTAACCACTACACTAAGACAGGAGTAGACAAGTGCTTTTAACTATTGTAGCACCATATATATATATATATATATATATATATATATATATATATATATATATATATATATATATATTATGCATATGGCGCCACGCACGGCAGATCACTATGTACAGCATAACCAGAAATGGAACATCACAGTCATGTAATCATTGCACACAAATTATTTTGGGCGATTTTGAGTGCACTGGTTTCCAAGCATTGTATATCCTGTATCGCGTGAAGGACTGATCTACCGTAGTACCGTGGCATAATCAGTCGGTGCATCAGTCTGGGCATCTAAAAGGAACTTTGAAATCTCCGTTCTACAGTACACTGTTGGTCACCCTCCCTCATAGCCATAGTATAAGGAATGCCACATATATGGAACAATACGGGCAGGTCATGTTCCATATAACGGAACCATATAACGAGAGTTCACTGCATATATAATACACGTTCAACCTAATAAGCATACAGGATGCTTGAACCACGATCATGGAAAAATGTCAATGAATCGTTGTTATAAGCGTACACCAACATTTGTTTCTGTACATGATAAGGTTCTGTTTAACACTAGTGGTGTAAGTTACACTGGTGGTGTCAGTTGGTGTCAGTTGGTGACTAGCGTAGAACAACTGGGAAGTGGTGCCAACTGTTTAACACCAGATTATGTTATTATGGATCCTACTGATCAAAAAAGGGGCATACACTAATTAGGGCATGTACACTTAATAGGTCGAATACATTACATATCACTGCTGAAGAGTGAATGAATGTCCATTTTGACCTGCACCATATGGCTGGTTGGACACAAATGATACATTTTAATATAGCATGAAATCCAGTCTGTAGGAGCATTCTAAGTGTTCTACACTCCACCCACCGGCAGACTTGTTCTTTCTAACATCACTTTCTGGGAAGTATTCAGCCTCACTGCAATTACTGCGTGAATACTATTCGTTCACATATCCACCACTGTTTATAACCAATTACCGCTGGTTATAACCAAGTATCGCTGGTTATAACCAAGTACTGCTGGTTATAACCAAGTACCGCTGGTTATAACCAAGTATCGCTGGTTATAACCAAGTACCGCTGGTTATAACCAAGTACCGCTGGTTATAACCAAGTACTGCTGGTTATAACCAAGTATTGCTGGTTTTAACCAAGTACCGCTGGTTATAACCAAGTACCGCTGGTTATAACCAAGTATCGCTGGTTATAACCAAGTACCGCTGGTTATAACCAAGTACCGCTGGTTATAACCAAGTACCGCTGGTTATAACCAAGTACTGCTGGTTTTAACCAAGTACCGCTGGTTATAACCAAGTACCGCTGGTTATAACCAAGTACCGCTGGTTATAACCAAGTATCGCTGGTTATAACCAAGTATCACTGGTTATAACCAAGTACCGCTGGTTATAACCAAGTACCGCTGGTTATAACCAAGTACCGCTGGTTATAACCAAGTACCGCTGGTTATACAGCTGACTGAACTGAAGCAGTGTGGAGTGAACAGAACTGCCCAAGTTTTTAAATGGCAGAAAGAGGATTTGAAATTAAGTTCTCTTGATTGAGTCTAATGTCCTAACCACGCTCCATGATATGTGTCTAGTACACTAACTTCAAACATTCGATAATTTACTTTCCTTGTTTTGGCTCTTCAAGAGCAATATTAATATACATACCCTAGTCCTACATACGTACACATACAACTACTGCTATTGAACTATATATTAGGTCAGTGTCATTGCACTGCGGTCAGTGCCTATGACTGGACATTGCCGTATGTTCCACTGGGCGGTCGATAGAGTCTGGGCATAGACAGAAGCTGGAGACTGTTGAAGGCGTACTTGCGTGAGCCAACATTCTTCTGCGCGTTCTCACGTCTCACACCCTCACTGCAACAGACCAATCAGAACGCTTGCTACATGAGCCATCCACATCCGGCTGTCGCCCCCTGTAGGGAGTCAGCTACACTGCCGCATACACTGCCTGCTCAGTGCTTGTCGGCCAGCTCTGGTCGCAGGAGCTACAAGTAGAAGTTTAGATATGGAGACTACCACGACAGGTTACACCTTTACAGAGGCAAAGTGAACGAAACTGCCCAAACTTTGACAAGACTGTTTTATTATTATTGGATTTTTATTATGATTTTAATAAGTCAGCTGTTTTCCCCACCTGCGCATGCAGCCGAGTGCGTGCACGAACACGTGCGAGGCCAGGTCATGTTCCCGCTGCAAGAGCTGCACCTGCTCAAGTGTGACGCCCATCGCCGTCCGATCCTTTCCGCTCTTACAATTCGTGAAACGCACACCGTTCAATGCACGACACACCTGATGAAAATGCGTAGAAAACATGCTGCTAATCACACACTTTATGATACATGTTGTTGTTGTTAACCTCATAACTGACCTAAAGATAGTAATAATGTCTTAATCTTATATAGCAGTAAAACAAGGACTTCACAGCTCTTACTCCATTACCAGAACTAGTTATGGGCAGCAGCCCATGCAGCCCACGGTTCATGCATTGCAGTAAAAAAAAATGTCCAGGTTTGTTCTAAAATTTATAGGATATATAGAAATATATAGGAATATTTTAACAAAATATAACGATATTTCAAGTGGTGCCATCTGTTGACTCGGTTAATGCACTTTCACCATTATGTAAGACCACAATGAGTTCCCCATCCCCAATTAAGAAGATGAAATATAATAAATCACCGGGTGTTGATGGGATACCACCAAAACTGCTTAAGGAAATTGTTGAGCAAATTAGTACACCACTTGCAAAATTGTTTAACTTGTCACTAGAAGAAGGAATAGTTCCTTCAGAGTGAAAAGAAGCAAACATTACACTGCTATTTAAGAAGGGATCGAGGAAGAAGCCAGAAAATTACAGACCAGTGAGTTTAACATCAGTTGTATGTAAATTACTCGAAACATTAATTAGAGACCACATGGTGGAATTCCTTGTAAAACATAAATTAATAAATACATCTCAACATGGGTTCCTAAAAGCAAGGTCATGTCTAACTAATCTATTATGTTTTTTGGAAGAAATTACAAAGTGGGTAGATGACGGGTCACCAGTGGATGTTGTCTACTTAGATTTTCAGAAAGCTTTCTATAAAGTGCCACATCAAAGATTGTTACTTAAACTAAAAGCCCATGGTATATGTAATGATGTAACCAACTGGATAGAAAAGTGGCTTACACACAGAAGACAGAGAGTAATAGTAGATGGTGAGATTTCAATCTGGAAATCGGTTTTGAGTGTGGTACCACAGGGATCAGTATTAGGCCCTACACTGTTTTTAATATATATAAATGATCTAGAAGATGACATATCTAGCAAAGTACTCAAATTTGCAGATGACACAAAAGTATTCAGAAAGGTTACTAATGATACAGATAAACAAAGTTTACAGGATGATCTAGATACATTAGTTAAATGGTCAGAAAAATGGCAAATGTTATTCAATTTTGCATAAATGTATACACATAGGACATGGAACCATGGATGAAGAATATAAAATGGGAGATGCTGTACTAGGTAGAACCACACAAGAATAGGACTTAGGAGTAACATTTAGTGCTGACATGAAAGTTTCAGCGCAATGTGGGATTGCTGCTTCGAAAGGAAATCAAATTCTAGGGCTAATTAGGAAAATTATCATGTATAAGGAGAAACATCTAACTGTACCCCTGTACAAAGCAATAGTTAGACCACATTTGGAATATTGTATTCAAGCATGAAGGCCATATCGTATAAAGGACATAGACAAGCTAGAAAGAATACAACGAAGAGCAAATAAAATGATTCTAGAATTGAGAGACCTTAGTTACGAAAGTCGCTTATTACAATGTAGTTTGACAACACTAGAGACCAGCAGACTAAGAGGAGACCAAATAGAAGTGTTTAAAATAGTGAACCAGAGGACACTGTGAGAAAGTACTCTTTCTCACAGAGGTTGATAAATGAATAATAAATGAATGGAACAAACTGCCAAATGATTGTGTTAATGCTAGTAGTGTGAATATGTTTAAAAATAGAATTGACAGATATTTGATAAGGGCAGGCAACACGTAGATGAGAAAATTGTTGGACTCTCGATAAGCAAATGGCTTCCTTGTCCACTTGCCATCTGGAACTTGTTGTTTGGGATGGCAATCCTGTTAAATCTTGTTAAATCCACAGGTGGTCATTGGTATCTAGATTTTTACTGCAACAATGGTTAATCGCAAGAAACCCAAAATCTCTACAATTATTAGAAAAATACAGAATTTTTTGAAAATATAGAAATTATAATTAAAATATAGGAAATATGCCTTCTAATTTATCTCCGTTTTTTTCTTATGCAATTATGTACCAAAATGATGTACTAAATTCTAACAAAACGAACACATTAACTTTCTCAATAGAACATAAAGGCGTGAATGGAAACAGGTTGCTGGGTAACCATGGTGACCTGATCTGACACTGATGGGTAACCATGGTGATCTGACCTGGCATTGATGGGTAACCATGGTGACCTGACATTGATGGGTAACCATGGCAACCTGACACCCACCTCAGCTGCCAGCTGCAGAACCTCGACATTCTTGTTCTTCTTCGACATCACATTGATGTGCAGATGTCGAATCAGCTGGTCCAGGGGCATCGCAGAACTCTTGCTGACACTCTCTGAAAATGGTATCATCCATTATTTCAACCACTTAAAACTCCATCCTCAACTGATTTAGCAAATCTGGTTTGTTGATGCCCAAATGTGTAACAATTTGTGGGAATAGTTTATGTAACATCTGCAGTCGATTTAATAAAAAATGCCTATTTTTTTCAAATCATCGAAAGAATTTACTTTAGTCGTTAGATATGGTAAGGCTCAAAATAGTGGATATCTAAAATGGTAAAAATTGTGCAGGGCAATGCCAATCACAAACGTGACTTCCATCCTCTTGTTGATAACATGACAAAATCACAAAATTTCAACAAGGATGAAATTTGTGAGTTTTCAGTGTATCTATTTTCACTTCAATAAATGTTTGACGAAACATTAAGTAACTTAATAGTTTGTCTGATGGTTTCACAAAAACTACATAAAAAAGTTGCACAAACGAGCTAGCATGATTTTTCACAAAATGAATTTGAAATGAGAATAGTGAAAAAATCTAATTGAAGAAAGACGTTTAAATATCATTCCTTGGCATGAAGAGGAGAGATCTCATCTGAATTGTTAATGGAACTGATCAATGTAACGGAAGTTGTAGTAGTAGTAGTAGTAGTAGTACTAGTTGTAGTAGTAGTAGTAGTAGTAGTAGTAATAGTTGTAGTAGTAGTAGTAGTAGTAAAAGCTTTATTTCGGTGACCATGTCATGTTTGTCACGTGAGTTTCAATGGGCCATCAATCACATCCACTTTTATATACACAGTTATATAACAAAGGGATGTCTCCATCCACTCTTATATACACAGTTATATAACAAAGGGATGTCTCCATCCACTCTTACATACACAGTTATATATCAAAGGGATGTCTCCATCCACTCTTACATACACAGTTACATACACAGTTATATAACAAACGGATGTCTCCATCCACTCTTACATACACAGTTATATACACAGTTATATAACAAAGGGATGTCTCCATCCACTCTTATATACACAGTTATATAACAAAGGGATGTCTCCATCCACTCTTATATACACAGTTATATAACAAAGGGATTTCTCCATCCACTCTTACATACACAGTTATATATCAAAGGGATGTCTCCATCCACTTTTACATACACAGTTATATATACACAGTTATATAACAAACGGATGTCTCCATCCACTCTTACATACACAGTTATATACACAGCTATATAACAAAGGGATGTCTCCATCCACTCTTACATACACAGTTAAATACACAGCTATATAACAAAGGGATGTCTCCATCCACTCTTACAAACACAGTTAAATACACAGCTATATAACAAAGGGATGTCTCCATCCACTCTTACATACATAGTTATATACACAGTTATATAACAAAGAGATGTCTCCATCCACTCTTATATACACATTTAAATACACAGCTATATAACAAAGGGATGTCTCCATCCACTCTTACAAACACAGTTATATACACAGCTATATAACAAACGGATGTCTCCATCCACTCTTACATACATAGTTATATACACAGTTATATAACAAAGGGATGTCTCCATCCACTCTTACATACACAGTTATATACACAGCTATATAACAAAGGGATGTCTCCATCCACTCTTACATACATAGTTATATACACAGTTATATAACAAAGGGATGTCTCCATCCACTCTTACATACACAGTTATATACACAGCTATATAACAAAGGGATGTCTCCATGTGACAATGATGCATACATAAGATCATATTTATTTATGTGTATAAATTCTCTTCCAAACACAGCTGTTGAGTTACTGCCATTGGCAGCCTTCATCAGGAATTCTGGGATGACTAGTTCTTATCCTGCTCGCCAGTTGGCTTGGTAAGCAGGGCGTCCCTCATCTTGATTCATGATTGGAGTCATCTTAGTGGTCCATATGGCCTCTTTAATCCATCTTGTGTTTCTGTTGCTCTCTCTGTCTATCACCTTTGGTCCCAGTCTACGATGCAACTGTTTCTTTCTGCGTGATCTGTTATTGCAGACCTATGCTCTGTCATCACTGACTCTCCTTTGTTCCCTGGTAAATCATCTGGTTATGAAGTTCTTCCCTGCTCCAAATGTTTTCCCTGTTTCATGAAAGTACAGCTACAGCTGATACAAGGGATCTGGAGTACACAGTCTGTCTTTCTGCTGTCTTCCACTTTGTCCCTTCGATGCACTAGTATTCTTCTGATGTTTTCATTTATCTGTCTTCTTTGGCTGCAGATGGCAGCCGATACACTTACAGTAAGTAGCTGTGTTTGGAAGAAAACTCGTATATATCTACCAACTTGAAAATGTTTATGAATCATATGTTTTGTTAGAAATTGGAAAGAAGATATATGTATGCACAACTTCGGAGGACAGAAAGAGGACCACCAATCTCGTAATCAGTTTCAATCAATCATAATTATAAATGATCTATGTTACTTTTACGTCTCACAAAAAGTGGGTGGGATTTTTTAAGATCAAGGGAAATTCTGCTTTTGTGAAACTGTTCACTATGTTGGTAGATAATTATTAAGTATATCTCAATAACTGTGATTAGAAGAAGATTGTTACTTCAGAAATTTTGTTCAAGGAAAATCATACCTGGCTCGCCTATGATTTCCACAAACTTCTCATAGTACGCATACAGCCGCTTGTAACTGTCAATGTTGACAGTTTCCTGCACAGAGAGGTCACCAAACCTGCAACACACAGCGCCACCTGGTGAATGACATGTCAAACATAAAGTGCCACCTACTGAGTACAAATGGAACATCAGTTCATTCCAGTTCTACCAAGTAGACTCTTTGTCACGTGCGCCATGCATTTCTTCTATTACAAACTCCTTTCAACTTTGCCATTTTTACATCATAACTATGATTTGCAGTACAAAATATGTGCTTAAAGTAATATTTGCTTTGTGTAGAAAATATCTAAAGAAATAAGTCTGAGAACCTGCAAATTAAATAGCAAAATAGCTTAATTATGGCTTTCAGACTGATTATAATTGTATTACTTTAGTAAAACCAAGCACACAGGTTTCAAGTTATGACGTGCAAATGTTGCATGAGCAAAACGTTTGTCTCAATTTGACAAAAAATTATACCAGCATCTGGACATAACCCCCCCCCAGAAACCTATCTGTGACTCAACTCATCCTCGCTGTATAAAACAATAATATTGCTTGCTGGAATTTAACTTTAATTAGTTGTGAACCTGCGGTCACTGGTCAGACAGGTAATGGTAGGAAGTTTGGGTGCTCTGTCATCTGGTTCCCAGAAACACATCAACCAAGACAAGAAGTGGACCGAAGTACACATGATTTGGCACACATCCACACATTGTGTACGTGTGTACATATATTCCAGGTTTAGTAATGACACCTCCACTCACCTCTCAGCAATGGTTGCCTGCTCATTGATGCCGATGGAAAACAACACTGGAACGACCTTGATCGTGTGACCACGCTGTATCTCCCGCGGCAACAGTTGAAACATCTGCTCCGGCACCGGCAGATGCACTATGTAACCGTTCCTATAACATGTTACATGTTACTGAATGTATAAGTATATCTGAGAGGCTAGTCTCTCACATATATTTAAATCAGTACCAAAATATGAAAGACAATAATTTTTCAGCTTGTCAAAGTGATAAAATTTAATTATTTAACAGCAGTAAAGGAATTTTCTGTTGATTCATAATTGTAATATTGAAGAACAAATACTGCCAAAAGCTTGTCTTGAACAAAGTTCTATCAGTAGGGAGTGAGAGCGATTTCTCTCCTAAAAATTATACCCTGCATAATTTGCGCTGTTTATCGAAAAATATAGGCTGGCACAAATGTCTAAATTTAATAATAGTATAGTGCCAAATAAATACGCGTATAGGGATGCTTATTCAGCACACTAAAGTAATAAGATTGACATCCAAACCAACAACGTCAGGAAACCACTTTCTTATTTTTGGCAAAAACACATCACGACTTGTTTTATAACATTGGAAATGGAGGGAGATTATTTCAAAACTGTACACAACAAAAAGACACCAAAAACCAGCAAAAACAAATTCAAATTTAGCCTTTACAATTAGCAGTTGCCACTCATCAAATGCATATAATAAAGAGCACTGGTGTTTAAAAAAATTATGAAGTATTTTGCCTGTATCTTTATCAGAGCTTATCATCAAAATGGTGTACAACGTTTACAAACATGGATTTTGAAGGTGTGTTTCCAAAATGTTTGTGCGTTAGTTGTGAACATTAGTTGTGAACATTAGTTGTGAACATTAGTCGTGAACATCTGTTAAACGCAATGTACAATTGTTATAGAATAAATGGGGGGATTATGTGATTAAAATGTCCTAATTCTCAGAATTGTTTCTCTCAAAGTTCTATCTAAATTAACGTTACACTTGATGTTTTAATCTTTACTGCTGCTGTACATTTACACTCAGAAATTGATTACAGTGATAATTGGACAGAACAATAAATAATCCAGTGAAAAATTATTATATTTCATCTTCAAACGTAAATATTTATTGGTCTACTTTTATTGACATATGTGTTGCCATATATTATTGCTGTATATTAATGCCATCTCTACATATATAATGCCATCTCTACATATATAATGCCATCTCTACATATATAATCATAGTGACATGTTTCACATGGGTTTTTTAAGCAACAGACAAGCAATGTCCTGTAAAACAGTTGTGAACCATTGTGCTTTCCCACTAACGATGAAACTCCTTCTCAGAACACAGTTGGTGCTAGAAACAAAATGCTTAGCACTATCCGCACAGCATATTTGAAATTTATAAAAATGTTTAAAAATCCGCATATTTTTAATTTGCAGCACCTGCCATGAAACCATGTTTTCCATAAAAATCACAGAGTTACTGGAGAATAACATATCACACCTTTTAAACACAGAAATAGTGCAAGATGCAACATCTTAAATCACAGTATGCAACATGACCCACAGCATTCACACAGAACACTTATTAAAAGAAATACAGAGTGCTTGCAGATGTCCCATGCAACAGATCACAATACCACCTTGAAATATCACACATGCAAGAAAACTATCTACAATTAGAAGTAGACACACTTTTGTGAATTTGAGAAAATAACTTTCACTGGTTGAAGTATCTGTTAACTTTCACTGGTTGGTTGAACTAAGTATCTGTTAACCCATTAGACCCCACAACAGCCGCAGCCGGCTGCTCTGTGCAGTCCTGGAATGGCCGCCTCCGGCCACACACAGAACCCTCTTTTAAAAAAAATCCTGGCGATTAACTACTGAACAAAACACTATCAATCTTTGCTACACCCTAACGGATACATTTTGCAACAACATCAGCTCGTTACGTGCATGTGTTGCCCTTTTGGAAATCTTGATTTTCGTCGGTTTTGTTCACGCCATCTCGGAAATGTTTATTTCTATATTTGTCATGATAAAATATGGTGTAACCTGAAAAATAACCATCAGAATTTGATAATTTTTTCAGTGGTGCAAACCTAACACATATAGTTACATTTTCTTCATAGGGTTATAGCATGGGATCATTGTCAAATGTCAGTCGCAGGGTAGAATAACTTTCAAAGTTTTAACAAACTTACTATTTTGTCTTTGCAAATTGTGATTAAATGTCAACATTTTATTAATATATCCTATTTCTATGTATACAGCCATGTGGGGAAATTACTACTCTTCAAAATAAACACAACTTGTTATTGTCAATATTGAATAGTTTTTCTACAGATTTCTGAACACAAGGAGGTAAAAATTGCTCGAAATCCTGGGAAGAGGGGAGCATGTTTTAATAAAATCCTGGGGCCCCATGGGTTAACATGCAATTTAATATTTAATAAAAAATAACTTAGAAATGAATCAAAGCAAAACACAGATATTTTGAGAGAAAACATGCAACTTTTGAAATCTGAAAAATGTGTTACATATGACCAAAATCATATTTCTGCCTTCCCTTAATTCTTTTTGTACCAAACAGAGTGGCCAACCAATCCTTGTTGTACCATACAGAGTTGTACCATACAGAGTGGCCAACCAATCCTTGTTGTACCATACAGAATTGTACCATACAGAGTGGCCAACCAATCCTTGTTGTACCATACAGAGTTGTACCATACAGAGTGGCCAACGAATCCTTGTTGTACCATACAGAATTGTACCATACAGAAATGTACCATACAGAGTTGTACCATACAGAGTGGCCAACCAATCCTTGTTGTACCATACAGAGTTGTACCATACAGAGTTGTACCATACAGAGTTGTACCATACAGAGTGGCCAACCAATCCTTGTTGTACCATACATAGTTGTACCATACATAGTTGTACCATACATAGTTGTACCATACAGAGTGGCCAACCAAAAAGCAATGAGGCCTACATGGAGAAATCTTCCAAAAACAGCCACTAGAAATTGTAGTTTTATGGAAGCAAACTACTCTATCAATATAGTCGTGCATGGTTTGTGAAAACAGCTTGCAGGCATGCTAGGAAAATTAATAAGTCACCTTTCATGATCAGGGTAGACTCCATCCTTTAGCATGCTGACAGTGTGAAAGAAAATATATCATTATGTCAGTCTGAGTGAATGAAACGTGCACAAGATCTTATTTGTCAGTTATTTCCCTTTATTATTATTTGCCCCAAAATCAAGGTTTGTGATAAATAAAAATCTATTTGTATATTACTATTTTCCTAATATGATTATCATATTCTTTGACAATTAGAGAAAGAATTAATTCCCCCAAAATTAAACAATTTAAATCTGAAAGTGACATAAAGAAATCACATCATATTCCCTAAATTAAATAAATTAAATAATGAATGATCCTCACCTGCTACCTGTCACTACCGGCATGACGTCATCTGGTCCAGACGCCTGTTTGATCTTAAAGACAGCGTGCGAAAGGTCAGTGACACCTACTTCCATGTCTTCCAACATGGCCATCTCGTCGCCATAGCAACTGAGCAAACTCTCGAACTCCATTAGAACTCCGATTTGAAAGAGCTGTCGAAGGAAAGGTTCATCAGTCATACTTGTTCGCAACTTCGTCATCATCGCTGTCGTCGCAGTTGTCAACTGGAAATAAAGGCACATCAAGATGACAGTTTCACAGGCACATAAAATCTGATTTTCGTTGTCGCTCCCTTCTTCCTAAATGGGTGACACTAGTTCATGTATAGCTTCACTGTAAATTATTATTATTAACTACATCTTCATGTCACAAATGTGAAGTGAAGCACGTGTGTTTTCCTCGTTCTATTCTGATGTGAGTTACATAATGAGTGAAGCACGTGTGTTTCCCTCTATTCTGATGTGAGTTACATAATGAGTGAAGCACGTGTGTTTCCCTCGTTCTATTCTGATGTGAGTTACATAATGAGTGAAGCACGTGTGTTTCCCTCTATTCTGATGTGAGTTACATAATGAGTGAAGCACGTGTGTTTCCCTCTATTCTGATGTGAGTTACATAATGAGTGAAGCACGTGTGTTTCCCTCGTTCTATTCTGATGTGAGTTACATAATGAGTGAAGCACGTGTGTTTCCCTCGTTCTATTCTGATGTGAGTTACATAATGAGTGAAGCACGTGTGTTTCCCTCTATTCTGATGTGAGTTACATAATGAGTGAAGCACGTGTGTTTCCCTCTATTCTGATGTGAGTTACATAATGAGTGAAGCACGTGTGTTTCCCTCGTTCTATTCTGATGTGAGTTACATAATGAGTGAAGCACGTGTGTTTCCCTCGTTCTATTCTGATGTGAGTTACATAATGAGTGAAGCACGTGTGTTTCCCTCGTTCTATTCTGATGTGAGTTACATAATGAGTGAAGCACGTGTGTTTCCCTCTATTCTGATGTGAGTTACATAATGAGTGAAGCACGTGTGTTTCCCTCTATTCTGATGTGAGTTACATAATGAGTGAAAGTGAACAAATCATGACAAAAAGTCAACAAAATATATGAATATTTACATTATTTCTGGTGGTGCCATCTACTGACTTGAATTAACACAAATTAGTAACTGCCGATTTTCAACATGTCATAAACATTCTTGGTGATCACAGACATATAGATTTCTACCAAACAAATTATTTTGTAATGATAAAAAATCTCTACAACATTGGACACTCTTATAGGACCGCTGGGCACTCTTATAGGACCGCCGGGCACTCTGATAGGAACGCCGGGCACTCTTATAGGAATGCCGTGCACTCTTATAGGAATGCCGGGCACTCTTATAGGAAAGCCGGGAACTCTTATAGGAACGCCGGGCACTCTTATAGGAATGCCGGGCACTCTTATAGGAAAGCCGGGAACTCTTATAGGAACGCCGGGCAGTCTTATAGGACCGCCGGACACTCTTATAGGAACGCCGGGCACTCTTATAGGAACGCTGGGCACTCTTATAGGAATGCTGGGCACTCTTATAGGAACGCCGGGCACTCTTATAGAAACGCCAGGCACTCTTATAGGAATGCTGGGCACTCTTATAGGAACACTGGACACTCTTATAGGAATGCTGGACACTCTTATAGGAACGCTGGGCACTCTTATAGGAAAGCTGGGCACTCTTATAGGAACGCTGGGCACTCTACTAGTGGCCGTATAATTAAATAATGCATAATGTTTGTGACAACAAATCAATTCACTCACAGCCTGGGCAAAGACGACATCCCGTCGATACTTGATAGTATGCATCAGTGCAACATTGGAACCCGACTCCTGGAAGAAAACAATGAACAAAAGGTGGGCTTTAGCGAGTCTTCTTGACAGACACACCTGTGTTGTGATGGTGTCATTCACTGTTTTGAGTGACAAATTGACAGATAATTTGAAAGTTACCTGTGACTGACATAGGTATATATATTATATATATATATATATACTGGCATATTGGATATTGGTATATATATATATACACCTATGTCAGTCACAGGTAACTTTAAAATTATCTGTAAATTTATATATATAGAATATATATATGTATCAATATATATATACAAAAGGCAACCCCTGCAAGAGCCTATACTCCCTGCACTGCCCAGTCACGTTTTGTTAGTGCAATGCCAATGGCAATGACAACTTAATGTTCCAAAAAGCATCCACAACTGCCGGTTTCACGAAGTGTCTCGATGTAGATCACATAATAGTATGTACTATTGCTATGTTATAGTACATACACACACTCCCACCAGTATGTACTATTGCTATGTAATAGTACATACACACACTCCTACCAGTATGTACTATTGCTATGTAACAGTACATACACACACTCCTACCAGTATGTACTATTGCTATGTAATAGTACATACACACACTCCTACCAGTATGTACTATTGCTATGTAACAGTACATACACACACTCCTACCAGTTTGTACTATTGCTATGTAACAGTACATACACACACTCCTACCAGAGCCCTGCAGACCAGATGACAGTGTACATGAGTGCTGCAGTGGCGGGGAAGAATGTAGTGACACGGGAGCTCTGTAATCTACGTCAAATGTCCACATAGGTTCCTTCGTAATATCCCTATCCCCGGGGCTGGGGTATTTTGAAATTGTTGTAATATGTGACCCACCCGCACGACCCCCGGGCACACCTACAAAGTGTCAGCCCCATACATAAGAAACTGACGGAGATACAAGGGAACAGACGGACAGACGGACGGATGGATGGACAGTCCTACAGACAGATTTATATTAAAGGAGATGCAACAGACGTACCTGCACAGTAATGAAACTGAGACATGACTTAGCACGATGACACATCACTTCGACACAACTCTGTAGCTTGATGACATGAGGACTCAATGCCTCGAGCCACTTGGTGGAGCGGTGGTTGATGGTGTCACCACCCCCTTGCATCAGTGACTCGACCTCTGACATGACACAAACTAATGATGCCTCCGTGTTCAGACGTGTCATCTCCTGAAGTCATTAACACGTCACTTTTCCATAACAAGACTGTCAACTAAGAGCACGTCCACAATTGTCAGTATTTACCTATTCATACAAAACGTACCATCTCTCAGCTAAGTGTAGCAAACAAACACATAGCTACACAGGTAGCCCAGCATAGTGTAGCAAACAAACACATAGCTACACAGGTAGCCCAGCATAATGTAGCAAGCAGACACATAGCTACACAGGTAGCCCAGCATAGTGTAGCAAGCAAACACATAGCTACACAGGTAGCCCAGCATAATGTAGCAAGCAGACACATAGCTACACAGGTAGCCCAGCATAGTGTAGCAAGCAAACACATAGCTATACAGGTAGCCCAGCATAGTGTAGCAAGCAAACACATAGCTATACAGGTAGCCCAGCATAGTGTAGCAAGCAAACACATAGCTATACAGGTAGCCCAGCATAGTGGAGCAAGCAAACACATAGCTACATAGGTAACCCAGCTAAGTGAAGCAAGCAAACACATAGCTACACAGGTAACCCAGCATAGTGTAGCAAGCAGACACATAGCTACACAGGTAGCCCAGCATAGTGTAGCAAGCAGACACATAGCTACACAGGTAGCCCAGCATAGTGTAGCAAGAAAACACATAGCTACACAGGTAGCCCAGCATAGTGTAGCAAGCAAACACATAGCTATACAGGTAGCCCAGCATAGTGTAGCAAGCAGACACATAGCTACACAGGTAGCCCAGCATAGTGTAGCAAGCAGACACATAGCTACACAGGTAGCCCAGCATAGTGTAGCAAGAAAACACATAGCTACACAGGTAGCCCAGCATAGTGTAGCAAGCAAACACATAGCTATACAGGTAGCCCAGCATAGTGTAGCAAGCAAACACATAGCTATACAGGTAGTCCAGCATAGTGGAGCAAGCAAACACATAGCTACATAGGTAACCCAGCTAAGTAAAGCAAGCAAACACATAGCTACACAGGTAACCCAGCAGAGTGTAGCAAGCAAACACATAGCTACACAGGTAACCCAGCAGAGTGTAGCAAGCAAACACATAGCTACACAGGTAACCCAGCAGAATGTAGCAAGCAAACACATAGGTACACAGGTAGCCCAGCACAGTGTAGCAAGCAAACATATAGCTACACAGGTGTAGCCCAGGAAAGTGTAGCAAGCGAACACATAGCTACACAGGTAGCCCAGCATAGTGTAGCAAGCAAACACATAGGTACATAGGTAACCCAGCTAAGTGAAGCAAGCAAACACATAGCTACACAGGTAGCCCAGCATAGTGTGGCAAGCAAACACTTAGGTACATAGGTAACCCAGCAAAGTGAAGCAAGCAAACACATAGCTATACAGGTAACCCAGCAGAGTGTAGCAAGCAAACACATAGGTATACAGGTAACCCAGCAGAGTGTAGCAAGCAAACACATAGCTATACAGGTAACCCAGCAGAGTGTAGCAAGCAAACACATAGCTATACAGGTAACCCAGCAGAGTGTAGCAAGCAAACACATAGCTATACAGGTAACCCAGCAGAGTGTAGCAAGCAGAGCGTAGTTGAGACCAACCATCTTCTAGGCCCATCACTGGATTGGATCCAACAATCAAGCAATATTAGTTGAATGTGGGACAATTTTGAACAATTAGTACGCACACATTCACACACTGTTTAATAGACATTCATGCTTGCGTGTCAAATTAAAATACAACCTGACACCTGCCTCACTACACACGTACAATATAATGCATACAAAAACCCATTATGTTTTCTCTTTCTGTATGAGTCTAACAACTGAGAACTTTGAATGAAGAAGGATATTGTTAAGGACACTTCAGATAACAAATTCTAGCCCCACAACCACTTAGAAATCATCATGTCTCTGATTTTTATATTTATTTTTGCAACCGTTGTTGATTACTGAATCATTACGCAAAGCATAAGAAAATCAAGGTTAACTTTGACATGTAGATATTACATTTAATCAATATATTAAATAAAATTATTTCATTGTTTTTAAAAGTTATCCTAATGTTTTACAATAATGCAGCACGATCCACAACCACGCCGACAACTGTGTCCATGTCAGTGTAAGCATGATTGAATCAGAAAATATACAAACATTTGGTCAACTAATATTTGTACTCCAATACTTGCATTGTACCCTCTGCTCTAGCAGCAAACACTGCAGTTGCAATATCTCCTTTGTTGATATCATACTATTTCTGACATTTTATTCAATTAGTTGATCAGACGTTAAACTATGTTCACACTAAATCAAAAAGATGAAAAACATTGTGTTGTAATTGTAGTAGTCATAATAAACATTGTGTTGTAATTGTAGTAGTCATAATAAACATTGTGTTGTAACTGTAGTAGTCATAATAAACATTGTGTTGTAACTGTAGTAATCATAATAAACATTGTGTTGTAACTGTAGTAGTCATAACACACATTGTGTTGTAATTGTAGTAGTCATAATAAACATTGTGTTGTAATTGTAGTAGTCATAATAAACATTGTGTTGTAACTGTAGTAGTCATAATAAACATTGTGTTGTAATTGTAGTAGTCATAATAAACATTGTGTTGTAACTGTAGTAGTCATAATAAACATTGTGTTGTAATTGTAGTAGTCATAATAAACACTGTGTTGTAATTGTAGTAGTCATAATAAACACTGTGTTGTAATTGTAGTAGTCATAATAAACATTGTGTTGTAATTGCAGTAGTCATAATAAACATTGTGTTGTAACTGTAGTAGTCATAATAAACATTGTGTTGTAATTGTAGTAGTCATAATAAACATTGTGTTGTAATTGTAGTAGTCATAATAAACATTGTGTTGTAATTGTAGTAGTCATAATAAACATTGTGTTGTAATTGTAGTAGTCATAATAAACACTGTGTTGTAATTGTAGTAGTCATAATAAACATTGTGTTGTAATTGCAGTAGTCATAATAAACATTGTGTTGTAACTGTAGTAGTCATAATAAACATTGTGTTGTAATTGTAGTAGTCATAATAAACATTGTGTTGTAATTGTAGTAGTCATAATAAACATTGTGTTGTAATTGTAGTAGTCATAATAAACATTGTGTTGTAACTGTAGTAGTCATAATAAACATTGTGTTGTAATTGTAGTAGTCATAATAAACATTGTGTTGTAACTGTAGTAGTCATAATAAACATTGTGTTGTAACTGTAGTAGTCATAATACACATTGTGTTGTAATTGTAGTAGTCATAATAAACATTGTGTTGTAACTGTAGTAGTCATAATAAACATTGTGTTGTAACTGCAGTAGTCATAATAAACATTGTGTTGTAATTGTAGTAGTCATAATAAACATTGTGTTGTAATTGTAGTAGTCATAATAAACATTGTGTTGTAATTGTAGTAGTCATAATAAACATTGTGTTGTAATTGTAGTAGTCATAATAAACATTGTGTTGTAATTGTAGTAGTCATAATAAACATTGTGTTGTAATTGTAGTAGTCATAATAAACATTGTGTTGTAATTGTAGTAGTCATAATAAACATTGTGTTGTAACTGTAGTAGTCATAATAAACATTGTGTTGTAATTGTAGTAGTCATAATAAACATTGTGTTGTAACTGTAGTAGTCATAATAAACATTGTGTTGTAATTGTAGTAGTCATAATAAACATTGTGTTGTAACTGTAGTAATCATAATAAACACTGTGTTGTAACTGTAGTAGTCATAATACACACTGTGTTGTAATTGTAGTAGTCATAATAAACATTGTGTTGTAACTGTAGTAGTCATAATAAACATTGTGTTGTAACTGTAGTAGTCATAATAAACATTGTGTTGTAATTGTAGTAGTCATAATAAACATTGTGTTGTAATTGTAGTAGTCATAATAAACATTGTGTTGTAATTGTAGTAGTCATAATAAACATTGTGTTGTAATTGTAGTAGTCATAATAAACATTGTGTTGTAATTGTAGTAGTCATAATAAACCCACCCAGGGTTCCTCTGTCGGACTTTTCACAAAGTCCGTCCCACTCCATTTCCACGAATCGTCTGACAACCCGCCACCAGAGGGAGCCAAATGGTTGGTAAATCTTGCCTGTGAATTGACAGCTCCTGCTGCCACCTGGTGTTTGTTACTATGCCAACTGTTCATACCCTGTTCGACCAGCGGATCCTCACACACTTGGATAAGTTGTCTCGTCTGGAGAGGAACACATCCAGGTTAGAAGATGGGATAAATGGGAGAGACACAGGACAAACCCACGGAACCAATTTGCTAAAAAGGCCTGTTTCATTAAAATGAAATGTTCTCTACATTTTTATTCAAGAGAAACTGCTTTACACGTATACTGGCTGGCAGCATTTTGGTGTGATGCTTTGTACAAACACATGGTTAGAAGTTGTTCTTGAGTACATATTTAAACAAATTATAGTACTGACATTTCAGATAACATTTTCGGTATTTGTTATGAATGGTTTGATGGTTAGCAAATTTGTCAACACAATCAAAATATACACGAAACTGAACATACTTATGTAAAATATAATAAATATAATATCTACTATTATAAGAAATGGTAATGCAAGTTATTAGTGTAACAGGCAGGTGGTAAAATAGCATCTTCAACAATCCATATGTTGGCAATTTTTATTTAATATGTTTAAGAAAAGCCGGCCCTGCCACATTCTACCACAATACCCGATTCATGTTAAAACTTGTCACTGTCGAAGCAGAGTTAAATTAAGGCTGCGTCCATCCAACGATCATTGTTCAAAGTGCATTACACTGCTAACACACGTCATCTCAACTTCTCCAGCCACATTGCCATTTCTCTTATAATCTCATCACTGGAATCTCACCACTGTCTATTGCCAGGTACTAATTTACACTGAGGCAACGTGGACTGAAAGAAATTGCCTAAGCCACAAAGGACAGCAAGTGGATTCAAACTTTGGTCCTCTTAGTTGAAACCCAGACGTACTACCAGCGTGCTGACATGTCCCGATATATCAACAGCAGATGAGTGTTCACGTGGAAGGGTAGATGGGTGGATTTTGGTCACAGTTAGACATTGGGTTTTGGTTGATTTTAAAAGTTTCTATTACTATGTCTCTGACTATGGATTATAGTTCATTATGGAAGTCATGAAAACAGATGGCAAGACCAGACATTATCTTTCCTACTGAGCTATAATCTAACATCAGAATATGACACTGATACGAAAAAAATTGGACTGGTTATAAACACAAATAAACACAAATATTTGACATTTTATACTTATGTAACGGCTATTACAGAGTGTTGTTCATGAACTGTTCAAATATGCAATATGTTTCATACATGATTACACCCAACATCTATTCAACCAAAATTGGTACGAGTCTGATGTCTGGACCATGGTTTTGTTTCTGAACTCTTCAAATCTGCAATATGTTTCATACAGGATTACAATCAACATCCATTCAACCAAAATTGTATGAGCCTGATGTCTGGATCCTGGTTATTCTCGCCGTACCTTATCACAGACTGCAGCCTTAGAGTTGTTCAGATCTGCTGAGTCGCCATGAATGGCTGCGCGGCAGACAGCCTCGCAGTAGTTGTTGACAGCGGTGCGCATCGCTGCAATGCGGTTGAGCAGGGCCGTCACACTCACCAATGTGATGCAACCATCTGAACTACCGCGCAGTGTGGCGCATAGCTGGTGCAGCTGACGGCGCAGTCCGCCATGTTTGTACTTCTGTGCGAATGCAGTGAATGCGCCCACTGTCATGATGTCATAGCACGCACCTGGTGACAACGTCAAGAACTGCGGTTTCGACAGGGGCATATCTGAGAAATTGTTTGTAAAAAAATAAGTTGGGTGAAAATATTCACCAAATTGGGTGAATAATTTAATACAGATTTTCTTTCTAGATTACTCAATATGATGATTTGGCAACTGTCAGTTGTCTCTTCGTCTACTCACCAGGTGATATGGCACGCAGAAGAAGAGCCAAATACAACCGACCATTGCCGAAACATTGTAGTGAGTAAACGTTAAAGTTCGGCTTAGAAAAAATCTATATTAAACTTTGCTTTTATTAAGTACAAAACGTGACACCGACAGAATAAGATGATCAACTAGACACAATATCGTTTCCATGATATCACCTTCTAATCATACCACTACATCAGTTCTTATAACATTGCATTTCTGTTGGGTTTTAAACCCAAATCTTGTTCAGAATATATCAAATTTGTTATGTTGATGACTGGAAATTGTTACTAATCTAATTTGTTATCTGTCTAGCTCTAAAAGGCAGTTTTCTCACATGTCTGTTTTGCATCGTTCTGAACCCACATCCTCTGTAGATGGAGATTGGTGGGTGAGAACTCCACCTCTTTATGAGATTTCTTCACACTCGGTTTAAATGGAGCTCCTGTTAAATGCACAACAGAAATAATGTGGTTGATTAATACATTCACATAATAAGGATTATCATGTTGATATAATCTGATTTAGTTCTTGTGCTACTTTACATCAGATAAATAAAAAATCCTACGGAAGAAAGCTCAAATGTGGCGGACATCTATAAATGACCAGCACAGCTACAAATTAATATTTCATAATTAAACATGATGTAACTAATGCAACTAATAAAAAACATAATTTGGCCTAAAATTCAATTGTAATGTAATAAAGAAGAAGATATTGCGTAATTAGTTATACTGACAACAACTGACAATATATGGTAAATGGTTATTATCAAGTAAAAATGGTGCAGGCTTAATGAAATGTTGAAAACGTATGGCAAATGGTTATCATCAGGTAAGAATGCTGCATGCATAATACAATATTGAAAACATATGGTAAATGGTTATTATCAAGCAACAGTGGTGCATGCATAAGACACTGTTGATAATATATTATGGTAATTGATTACTATCAAGTAATAATGGTGCATGCATAAGACAATGTTGATAATATATTATGGTAATTGATTACTATCAAGTAATAATGGTGCATGCATAAGACACTGTTGATAATATATTATGGTAATTGATTACTATCAAGTAATAATGGTGCATGCATAAGACACTGTTGATAATATATTATGGTAATTGATTACTATCAAGTAATAATGGTGCATGCATAAGACAATGTTGATAATATATTATGGTAATTGATTACTATCAAGTAATAATGGTGCATGCATAAGACAATGTTGATAATATATTATGGTAATTGATTACTATCAAGTAATAATGGTGCATGCATAAGACACTGTTGATAATATATTATGGTAATTGATTACTATCAAGTAATAATGGTGCATGCATAAGACAATGTTGATAATATATTATGGTAATTGATTACTATCAAGTAATAATGGTGCATGCATAAGACAATGTTGATAATATATTATGGTAATTGATTACTATCAAGTAATAATGGTGCATGCATAAGACAATGTTGATAATATATTATGGTAATTGATTACTATCAAGTAATAATGGTGCATGCATAAGACAATGTTGATAATATATTATGGTAATTGATTACTATCAAGTAATAATGGTGCATGCATAAGACAATGTTGATAATATATTATGGTAATTGATTACTATCAAGTAATAATGGTGCATGCATAAGACAATGTTGATAATATATTATGGTAATTGATTACTATCAAGTAATAATGGTGCATGCATAAGACAATGTTGATAATATATTATAGTAATTGATTACTATCAAGTAATAATGGTGCATGCATAAGACACTGTTGATAATATATTATGGTAATTGATTACTATCAAGTAATAATGGTGCATGCATAAGACAATGTTGATAATATATTATGGTAATTGATTACTATCAAGTAATAATGGTGCATGCATAAGACAATGTTGATAATATATTATGGTAATTGATTACTATCAAGTAATAATGGTGCATGCATAAGACAATGTTGATAATATATTATGGTAATTGATTACTATCAAGTAATAATGGTGCATGCATAAGACAATGTTGATAATATATTATGGTAATTGATTACTATCAAGTAATAATGGTGCATGCATAAGACACTGTTGATAATATATTATGGTAATTGATTACTATCAAGTAATAATGGTGCATGCATAAGACAATGTTGATAATATATTATGGTAATTGATTACTATCAAGTAATAATGGTGCATGCATAAGACACTGTTGATAATATATTATGGTAATTGATTACTATCAAGTAATAATGGTGCATGCATAAGACAATGTTGATAATATATTATGGTAATTGATTACTATCAAGTAATAATGGTGCATGCATAAGACACTGTTGATAATATATTATGGTAATTGATTACTATCAAGTAATAATGGTGCATGCAAAATACAATGTTAAAAACATATGGTGAATGGTTATTATCAAGTAATAATGTTGCATGCATAAGACAATGTTGATAACATATGGTAAACAATTACTATCAAGTAATAATGCTGCATGCATAAGACAATGTTGATAACATATGGTAAACAATTACTATCAAGTAATAATGATGCTTGTATAAGGCAATAATATGAACATGGTAAATTAGTAATCAAGTAATAACTGTACATAGCAGATTCCATGCAAAGATAAACACTGATAACTACTGCGGAAACAAAGCATCATTAGTTATGTTACTGACGAATTTGGTGGCAATAGCAAAACAATAGCATAACAATAGCATAACAAATAAATAGCATAACAATAGCATAACAAATAAATAGCATAACAATAGCATAACAAATAAATAGCATAACAATAGCATAACAATAGCATAACAAATAAATTACAAAGAAGTTTTAATTTTGCAATTTTCTGCACATCTGTGGTCGATAAAGTATAACCAAATAAGGGAAATTTAGAATATATCTTGAAATATAAATACAGAGACAACTTTGGGACAACATACAACAAACATATTGTTACTGAATCAAATGTGAAGTAGCAGAAGCCCACGCATGCTGAGCAGAAGCCCACACATGCTGAGCAGGCTTTAAATGAAAAATGTCAAATACCGTATTCAAGCTAACAACTGTACAGTAAGCTTGAAAACAAATTAGGCCGTGGAAAAATGTCAAGGAATCTGTTCTTCTCAGATACACCAAAATTTGTTTCTCCAGACAATAAGGTAACTGTTTAACACTAACGGTGTCAGTTGGTGACTAGTGTAGAACTGAAAAGTGCTGCCAACTGTTTAACACCAGATGGCGACACTTTATTGTTCCACACTAGTCAAATTACAATAATTATGGATCTTGCCGATTAAAAAAAGGAGGTGTATGCTAATTGGGGCATGTACACTAAGTAGGTCGAATACAGTACATATTGTTTGAAAGAAATAGAAGAATAAGTGCAATTAATGGCTAGAAGCATCAATATAATTGGTGTAAGTCATTATTTCAATGTGAACACCTGGGACCAATTTCAACAGGTTAATGAGTGTGATTTAATCATCAATACCATATTTTTACATAATATTACCTGTGTTTCATTATCACCTTTTATTACTATTAAAGATGACAAATTTCCATTTATGACATACAAGTGTAATTTGCACCATTAAATTGTTTTGCATCCACTTGTGTGCAAAACTGTGTATGATTATGTTAAAATGTAATTCTGGCTTCACGCTCATCAACATCTTAGGGATTTTGTGAACATAAACAATAAAAAAATTGATAGGATTAACCCCCCCACCCACACCTCATCCAAAAACAAACAAAAAACTGATGCACCGTACACATGTAAACGCTGCGACTTTAAAGCCGAATAATGCAAAATGTCCATCTAAAAAACCCTCAAAAAACCTTCAAAATGTTTGTGATAATCCAAATGGACCTTTGAACCACCCACATCCAAATTGATTTTCAATTATTGGAATTTTATTATATTTAAAAAGCCCTTACTGAAATTGGACCCAGGTACTCTCAAGAGAAGCTCTTCAGTGGAGAGTAGATTAGCTACAGGGAAGGGCAACAGTACAGAAGGAAGGCAGCCTGACCTTCGTAAGTGGAGAGGTAGCGAGACTGCTGGGTGTAGGTGGTGATGGTACTCATGCTGAAGTCCATCAGTTCCTGGCGTATGCCGTCCAACTGGCCTTGCAACTGTTGCCAGGAGCATGAGGGAGGAGAAGCTTTAAGCAGTAAAGTATACAGACCATCCTCGCTGCCAGGGGCTTCTGACTATATCATCACCCCTGACAGACCATCCTCGCTGCCAGGGGCTTCTAACTACATCAGCACCCCTGGGGTACTTTAGTAAATCTACCACCCCAGGCTAGTGAGGATGTCTGCCTGGGGTACTTTAGTACTACTACCACCCCAGGCTAGTGAGGATGTCTGCCTGGGGTACTTTAGTACTACTACCACCCCAGGCTAGTGAGGATGTCTTCCTGGGGTACTTTAGTACTACTACCACCCAGGCTAGTGAGGATGTCTTCCTGGGGTACTTTAGTACTACTACCACCCCAGGCTAGTGAGGATGTCTGCCTGGGGTACTTTAGTACATCTACCACCCCAGGCTAGTGAGGATGTCTGCCTGGGGTACTTTAGTACATCTACCACCCCAGGCTAGTGAGGATGTCTGCCTGGGGTACTTTAGTACATCTACCACCCCAGGCTAGTGAGGATGTCTGCCTGGGGTACTTTAGTACATCTACCACCCCAGGCTAGTGAGGATGTCTGCCTGGGGTACTTTAGTACATCTACCACCCCAGGCTAGTGAGGATGTCTGCCTGGGGTACTTTAGTACATCTACCACCCCAGGCTAGTGAGGATGATACAAACTGTTGCAGAGCATGAAATACTGCACAGTTCATGAATTCATACATCTTTCTAAAATGTCCATTAGATCAAATCTGTGCTTCCTCTCACTGCAAGAATTCAGTAACGTAAGTTCTATCTGACCTGGTTTGGTCATAATTACGTCAACCAACTAACACTGCTGCCGCCCCAATCGCTGGCAACCAACACAGCATCAGAGGAAACAAGAAGAACATAATTATGCTTGTATTGCAGTCAGTTTCTTTGTATCGTTTTTGTTTCATAATATACAATTTTTTACTTTTTGTGTTAGTATACCTAAAGTATACCAAAATTAAGTGTTACACTTCACGTTTTAATCTTTATTGCTGGAGTATATTGACCATCAAAAATTTAATAAAATGGGAAACTAGTGGACTGATAAAGAGTCTGCTATGTTTCACTTTCAAAATTTGAGATTTATCAGTCAAGTCCCTATATGCAGTAAAGCAGTTGCCAAAATTACCAAATTGTGTATTTTCGAATATATTAAGAGTTTAAAAATGATGACAGTAACATGTTTTGTATGATGTCATCAGTACTAATAAATGCAGTACTACGATGTCCGCCCGCATTCGGTTAAAAGTTGCCACACATTCCCTTTACAATATCTTGATTGCAGTTTCTGTGAAATAAACACAGTTGATTGCTGCGACAATGCGGCTCTTAGTAATTTCCCTATAATGAACACACCATCGTATCCATTATAATTTATCATGATATGTAAGCAGGAAAAAGCATGAATTAACTTAATTTGGTATTGAATGTCAAGTACTGCATAGCTTTCTAGTAGAACACTCAGCTGTACAAATGTATTATGTACAATAGCATACACACACACATACATATAAATATATATATATATGTTTATCCACAAAACGTGCTATATGCCAAAACCCCCCAAAACATTTAAGAGTGGTTTTGTGTGGGCGCCAAGGTGATGGTAAGTGTTTTGCCCAAAAAATGGTTGATGAAATAAGGTTTTTTTGTATTGCACAACAATGGAGAATAGAAAAAATTATTTATCTTGAAACACACAAATTGGATATACTAGGTGACGCATTTTGCGGATAAACGCTTCACATACCGTATTCAACCTAATAGGCATACAGTATGCTTGTTTAACACCAGAGGCCGCTTTTCAGCTGTTTCACAGTAGTAAAATTACAATAATTATGGATCCTGCTGATCAAAAAGGGGTTGTATGCTAATTAGGGCATGTATGCTAATTAGGGCATGTATGCTTAATAGGTCGAATATGGTTTTATATATACAGCACTGTATATATATATATAATTATATATATATATATATATATATATATATATCTACATGATCAGCCCTGATTGGTTTGATGACATAAGAAATGCACAGTGCAGTGTTGACCATTGTGAGGGTGTTTGGGTGATGACCTTTAAGCCCCTTATGACTAGTGTACATGGCGCTGTAGTGTTTAACAGTGCCGCTGATGGTTCGCATCAAACGAGTACGTGTTGCTTCGAGTTTTGACTTCAACTGAAATAAATGGTAGTTCTGATGTATAATGTGGACAACAATGGTAAAATTCATTCCTATCTCAGAGTTAGACTGGGCAGAAACTCTTCGTCAGATCTGTTAATGGGGAAATGGACAGCATTCTGGGTAAACTAATAATATCCTTTAAATTCTTCTGGACGCTATACTATCTCATTCTCGCTCGCCAGGGGTGGTAGTAGTACTACAGTACCCCTGGCAGATATCCTCGCCAGGGGTGGTAGTAGTACTACAGTACCCCTGGCAGATATCCTCGCCAGCCATGAGGTGAGGCGGTGAGGATGTTCTATCTTAAAATAGTACTTTTCTGCATGATCAAAATGTTTTTTTCAAACTTCTTTTTTACAATCACACCCTTCTGATTCAGTATTTAAAAAATGCAGTTTAACAATTTATTACATGAGTAATTGCTACTGGTAGTGTGCTGTTTACGGTGACATACACTGTCCCGCACAGTGTCACGTCCTGTGCAATAAAAACGATTAACTAAATGACGTGTGCTGATTTCTCACTAGTAAATTACCATTTTGATGCATTAAATGTTAGTCATGAACCCAGATAATAAATACCTTATCAAAAGATAAGCTTTTATGCACCTGTTGCTTCATAATGTTGTATTGGGTTCGCAAGCTCACTTAATGCAACATGACCTACTGACCTCTCCGAGTTCTTGGAGCTGCTGTATCCGCTCTTTCTCCTCCTCCACCCACAGCTTTCTACAAACAACAGCATTCCATAAACAACAACATTCATCACAACCGTTTAAAACCATAGCATTATATAAACAACAACATTCACCACAGCTTTCTACAAACAACAGCATTCCATAAACAACAACATTCATCACAACCGTTTAAAACCATAGCATTATATAAACAACAACATTCACCACAGCTTTCTACAAACAACAGCATTCCATAAACAACAACATTCATCACAACCGTTTAAAACCATAGCATTATATAAACAACAATATTCACCACAGCTGTTTACAAACAACAGCATTATATAAACAACACCATTCACCACAGCTGTTTACAAACAACAGCATTATATAAACAACAACATTCACCACAGCTGCCTACAAACAACAGTATTTACCACAGCTTTCTACATACAACAGCATTCGCTACAACTTTATATATGCAACAGCTTTGTTTTGCTAGAAAGTTTGCCAAATTACGGATTAACAGTGACTATTGTTTGTTTAGCTTGGATAAACTTGGATATTAATACATATTCTGTAGTATGACCTTGAACATTATTCTTATTACTGTTCTATTCTTAGGATGAGAGATGTTACTATTACCACTCATCTACTACTATTACCACTCATCTACTACTATTACCACTCATCTACTACTATTACCACTCATCTACTACTATTACCACTCATCTACTATTACCACTCATCTACTACTATTACCACTCATCTACTACTATTAAAATTTTATTTATGATATGTACATATCTGAGCCAAATAAACATCTGAAGGGTTTCAGACAAGAAATTCGGGCGACATTTCTGAATGGACGAAATTTCATATTTGAAATCTGCAATAAAGTTTTCAGCTACCATTTGCTTTGATGCTGAATTCTTAAGATATTCCAATATCCTGTACAAGTTTCCATTTACACTCTGAGGAGGAAACACACAAGTGTTTTTTCTTTTGCCCTGAAACCATTCCTATTCTGATCCAGTAAATGCACAGGAGAGCAGGCATGCCTACTCACAGAAGCTGCGTGGGCAGGAGAAAGGTCAGTTTGCTTTCTCCCATATACTCGTAGGTGCTCAACTCTTGCCCACTGTTAGTGGGGAAACAATAAGACCGAGTGATGATGTGGTCATACAGCGGACGCAGCATGTCAATTCTCTTGGTGACGATACGAGCAGGTAGAGGCATGGCTGTGTTGACACTACTGCTGCTTGCACCCAACACCTCTGTCTGTGGAGGCAAGTATTACACTAAAGTTTCAGCACAAGCACCTCTGTACATATATGGAGGACAACACGGAACCTATTTCCAATACCTGAAGCAGGCTTGCATTTGAACACAAACTAAAATGTTGATCATTTCAAATACACTGTAACACTTTCAATGCATTTACTTTTGCATTTGAATGCGTACCATAAATATTTGCATATTAATGCAACTTTGCTACTGAAATAAAACAAACGTTTCTGCATAATTTGTTTTGTTCCAAATATAATACAACTTTAATAAAAAACAAACCATTTGGAATTAATCCAAATCCATTTACAAAAGTATAATAAAAACATCTTGTTTGGTAAATAAATCCTGTGCACAAAACTGGGCACATTACAGAGAACTGTTTAACCTATTACTAGGAGATGCATGTATCTCTGTTTGCAATATTTATTTTGTGAGACCTCACACAGAGAAGACGAAAGGAGATGGTCGCATTTTGCACAACAGATGAACTAAGAAAGATCAGACCATAGTGGGTCAGACATGTTGTATGTAGGGAGGAAGATAATGTGATAAAGAAGTTATGGAGGCTGCCGGTAGATGGAAGATGAAGCAGGGGACAGGAAAGGCTAAGAATGAGAGACATGGTGAGGAGAGACACGGAGGTGACAAAGGTTGTGGAGGGGATGACAAATGTTAAGAATGAGAGACATGGTGAGGAGAGACACGGAGGTGGCAGAGGTTGTGGAGGGGACGACAAATGTTAAGAATGAGAGACGTGGTGAGGAGAGACACAGAGGTGGCAGAGGTTGTGGAAGGGATGACAAATGTTAAGAATGAGAGACATGGTGAGGAGAGACACAGAGGTGGCAGAGGTTGTGGAGGGGACGACAAATGTTAAGAATGAGAGACATGGCGAGTAGAGACAGGGAGGTGGCAGAGGTTGTGGAGGGGACGACAAATGTTAAGAATGAGAGACGTGGTGAGGAGAGACACAGAGGTGGCAGAGGTTGTGGAAGGGACGACAAATGTTAAGAATGAGAGACGTGGTGAAGAGAGACACAGAGGTGGCAGAGGTTGTGGAGGGGACGACAAATGTTAAGAATGAGAGACATGGTGAGTAGAGACAGGGAGGTAGCAGAGGTTGTGGAGGGGATGACAAATGTTAAGAATGAGAGACATGGCGAGTAGAGACAGGGAGGTGGCAGAGGTTGTGGAGCGGACGACAAATGTTAAGAATGAGAGACATGGTGAGTAGAGACAGGGAGGTAGCAGAGGTTGTGGAGGGGATGACAAATGTTAAGAATGAGAGACATGGCGAGTAGAGACAGGGAGGTGGCAGAGGTTGTGGAGGGGACGACAAATGTTAAGAATGAGAGACGTGGTGAGGAGAGACATGGAGGTGGCAGAGGTTGTGGAGGGGACACAAAGGTTGAGAATGAGAGACGTCGTGAGGAGAGACACGGAGGTGGCAGAGGTTGTGGAAGGGACGACAAATGTTAAGAATGAGAGACGTGGTGAAGAGAGACACAGAGGTGGCAGAGGTTGTGGAAGGGACGACAAATGTTAAGAATGAGAGACGTGGTGAAGAGAGACACGGAGGTGGCAGAGGTTGTGGAAGGGACGACACATGTTAAGAATGAGAGACGTGGTGAAGAGAGACACAGAGGTGGCAGAGGTTGTGGAAGGGACGACAAATGTTAAGAATGAGAGACGTGGTGAGGAGAGACATGGAGGTGGCAGAGGTTGTGGAGGGGATGACAAATATTAAGAATGAGAGACGTGGTGAAGAGAGACACAGAGGTGGCAGAGGTTGTGGCAAATGTTAAGAATGAGAGATATGGTGAGGAGAGACATGGAGGTGGCAGAGGTTGTGGAAGGGACGACAAAGGTTAAGAATGAGAGACGTGGTGAGGACACAAAGGTTGAGAATGAGAGACACGGAGGTGACAGAGGTTGTGGAGGGGACACAAAGGTTGAGAATGAGAGACGTGGTGAGGAGAGACACGGAGGTGGCAGAAGTTGTGGAAGGGACAGGAAAGGCTAACAATGAGAGATGTGGTGAGGAGAGACATGGAGACAGCTGAGGCTGTGGAGGGGTCGGCAAATGTTAAGAATGAGAGATATGGTGAGGAGAGACACGGAGGTGGCAGAGGTTGTGGAGGGGATGACAAATGTTAAGAATGAGAGACGTGGTGAGGACACAAAGGTTGAGAATGAGAGACGTGGTGAGGAGAGACACGGGGGTGGCAGAGGTTGTGGAGGGGACACAAAGGTTGAGAATGAGAGACGTGGTGAGGAGAGACACGGGGGTGGCAGAGGTTGTGGAGGGGACACAAAGGTTGAGAATGAGAGACGTGGTGAGTAGAGACACGGAGGTGGCAGAGGTTGTGGAGGGGACACAAAGGTTGAGAATGAGAGACGTGGTGAGGAGAGACACGGAGGTGGCAGAGGTTGTGGAGGGGACACAAAGGTTGAGAATGAGAGACGTGGTGAGGAGAGACACGGAGGTGGCAGAGGTTGTGGAGGGGATGACAAATGTTAAGAATGAGAGACGTGGTGAGGAGAGACACGGAGGTGGCAGAGGTTGTGGAGGGGATGACAAATGTTAAGAATGAGAGACGTGGTGAGGAGAGACACGGAGGTGACAGAGGTTGTGGAGGGGATGACAAATGTTAAGAATGAGAGATGTGGTGAGGAGAGACACGGAGGTGGCAGAGGTTGTGGAGGGGATGACAAATGTTAAGAATGAGAGATGTGGTTAGGAGAGACACGGAGGTGGCAGAGGTTGTGGAGGGGATGACAAATGTTAAGAATGAGAGATGTGGTGAGGAGAGATACGGAGGTGGCAGAGGTTGTGGAGGGGATGACAAATGTTAAGAATGAGAGATGTGGTGAGGAGAGACACGGAGGTGACAGAGGTTGTGGAGGGGATGACAAATGTTAAGAATGAGAGATGTGGTGAGGAGAGACACGGAGGTGACAGAGGTTGTGGAGGGGATGACAAATGTTAAGAATGAGAGATGTGGTGAGGAGAGACACGGAGGTGGCAGAGGTTGTGGAGGGGATGACAAATGTTAAGAATGAGAGATGTGGTGAGGAGAGACACGGAGGTGGCAGAGGTTGTGGAGGGGACGACAAATGTTAAGAATGAGAGACGTGGTGAGGAGAGACACGGAGGTGACAGAGGTCGTGGAGGGGATGACAAATGTTAAGAATGAGAGACGTGGTGAGGAGAGACACGGAGGTGACAGAGGTTGTGGAGGGTACGGCAGAGGTTAAGAATGAGGATATGACATTAGGGAATGAACAGTCGAAAGAAGATTATAACTTTACAGAGATGCCCCTACCACCTAGGCCAGGGTTGATACAAACCATGATTTGTTTTAAAAATAAAAATATTTGATTTATTTTATTTAAATAACATTTTTGATTTTAATAAACTTTTCTTACGTAATCAGTTTTAGTGTACTGGTATTTCAAGAAAACATACTCAAGTTTTAACATAAACTGTTATTATGTGATAACAAAGCAACATTGCAATTTTTCATACTGTACCCAGACAGTTAACCAGTTAACCAGTCATGAGATGCTGGATGAGATACTCCCTTTACAACTGATCACAGCTAAACTGGTAGTATAGTGAGTCTAGAGATCAAGATCACCGAGTCCACTGGGAGGTAGTATAGTGAGTTTAAAGATCAAGATCACTGAGTCCACTGGGAGGTAGCATAGTGAGTCTAGAGATCAAGATCACTGAGTCTAATGGGAGGTAGAATGGTGAGTTTAGAGATCAAGATCACTGAGTCCACTGGGAGGTAGCATAGTGAGTTTAGAGATCAAGATCACTGAGTCCACTGGGAGGTAGCATAGTGAGTTTAGAGATCAAGATCACTGAGTCCACTGGGAGGTAGTATAGTGAGTTTAGAGATCAAGATCACTGAGTCCACTGGGAGGTAGCATAGTGAGTTTAGAGATCAAGATCACTGAGTCCACTGGGAGGTAGCATAGTGAGTTTAGAGATCAAGATCACTGAGTCCACTCGGAGGTAGCATAGTGAGTTTAGAGATCAAGATCACTGAGTCCACTCGGAGGTAGCATAGTGAGTTTAGAGATCAAGATCACTGAGTCCACTGGGAGGTAGTATAGTGAGTTTAGAGATCAAGATCACTGAGTCCACTGGGAGGTAGCATAGTGAGTCTAGAGATCAAGATCACTGAGGGCAGAACTGGTTTTTTTCTATTTCCCTGTGTGGGATCTTTTACTTCCCCTGGCATGGACACCAGAAAGCACCAGCCATTAGAGTCACACTACACTGGCAATGCAAAGAGGAGAGGTGGCTTCGTTTCAAAAAGGAAGGTGGTAGGTGAAGTTTGTTTACAGTTGCCAGAGCATGGCACTATAATCATGTTGTAATATTTTACTATCAGTGTAATCATGAGATATGTCTTCTGGCGAGACCCTTTCATTGAGAGAGGTGGGATAGGGTTAGGGTTACTTGGGACACTGCAACTATTAAAAATATTGCCTAGATTGTTTTTGATGTTGATTTAAATCAATGCTATAAATCAAGTTG
This sequence comes from Lamellibrachia satsuma, assembly GCA_033239005.1. Classification (NCBI taxonomy): domain Eukaryota; kingdom Metazoa; phylum Annelida; class Polychaeta; order Sabellida; family Siboglinidae; genus Lamellibrachia; species Lamellibrachia satsuma. Next base: position 1,095,741 of record BSQZ01000010.1, on the reverse strand, counting down.
ATTTAAATCGCCAATCCTGAGCAAGGTGACCCCTACCTGCTTCGAGGCAGTCCCGTCCAGACCCTGCCACTCCAGGTGGGTACCGTTGTGCCACGCCATCACTGTCACATTGCCCATGTCCTGCAGTTCCAGAGAGCTGAAATGCACAGAATACTGTAATATTAAAACCTCATAATTAAAACCTGATTTAACATTTCTATATTTATACAAATAGTTTTAATGAATTTTTGTGTGATTTCAGCATGTATTCAATATATTTAATTTCTTTATATTTATAATTTCATTTTAATATATATATATGTAAATTGTCGCACTGGATACACAATTGGAATTCCACAAGATATCAAAAGCCTTAACCAGTTGCACAACAGTTAACCTGCAATGATATCTAGGGCCTTAACCAGTTGTGCAACAGTTAACCTGCAATGATATCTAGGGCCTTAACCAGTTGTGCAACCTTAACCAGTTGTGCAACAGTTAACCTGCAAAGATATCTAGGGCCTTAACCAGTTGTGCAACAGTTAACCGGCAACGCAAACTAAGGCTTACATAATTTCCAAAGTGATATCGTCCCTTGTGACAAACCGATGCTGACAGCAATGTTGTAACTGTGTGACACTCTAAACCATGTTTCATCCAAACTATTGAAAGTGGGAAAATCTGGGGTTTATGCTGAAAAGTTGGGGTGCGTATTATACTTAATTGGGGGCGTATTATACACGGCAGTTACTGCCCAAAGACAATTCAGTCATATACACCCTTCACTGTTTCTGGCCAGGTACGTATATAGGACTAAGTGAACTGAGGTAATGTGATACCCATCCCATTATACGTATATAGGACTAAGTGAACTGAGGTAATGTGATACCCATCCCATTATACGTATATAGGACTAAGTGAACTGAGGTAATGTGATACCCATCCCATTATAAAGGCACATGATGCAAAGTTTACCGATATAATTACACGGATGTCTCAGGGGCAACGTCACTTTTATTACTGATTATTATCTTTATTTAACAATGTTTTTAGACTCTGGATTGTGTTCGTGCCGTGTAGTAGCAATCATGAATGTACATAGAGTAGAAGTGGAAGGTTAGTGACTTGCTTGTGTCTTCACCCATACGTTTTTACTTTGACTTTTAAACTGGCCTTTACTCTGTGGAGTGGCTGTGGGTATCAACCTAAACCAATTTTCTTGCCAACATATTTGAACAACTACTACTACTACTCTGCGCTCAGCAGACTGGAACATTGCTTACTTGAGGCACTGACTGCTGAAGCATGTTCCTGGCCAGAACGATTTTGCTGAGTATAAGGAAATGTCTACAGCCGCCTAGTTACCCGTGGACGGCAACAATTGAGACTAAATCTGTGCCGACCACCAGCTAGATGTGGCACAAAAGCTGGACTAAAGTGATCCAGGCCAACAACCAAGGTGGTCAGTCAATGGGGCCATGAGGTCAGTTCTGTTGAAAAACAAACTGGTGTAAACACCACAAACTTTATTCAACTGATGTCAAGGGGCTCTAGTAACAGGTCGTTCTTTGCGCGAAGTTTGCCTGATTAAGATCAATTCGCAGCAAGACACTGCTCGACGAGCGGAAACTTGGTTGGAAGAAGACGAAATTACTCCCATGTCCGAGTTGTGCCGTGGCATACCAGTGAGCTGGCTGAAGGGAAACATGCTGAATGCCACTGGCAATGATCTGGCCTGACAGTCCATTGTCAGATTTACCTGGATCTGCACATCACTTTCCAGAAGGCAGTAAGAAAGACAGGGTCACAGTATTACCAGTCAGAGTTCACGGAAGCTGGTGGCAACATGCGACAGATTTATAAGGTCGCCATTACACTGCTTGGCCAAGATGGTAATTGGTCCTTTCCTGAAGGGTCGAATGCAACAGACTCTGCACTTGCTACTAGATTCCAGAGAAGCTTCTCTGAGAAGATTGATAAGCTTCTCTGCAATCTGTCTCGGCAGCCAGTCGATGAACTATCAACATATGTCACATCTCCACTAGTGTGCTTCAAGGCTGCGTTGCTGACAGACGTGAAGAGGATAGTATTGGCATCCGCTGCCAAGTCATGTGAACTTGACCCACTGCCATTGACGCTCCTGAAGCGACATGTTGACGCTCTTCCGTGGTCCCACAGTCGATGAAGCACGCCGTTGTGATATCAGTATCAAAGATAGGTGATTACAACGTCAATGTACTGTCCAACCATCTCCAACATCCTACCTGCTGAACCTCTACGGTGCGCATCAAGAAAGAAGTCTTGGAGAGCAATTCATCTGGAGTTCCACAAGGGTCGGTCCTAGGAACAAAACTCTTCAACGTCTACATTGTGCCACTAGAGAAGCTTCTCCAACAACACGGTATACAACACCATCTGTATACCAATGACACATGGTTGTATGTCGACTTCCCACCAACAAAGCACACATATGCACTTGCGCGTGTGGACGCCTGTGTCCAAGATGTGAATATGTGGTTCTGCGACAATGGGCTAATCTTCAACCGAACCAAATCGCAGGCCATTGTCATAAGATCATCCAGCCTCTGCTGTCAACGGTCACCTTGTGGCGATATCTGCCGTCATCAGAGATCTTGGATTCGCCATTGACACCGATCTCTCGATGGCGGCACAAGTAGCAAATGCATGCCGGGGTGCGAATTATCACCTGTACTGAATTTCACGCATACAATACACAATAACAATGATTTCAACCTAGTGTCTAGTGCATGTTGTATGGAATATCAGACCGTTTACTCCATCGCATTGAGTTGGTCCTGCACTTGGCGGCCAGAGTCATGCTACAAATTATGCAGGGTGATTGGAGTAGCATGACTGTGGCACTGAATCAACTCCACTGGTTGCCGGTGAACTGGCAAGTTGAATATAAGCTACTCGCCAGTTCTTGTATTCCGCGCCCTTCATGACTGGATGCCGGCGTACCTGGCCTCGTTGCTCACGCTATATGTGCCACACCACGCCCTTCAATCTGATCGAGGATATGAACACTTTCTTAAAACACACCATTTTAAGCTCAGTTTTAATATGTAATTTTTATATGTCACATATTCTATTACCACAATATATTTAATTATTTGTAATTGAAACTAATATTTTATTGTCTATTATTTATTAATTAATTTATTTTATTAACTATTTATTTAACTACCGATGGTATTTTATACTTTTATGTGTGGTCTAGTTTGTACAGTTCAGTTTTGTCTAGCTAAGTTATAGAAATATTTAATGTATTATTATTATTTATATTTTAGTTTTGTAAAAACTACTGAACAGAGTTTTACTTTGGATTTTACTATATAAATAAAGTTATTATTATTAAAGTTATTATTTATTAAGTGAGAAACAGAACATACTTTAATGGCAGTCGCAGCCGGTAGCCTGGTGTGGTCAGTAAGTCTTTGATGGTGAATACAACTGATCCAATCTTCATCATCTGAAACAACCAAGAAACAAGTATAGCACGGTACGGACAATCACTGACAAATCATGACATGCTTCACTGCGTGCATGTACAATTATTGACATGTAATGCATCACTGTGTGCATGTGCAATGACTGACATATGACATGCATCACTGCATGCATGTACAATGATTGACATGTGACATGCATCACAGCATGCATGTACAATGATTGACATGACATGCATCACAGCATGCATGTACAATGATTGACATGACATACATCACTGCAAGCATGTACAATGATTGACATGACATGCATCACTGCATGCATGTACAATGATTGACATGACATGCATCACTGCAAGCATGTACAATTATTGACATGACATGCATCACTGCGTGCATGTACAATGATTGACATGACATGCATCACTGCAAGCATGTACAATTATTGACATGTGACATGCATCACAGCGTGCATGTACAATGATTGACATATGACATGCATCACTGCACACATGTACAGTGATTAACATACTACGACAAACACTGATGACTACATATATATAACTAGCCAAGTTACCTGCCATTGCACAGGACAAACGGCAGCTACTGCAAGAACTTATGACTTATTGCACTGCCCAGTCAAATGATGGTAGGGCGATGCCAATGGCAATGAAAACTTCAGGCCCCAAAATCATGCACAACTGCAATAACTCCAAAAGTGCCATTGGTGATTGGCACAAAAGTGGAGACACCTAGCAATTATCGAAGATATAACAAATATTTGTTGTATGGCACTTTATTGGTTATTGCACTGGTACACATAATTGATTTTATTGCCCAAATAAGCAACATTTCCATAGTCATACATGGTACAAGGGACACACAAACCCCCACCACAAACTACAGGGACAAATGTAAAGTCAACTGCTACGTTACTACATATCAACAGTCAACTTACAGTGTTTGTCATTCTTTCTTTCACATCATAAATGATCAGTTTTAGTCGCATTGACAGTCTGACCGTTTGTGGATCGTTGAAGCTGATTGTTGTCAGGTAACACGGGTTGGCACTTCTCTGAAAGACACATTATGAGGATGTGAATGTATTGCTGTGTCAGTCATGTCCTCGTGTGACAGAATTAACTCAGCCATGTCACGGACACTTCTGTCGTGACTCATATGGTTGATAGATGGAGTCCACAGTAGGTTACACATTTACTCCCTGTGTGGGATCTTTTACTTCCCCTGGCATAGACATCAGATGGGCCCAACAGCTTCTACTGTCTTTTCTGAAAGACACAGATAAAGTATTGAACAATAAGAAAAAGTATAAAAAGTAGAAATTGTAAAACTAGTGTGGCAACCTATTAGTGTCACTGGTCATAAAACAATTTGAACATTTTGGGTTTTTAGTGTTCGTTTATACATCTGTAGGTCCTTAGCGGTGAACACAGCAACAGGCAGCCAATTTTAGAGCGGGGGTGCCGAAACCCCAAAGGCATGTCTCCCAATCACACGCTTTGTCACCTGTGCACTTAACGTCAAGTGCTGCCCCTGTTGTAGTGTGTTATCACAACTCGTCTAGGTAATTGGGTGCCATGCCATGTAAACATTTAAACACATTTATTAGCACTTTAAATTGTGATATGGTCACATTGCCATGTCCTAGTTACTAAACAGGCAGCTTTGCTTTTGGATCCAGATTTGGATTGATTTGTGCAAGTGTTAGTCCTAGCAATAGCAAATTGCAATAGTCCAGCCAGGCTTGAATAGCACACCTTGTAGCCTCAGGTATTAACGCTGAATTGACGATAGCCTGCATAGATGGTAGTTGCAGCTGGCACAGACAGCAGTAACCTGGTCGATCATAGATAAATGTTGGTCCATAATTACACCCAGATTTCGAAAACACGATGCAGGAATGATGTTGCTACTCCCGACACTGAATGGGCAGGAAACAGCATGGATAAATTTTAGTGTTATTATGTTTGGAGATGAAGTGTATTATTTCAGTCTTGTAATTATTTACAAATACAGAACAATAAAAAAAATTGCAATGTCATAAAAATATTGTACAACATAATTTGTGTACAATATAATTTATTTTGTTTACAATGTAATAAAAAAATTGTACAATGTAGTTTTTTTACAATGTAATAAAACAATGATAGTACAATGTGATTGAAAAAAATTACAATGTGATTTCAATTTTTTGTGAGACTGTGCAATTGTAATTGACCACTGTAATTGACAATTATGACTGAACCCAGGCAGCTAGAAAGCACACATTCACTTAAAAGTTAGTAAATCCCTGTTTAAAAATAATCAGTAATGGTATGTAATGGCGTGCAATCTTCTTTTGTTAAGTTGTTGTATTCTGCAGTTGAAGCAGTTAATTGATTTTTTGAAGCCCTCTAATTATAATTGATTTTGTTAGAACGATGAATTGTAATATGATTAAAGAAGAAGAAGACTAATACAAGTATATATCCTGATTAAAGAAGAAGAAGACTAATACAAGTATATATCCTTATTAAAGAAGAAGAAGACTAATACAAGTATATATCCTGATTAAAGAAGAAGACTAATACAAGTATATATCCTGATTAAAGAAGAAGAAGACTAATACAAGTATATATCCTGATTAAAGAAGAAGAAGACTAATACAAGTATATATCCTGATTAAAGAAGAAGAAGACTAATACAAGTATATATCCTTATTAAAGAAGAAGAAGACTAATACAAGTATATATCCTGATTAAAGAAGAAAAAGACTAATACAAGTATATATCCTGATTAAAGAAGAAGAAGACTAATACAAGTATATATCCTGATTAAAGAAGAAGAAGACTAATACAAGTATATATCCTTATTAAAGAAGAAGAAGACTAATACAAGTATATATCCTTATTAAAGAAGAAGAAGACTAATACAAGTATATGTCCTGATTAAAGAAGAAGAAGACTAATACAAGTATATATCCTGATTAAAGAAGAAGAAGACTAATACAAGTAAATATCCTTATTAAAGAAGAAGAAGACTAATACAAGTATATATCCTGATTAAAGAAGAAGAAAACTAATACAAGTATATATCCTGATTAAAGAAGAAGAAGACTAATACAAGTATATATCCTGATTAAAGAAGAAGACTAATACAAGTATATATCCTGATTAAAGAAGAAGAAGACTAATACAAGTATATATCCTGATTAAAGAAGAAGAAGACTAATACAAGTATATATCCTGATTAAAGAAGAAGAAGACTAATACAAGTATATATCCTTATTAAAGAAGAAGAAGACTAATACAAGTATATATCCTGATTAAAGAAGAAGACTAATACAAGTATATATCCTGATTAAAGAAGAAGAAGACTAATACAAGTATATATCCTGATTAAAGAAGAAGAAAACTAATACAAGTATATATCCTGATTAAAGAAGAAGAAGACTAATACAAGTATATATCCTGATTAAAGAAGAAGACTAATACAAGTATATATCCTGATTAAAGAAGAAGAAGACTAATACAAGTATATACCCTGATTAAAGAAGAAGAAAACTAATACAAGTATATATCCTGATTAAAGAAGAAGAAGATTAATACAAGTATATATCCTGATTAAAGAAGAAGAAGACTAATACAAGTATATATCCTGATTAAAGAAGAAGAAGACTAATACAAGTATATATCCTGATTAAAGAAGAAGAAGACTAATACAAGTATATATCCTGATTAAAGAAGAAGAAGACTAATACAAATATATATCCTTATTAAAGAAGAAGAAGACTAATACAAGTATATATCCTGATTAAAGAAGAAGAAAACTAATACAAGTATATATCCTGATTAAAGAAGAAGAAGACTAATACAAGTATATATCTTGATTAAAGAAGAAGAAGACTAATACAAGTATATATCCTGATTAAAGAAGAAGAAAACTAATACAAGTATATATCCTGATTAAAGAAGAAGAAGACTAATACAAGTATATATCCTGATTAAAGAAGAAGAAGACTAATACAAGTATATATCCTGATTAAAGAAGAAGAAGACTAATACAAGTATATATCCTGATTAAAGAAGAAGACTAATACAAGTATATATCCTGATTAAAGAAGAAGAAGACTAATACAAGTATATATCCTTATTAAAGAAGAAGAAGACTAATACAAGTATATATCCTGATTAAAGAAGAAGAAGACTAATACAAGTATATATCCTGATTAAAGAAGAAAACTAATACAAGTATATACCCTGATTAAAGAAGAAGACTAATACAAGTGTATATCCTGATTAAAGAAGAAGACTAATACAAGTATATATCCTGATTAAAGAAGAAGAAGACTAATACAAGTATATATCCTGATTAAAGAAGAAGAAAACTAATACAAGTATATATCCTGATTAAAGAAGAAGAAGACTAATACAAGTATATATCCTGATTAAAGAAGAAGACTAATACAAGTATATATCCTGATTAAAGAAGAAGAAGACTAATACAAGAATATACCCTGATTAAAGAAGAAGAAAACTAATACAAGTATATATCCTGAATAAAGAAGAAGAAGATTAATACAAGTATATATCCTGATTAAAGAAGAAGAAGACTAATACAAGTATATATCCTGATTAAAGAAGAAGAAGACTAATACAAGTATATATCCTGATTAAAGAAGAAGAAGACTAATACAAGTATATATCCTGATTAAAGAAGAAGAAGACTAATACAAGTATATATCCTGATTAAAGAAGAAGAAGACTAATACAAGTATATATCCTGATTAAAGAAGAAGACTAATACAAGTATATATCCTGATTAAAGAAGAAGAAGACTAATACAAGTATATATCCTGATTAAAGAAGAAGAAGACTAATACAAGTATATATCCTTATTAAAGAAGAAGAAGACTAATACAAGTATATATCCTTATTAAAGAAGAAGAAGACTAATACAAGTATATATCCTGATTAAAGAAGAAAAAGACTAATACAAGTATATATCCTGATTAAAGAAGAAGAAGACTAATACAAGTATATATCCTGATTAAAGAAGAAGAAGACTAATACAAGTATATATCCTTATTAAAGAAGAAGAAGACTAATACAAGTATATATCCTGATTAAAGAAGAAGACTAATACAAGTATATATCCTGATTAAAGAAGAAGAAGACTAATACAAGTATATATCCTGATTAAAGAAGAAGAAGACTAATACAAGTATATATCCTGATTAAAGAAGAAGAAGACTAATACAAGTATATATTCTTATTAAAGAAGAAGAAGACTAATACAAGTATATATCCTGATTAAAGAAGAAAAAGACTAATACAAGTATATATCCTGATTAAAGAAGAAGAAGACTAATACAAGTATATATCCTGATTAAAGAAGAAGAAGACTAATACAAGTATATATCCTTATTAAAGAAGAAGAAGACTAATACAAGTATATATCCTTATTAAAGAAGAAGAAGACTAATACAAGTATATGTCCTGATTAAAGAAGAAGAAGACTAATACAAGTATATATCCTGATTAAAGAAGAAGAAGACTAATACAAGTATATATCCTTATTAAAGAAGAAGAAGACTAATACAAGTATATATCCTGATTAAAGAAGAAGAAAACTAATACAAGTATATATCCTGATTAAAGAAGAAGAAGACTAATACAAGTATATATCCTGATTAAAGAAGAAGAAGACTAATACAAATATATATCCTTATTAAAGAAGAAGAAGACTAATACAAGTATATATCCTGATTAAAGAAGAAGAAAACTAATACAAGTATATATCCTGATTAAAGAAGAAGAAGACTAATACAAGTATATATCTTGATTAAAGAAGAAGAAGACTAATACAAGTATATATCCTGATTAAAGAAGAAGAAAACTAATACAAGTATATATCCTGATTAAAGAAGAAGAAGACTAATACAGGTATATATCCTGATTAAAGAAGAAGAAGACTAATACAAGTATATATCCTGATTAAAGAAGAAGAAGACTAATACAAGTATATATCCTGATTAAAGAAGAAGACTAATACAAGTATATATCCTGATTAAAGAAGAAGAAGACTAATACAAGTATATATCCTGATTAAAGAAGAAGAAGACTAATACAAGTATATATCCTTATTAAAGAAGAAGAAGACTAATACAAGTATATATCCTGATTAAAGAAGAAAACTAATACAAGTATATATCCTGATTAAAGAAGAAGACTAATACAAGTGTATATCCTGATTAAAGAAGAAGACTAATACAAGTATATATCCTGATTAAAGAAGAAGAAGACTAATACAAGTATATATCCTGATTAAAGAAGAAGAAAACTAATACAAGTATATATCCTGATTAAAGAAGAAGAAGACTAATACAAGTATATATCCTGATTAAAGAAGAAGACTAATACAAGTATATATCCTGATTAAAGAAGAAGAAGACTAATACAAGAATATACCCTGATTAAAGAAGAAGAAAACTAATACAAGTATATATCCTGATTAAAGAAGAAGAAGATTAATACAAGTATATATCCTGATTAAAGAAGAAGAAGACTAATACAAGTATATATCCTGATTAAAGAAGAAGAAGACTAATACAAGTATATATCCTGATTAAAGAAGAAGAAGACTAATACAAGTATATATCCTGATTAAAGAAGAAGAAGACTAATACAAGTATATATCCTGATTAAAGAAGAAGAAGACTAATACAAGTATATATCCTGATTAAAGAAGAAGACTAATACAAGTATATATCCTGATTAAAGAAGAAGAAGACTAATACAAGTATATATCCTGATTAAAGAAGAAGAAGACTAATACAAGTATATATCCTGATTAAAGAAGAAGAAGACTAATACAAGTATATATCCTTATTAAAGAAGAAGAAGACTAATACAAGTATATATCCTGATTAAAGAAGAAGAAGACTAATACAAGTATATATCCTGATTAAAGAAGAAGAAGACTAATACAAGTATATATCCTGATTAAAGAAGAAGAAGACTAATACAAGTATATATCCTGATTAAAGAAGAAGACTAATACAAGTATATATCCTGATTAAAGAAGAAGAAGACTAATACAAGTATATATCCTGATTAAAGAAGAAGACTAATACAAGTATATATCCTGTTTAAAGAAGAAGAAGACTAATACAAGTATATATCCTTATTAAAGAAGAAGAAGACTAATACAAGTATATATCCTTATTAAAGAAGAAGAAGACTAATACAAGTATATATCCTGATTAAAGAAGAAGAAGACTAATACAAGTATATATCCTTATTAAAGAAGAAGAAGACTAATACAAGTATATATCCTGATTAAAGAAGAAGAAGACTAATACAAGTATATATCCTGATTAAAGAAGAAAACTAATACAAGTATATATCCTGATTAAAGAAGAAGACTAATACAAGTGTATATCCTGATTATAGAAGAAGACTAATACAAGTATATATCCTGATTAAAGAAGAAGACTAATACAAGTATATATCCTGATTAAAGAAGAAGAAGACTAATACAAGTATATATCCTTATTAAAGAAGAAGAAGACTAATACAAGTATATATCCTGATTAAAGAAGAAGAAAACTAATACAAGTATATATCCTGATTAAAGAAGAAGAAGACTAATACAAGTATATATCCTTATTAAAGAAGAAGAAGACTAATACAAGTATATATCCTTATTAAAGAAGAAGAAGACTAATACAAGTATATATCCTGATTAAAGAAGAAGAAGACTAATACAAGTATATATCCTGATTAAAGAAGAAGAAGACTAATACAAGTATATATCCTGATTAAAGAAGAAGAAGACTAATACAAGTATATATCATGATTAAAGAAGAAGAAGACTAATACAAGTATATATCCTGATTAAAGAAGAAGAAGACTAATACAAGTATATATCCTGATTAAAGAAGAAGAAGACTAATACAAGTATATATCTTGATTAAAGAAGAAGAAGACTAATACAAGTATATATCCTGATTAAAGAAGAAGAAAACTAATACAAGTATATATCCTGATTAAAGAAGAAGAAGACTAATACAAGTATATATCCTGATTAAAGAAGAAGAAGACTAATACAAGTATATATCCTTATTAAAGAAGAAGAAGATTAATACAAGTATATATCCTGATTAAAGAAGAAGACTAATACAAGTATATATCCTTATTAAAGAAGAAGAAGACTAATACAAGTATATATCCTGATTAAAGAAGAAGACTAATACAAGTATATATCCTGATTAAAGAAGAAGAAGACTAATACAAGTATATATCCTTATTAAAGAAGAAGAAGACTAATACAAATATATATCCTGATTAAAGAAGAAGAAAACTAATACAAGTATACATCCTGATTAAAGAAGAAGAAGACTAATACAAGTATATATCCTGATTAAAGAAGAAGACTAATACAAGTATATATCCTGATTAAAGAAGAAGAAGACTAATGCAAGTATATATCCTGATTAAAGAAGAAGAAGACTAATACAAGTATATATCCTGATTAAAGAAGAAGAAGACTAATACAAGTATATATCCTGATTAAAGAAGAAGACTAATACAAGTATATATCCTGATTAAAGAAGAAGAAGACTAATACAAGTATATATCCTTATTAAAGAAGAAGAAGACTAATACAAGTATATATCCTTATTAAAGAAGAAGAAGACTAATACAAGTATATATCCTGATTAAAGAAGAAGAAGACTAATACAAGTATATATCCTGATTAAAGAAGAAGAAAACTAATACAAGTATATATCCTGATTAAAGAAGAAGACTAATACAAGTATATATCCTGATTAAAGAAGAAGAAGACTAATACAAGTATATATCCTGATTAAAGAAGAAGAAGACTAATACAAGTATATATCCTGATTAAAGAAGAAGAAGACTAATACAAGTATATATCCTGATTAAAAAAGAAGAAGACTAATACAAGTACATATCCTGATTAAAGAAGAAGACTAATACAAGTATATATCCTTATTAAAGAAGAAGAAGACTAATACAAGTATATATCCTGATTAAAGAAGAAGAAGACTAATACAAGTATATATCCTGATTAAAGTATTGCAGAGAAATAATTAAAACAATGCAAGAGTAAATGTTTCATGATAATTTCACAATATCATGGCATATAAACTACTAAAATGTTATTATAATACTACCACATTTTGACTGGCATTTAAGTAAACATTTTCAAAAGACTGGATTTATGCCAACATTAAAATTTATAACTAAGATTCTTAGCCTTCCAAGAGATGACATTTAGCCACAGTTTATCGTGTGCCTACCTCTATTATCTCGGTATGTGCATGTGTTGTCCAGGTCTGTTCAGGCGGGGTCAATATGGACACTGACACAAAGGTGTTAGGCTCCTGGCCATTTGTTTCACTGGGGAGACCATCGCATGAGACACACATCTCCAGCAGTGGTTCAGTTGTTTCAGCGCCTTCTTCTAGGAATTAATCAAAACAAATCAAATTAATCAAACCACATCAAGAAACGTTAGTGAAGGAACAGTTGGAAGTATTCCTTCTCACAGGGAACAATAAATGAATGGAACAAATGATATAATAATAATAATAATTAATTTCTATGGCGCCAATATCCTCAGGAACCTGACTCAGAGGCAGAAACAAAACAGAATCATTAAGCATAATCGTGAACAGTGACGTGCAAGAGTCATTATAAGAAAAAAAATTTATGGTGGAAATGCAATTTGAAATAAATGTCTTGAGTTTTTTTCAGAAGTTAGCTAGTATAGTTTTACATACATTTTTCTAATGGTTCCAATAAGTGCAATAACTGACAGAATATAGAGGAAACTGAGGCTCTGGGTTGTCGATGGAATCTCTCCCTTTGTGGACACGACTGACCTGCGTATGAGATGGGAAGCTCTGAAGGCTCTGGGTTGTCGATGGGATCTCTCCCCGTGCGCTGCCACAGTTGTTCCCTCAGACTCTCCAGCTGCATTCTCATACACTCGTAGCTCGCGATGTGAAGTGACTCTATCCAACTATCTCGCTGTCTCTCCGAGCTGGCCGCCAACTGAACCACTCTCTCAACCCCTTCAAACACTGAACACACACCACTCACTGTCACACGCACACGCTACGATAATCTCATGGAATAATTCCACACCCAATAAATAAAATTTTCCATATTTATTGAAGTGGAAGATGACATGCCTATTTGCGATATACCTACCCTATTCATCTCTAAGTGTCATATTTATTTATGATTATCCTATTAATTTATGATGATCCTATTAATGCATGAGCACCCTATTAATCTCTGTTCAATGTGGCAATCTTCCTCGTGATGTATTGATTCACTGGTGCAATGTTGTTTCTCTTTTGTTTGTCTTAAACTTTAAACATATATGTTGTCCATCAGCTGGTAAATTAAAGATAAACTCTTTCTCACAAACAAATTCCTCAACACTTCTCTCCCAACAACATCTAGTTCATACCTTCATTAACACTTCTCTCCCAACAACATCTAGTTCATACCTTCATTAACACTTCTCTCCCAACAACATCTAGTTCATATCTTCATGAACACTTCTCTCCCAACAACATCTAGTTCATACCTTCATTAACACTTCTCTCCCAACAACATCTAGTTCATACCTTCATTAACACTTCTCTCCCAACAACATCTAGTTCATACCTTCATTAACACTTCTCTCCCAACAACATCTAGTTCATACCTTCATTAACACTTCTCTCCCAACAACATCTAGTTCATATCTTCATGAACGCTTCTCTCCCAACAACATCTAGTTCATATCTTCATGAACGCTTCTCTCCCAACAACATCTAGTTCATATCTTCATGAACACTTCTCTCCCAACAACATCTAGTTCATATCTTCATGAACACTTCTCTCCCAACAACATCTAGTTCATATCTTCATGAACACTTCTCTCCCAACAACATCTAGTTCATATCTTCATGAACACTTCTCTCCCAACAACATCTAGTTCATATCTTCATGAACGCATGCAACCATGAACTGTCTGCAGTGTATATATCATGCAGGACATGTTGGTGTTTATAACATGTGTCCATACTTTTCTTGAAAAAAAACTACTTTTCAGTCGTTTTACTACTAATAGCAATAGTAATATTAGATAGTAATGGTTTTGAGAACATGTTTATCATTTACTGTTAGTTTATGTTTAAAATTAAATGTTCTGAAATGTAAAACAATACATTTTTGTAAAAAAAAAAACATTTTGTTAAAAAAAATACAATAAATTCTTTAATTTTTTAGAGATATTACTATTTGTTCAACCAAACAACTTCATTGCACAATATGATAAAAAATTTAGACATATATGAATTACATTTTCCATGGGACTTTCTTCAAAACCACTCCATCAGTATTTCTATGATTATCCAGGGTTATGGTCATGCAAACTAGTTATTACATCACACATAAACTTTTACACACAACTTTCTACAGCCAATTTTTTAAAAGACCTTGGTTCCCCAGCTATTTGACCAGATATAGGAAAACATGAGGCCAGTACATTCAGGCATCATATCCAATGTGCTATTTTAACTATCCACCAGGGTGCGCAACTTGAATAAACAAAATGATATCCAATGTGCTATCTTAACTATCCACCAGGGTGCGCAACTTGAATAAACAAAATGACACAGCTATTTTCGGCTTGGTTTATTTGATCTGACACGTCAGTCCGCGCGCAGTCGGGTTTGGCCAATTTCAGGTCTGAAGGGATATTTGGTCAAGAGTAGTTTTTCAGATACAAAAATGCTGATTTCACAACCAGTCTGTCCTCCTACACTTCTCTCATGCATAATAAATCATGCTGATATCTTACCTAAGATAAACGAATGTGGAATCTCTTCCTCTGAATCAAGTTCCACGACATATCTCTCCATCACAAACAGGCCAATTACCTCCGACTGCTGTAAACAATCAACCACTCAGTTCACCAGTGCTCAGGGAAGACACTGCAAATGAAATTGCATTCTTTGACAAAATTACTCAAAATGTGCTTCTGTCATATTTTGTATGTCTATTGTTTACTATCCAAAAAGTACATACCTCTAAATAACTGTTATCCGTGCCTCTTTCAAGTACTAAATCCAGTTATTCTGTTTTCTCAAAACTATGTTTTTCACTTTTTGGAAGTAATTACGGGAGCAAAAAGAGGTTCTGAGTGTTGTATTCAGCTTGTTCTCCTCTAAGCAATAGTGAAATGGTAGAATATATTATTAAAATAATCAAGAGGGTGTTCTCTTTTCTGATTTAACTCATTGCACTTGCATAAAATACACTCGAACTTTGCTAATAATTTTTCCCTTGCCGGTTGACACAGTGTGGGACATGGCCGCATGCTGAGACAAATCACAATGGCTCATTTTCATGTTAATTTACTGTGTTATCTACAACAAATGTGTACATCAAATACACAGCACAATTACCCTGGTAATTAGGTATTTCAAGTATAGTGTTTATGGGAGAGAGTGTAACTTACAGGATCTTTTGTCTTGAAATAGAAGAGCAGATTGCCTCGCAGACGAAACAGTCGCTCAACATATGCTGAATATGAACACACAGACATGTTCTTGTAGACATTTGGCAACAATAAGAACACACAGACAAGTTCTTGTAGACATTTGGCAACAATAAGAACACACAGACAAGTTCTTGTAGACATTTGGCAACAATAAGAACACACAGACAAGTTCTTGTAGACATTTGGCAACAATAAGAACACACAGACAAGTTCTTGTAGACATTTGGCAACAATAAGGACACACAGACAAGTTCTTGTAGACATTTGGCAACAATAAGAACACACAGACATGTTCTTGTAGACATTTGGCAACAATAAGAACACACATACATGTTCTTGTAGGCATTTGGCAACAATAAGAACACACAGACAAGTACTTGTAGACATTTGGCAACAATAAGAACACACAGACATGTTCTTGTAGACATTTGGCAACAATAAGAACACATAGACAAGTTCTTGTAGACATTTGGCAACAATAAGGACACACAAACATGTTCCTTCATACATTTTTCAACAATAACAACAATAAACACAGCTCAAAACTGAGAAGGCAAACAAAAACTGTACGTTTGCAACACGGCATCAACTCTATAGGTGAAATCTCTTGAACCCGCTATTACATCACCAGACAAGGAAGGCATTGGCTTATCGAGAGTCCAACAATGTTCGTCTGCGTGTAACCCGCCCTCCTGAGATGTGTCAACCTTGTTTTTAAATATATTCATGCTGCTAGCAGTTATACAATCCATAGACAATTTGTTCCATGCATTTACTGTCCTGTGTGAGAATGAGTACTTCCTGATATCCAATCTACACTGATCCTTTACTAATTTTACCTCATGTTCTCTAGTTCTGCTATCCTTCTTGAGTGACAAAAACATATTTCTATTAATATTTTCATACCCATTCAATATCTTAAAAACTCCAATCTGATATCCTCTTAACTTCCTTGTTTCTAGAGTTGTTAAACCATATTCTTAACCTCCTTGTCTCTAGAGTTGTTAAACCACATTATTGTCACAATGTTATTATTGTTACAATGTTAACACTATATTAAAATACAGTGCTGTGCATGCATTCGATTCAAAATGAAGAGAAAAGCCCACTTGCATTGTAGTTGGGACCTAGTCTACATTGTAGTGGGGACCTAGTCTAAATTGTAGTTGGTACCTAGTCTAAATTGTAGTTGGGACCTAGCCTAAATTGTAGTTGGGACCTAGTCTACATTGTAGTTGGGACCTAGTCTACATTGTAGTTGGGACCTAGTCTAAATTGTAGTTGGGACCTAGTCTACATTGTAGTTGGGACCTAGTCTACATTGTAGTTGGGACCTAGTCTACATTGTAGTTGGGACCTAGTCTAAATTGTAGTTGGGACCTAGTCTACATTGTAGTTGGGACCTAGTCTACATTGTAGTTGGGACCTAGTCTACATTGTAGTTGGGACCTAGTCTACATTGTATTTGGGACCTAGTCTACATTGTAGTTGGGACCTAGTCTACATTGTAGTTGGGACCTAGTCTAAATTGTAGTTGGGACCTAGTCTACAATGTAGTTGGGACCTAGTCTACATTGTAGTTGGGACCTAGTCTACATTGTAGTTGGGACCTAGTCTACATTGTAGTTGGGACCTAGTCTAAATTGTAGTTGGGACCTAGTCTACATTGTAGTTGGGACCTAGCCTACATTGTAGTTGGGACCTAGTCTACATTGTAGTTGGGACCTAGTCTATATTGTAGTTGGGACCTAGTCTACAGAAATATGTACACAAAATTTGCAACAGTTACAGTAATCATGACTATGATTATGCTGGCAATGTAACTGTGTGTACTTACTTGGCTATTTTAACAAATGTAATTGAGCTCAAGTACAATTATTCAAGATTACTAAGGGTAGATCAGAGATGGAGCAATCATATTCAGTAATTGCTATCATTAAATTAAAGTACAATTGCTCAAGATAATTAATTTAATGATTGCAATTACTGAGTATTGTTACTCCATCCCTAATCTACCCTTAGTGGATAACCCACAAAATATTTGTATTGCACATTACAATACAGCAGCTCTTGCCCTTGAGTGTGGCACATCTGCAGCCGTGTGTGGTGGACTGTTATGGAACTACTATTTTATATTTATTTTGGATATTTTCTTACCCATTTAGGAGAAAACACCATCAGACAGAACAGTGATTTTCAGCTTCAATATAAACTAAATGACACAGAACAACATTCTGAAATGTTCATATATGCAAAAACAGTGGTCTTAGGACTTGTCCCACATTCTCATTTTGGGTGCTGAAATTCATAAAATATATTAAAAGAGTTAATCCTGAAAATACAGTTTAAGTAAATACCTACTAAACTAAAAGGTTATTACCAGTATACTTGACAATGGATGGTAGCAATTTGGACATTGGACTGTAACACAGCAATGAAAAACAGGCTTTTGAAACAACTTTTGGAAATTTAAACAAATGTTTTTTTCCCATTTCCATGCACCTTGTCCTTCACCTCTTTCTAAACATTTGCACAGATAATCTGTATCAACATGTCTGCATAGTTCATACTCAGCGAATCTCAGAAATGTAGCTTGTATCAAATTAGAGGCACCTGAAAATAGGTCCAAATAATTGGTGCCATTTTGAGTGCTTACCACTTGTTCACTAATACTTAGTTCTTTTGCAGAAGTGCTCAAGTTTAGCCAGTTATTCATTAATTTAATTTAAGTAAATTCAAAGACACAAACTTTTTTAATTTCCTAAAAATTGGTTGATTTGACATGGCATGACCATTAATTTTTTTTTGACATTTGTGACTCGCTCCTTACCTTCGCCCTTCCTGAAGATGCCCTCCTGTTTTTCCTTGATCAGCAGCACCCCCTCCTTGTCAAACTTGTGATTGTCCTGCTGGGCTAATGCCACCAATTCACGGCTGTTGAAACGCATCCTGTCGTCTGTGGCTCCCTAAACAGTTAAATATGAAAGAAAATAATAAATATACTGTGAACTCCGGCAGAATCATTTCCTATTCCTAGTAGTGTTTTCCTACTGTATTAAAATGCATCTTTTAAGTGAATCAGCTGCTTTATAGAATGAAACTGCTCTGACTCAAAGTGATTCTATTAAGTGGAGTTCACTCCACTGTGTAGTTAACAAGTATGGAGCATGGGTAAAAATGTGAAAAAAATTGTGATGTAAATATATAAAATGTGCCATAATAGCGTTCGTGTACAGTAACAGAAACTATAGATTTCAGTCAAAACATATATGATGTCTGTATCTTTTCTAAATGGTAAATTTTTTTGAGCAAAACAAATGTCAAATTTTAGTTTAACATGTTTTAAAATAATTTTTCAAGTCACATTTATTCTAGATACCAGATACATGCTATATTTATTAAGATTCTGCTCTTTGTGCAGACACACCCCATTAAAATGTATCAAGACTATCCTTTAGAAGTCTGGTTGTTTAAGCCAACAACAATGAGGTCCCGTGCAGCCGCAATGGCCACCAGGGGGCGGTACTACCGTACCGGCACCTAGTATCACATGCGAAAACGAGGCACGGCCTGTTTGCGCGTGAATGTCCGGTCAATTATTCGCTTCGTCGCACATGAATATCATCGAGTAAGTGTTACAATGCCTACAAGGTGTTCGGTACCCGAGTGTTCTCGTCGGGGAGGCCCCCAGTTCCCAGCTGACAGAGAGCTAAGGAATAAGTGGGTTCATGCCATTCGACGAGCTGCTGACAAGAGAGGGTCGCGCTGGACTCCGAAGCCATATATGGTCGTATGCTACAGTCACTTTTCCACCAGCGATTACATACAAGACAACGAGACAGTGCACGGTAAATATTAATTTTATTATGCGTACGTAGTCAAATAATGAAAGTAGTAACAATGTGTATAATGAATTATAAATCGATAAGCCATACCAAGTCCAAGGATCAAGACCTTGACAGGTCATGACGTTACACTATATATGGCATTAACCTCGTTATTAACCATGATTAATATGGCAGGGCCAATGGTAGGTATAGTCACTGAACAGTCAGTTATGATTATTTTTGCAAATGTCATCCTAGAAATCTGGCTAGATATGTTTTAGGTTATGTCTATCATATAATATAACTATATGTGCTCACATATATACTAAATGTGTATTCACATCTCACACAAAAACATGTGGTATGTTTTCAGGCACCCCACGCACACGTCGTACATTACGAAAAAATGCTGTGCCATCAATATTTCACTGGGTTCAAGAACCATCCGACTGTTCAAAGAAACGGACAGCACGAGCGAAACTTCGCATGTTCGTAAAAGAAGAGCCACTGCCAGCATTTGACCCCAACCTAGACGTGCAGGAAGTAATGATTGACGACAACCCCATCTCTGTTGAAGAGGAAGCTGCTGCATCCTCTTCTGTGCCAGTGGATGAAGCCAGTCAAACACCACACTACTCAAAGCTGTCCATCGAGGAATTGAGCAATTCCAAGATGCTATTCACTCGACTGATACTTTTGTCCTTTACTAGTCGGTACTGCATACCCAATTAATGGAACTCGCTGCTACTCAACAGGCCATTTAAAATAAATTATTCCAAATTCAGTGTCGAAAGGTAGAAATTAACTACACATGCATTTAAAATGTTGTTTTATGCCACCATATACCGCCATAACTATATGCATAGGCCTATGGCTATGGTTTGGTAATGCATGTTTTTTGCCTTAATTGGGCACCTGTGCAAATGGTGAAAATATTTGAACTGAGGGGGTTTGTCCGGAGGTTTTGACCAGTTTGGTGTTTAATTGAGCCTTTTGAGGGTTATGTCCGGAGGGGTTTTGTCTGGAGAGATTTTTGTCCGAGGGGGCTATGTCCGAGGGGGTTACGTCCGGAGGGGTTATGTCCTGGATTCATCGCTAACATCCAATTCATCGAGAGGTGTCCTCAGTCGTAATGTTAATTACTACCAACGTCGCAAATTATCGCTCACTCTTTCGTTGTGCTTTTCAGGGTCCTTTCGCTGATATTACCTATGTTGATGCAACTACACACATATACTGCAAGTATATATTATTCGTCATATATAGTGTGGTTAAATTAATACGTACCGTGGTATGCCGCTACATTACCATTAAAATGTTCCTGGTTTCCTCAAATGATATTCAGCCACCTGGTAAATGCTTTCTGAACTTCGTCAAACCGTCTCTACATGATCCCAGAAGAGGGCAGCACTCTAAACAAAACACGTAGATCTGTCTGGTTGCCTGATTGTCAGGTAGTATGTTTATCTAGAGTAATTGTTACACACATAGCTAATAACTAAATATGTCAATACAGTTACCAACAAAGGTATTTTGGGCAGATAAGATACAGATCGCAGACATTGTCGTGGTGTACGGTAGGCTGGTTGCGACTAACACCATCTCACACCTAAGACTTTGCGATGCGTAGTCTACAGTTTTACATTGCGTATTTTCTTGATGGCAAACGAGCTAATAATGTCATCAACCGAGAGTAAACGCATCATTTCCGACTCTATGGCTAAAAGTAACAGTGCCGACAAGCGCGATTGACCCATCGTGGAACGCTTGTAGTCTTTGATACGTTTCAGTACCGAGAAAGATCGCTCGCCTTCGCAGCTTGAGCCGAAAATTGACAGATAGATCCGTAGCGCAATGTGAACGTTAGGGAAACTGGTAATCAGCTTATTTTCATGAAGAAAGGTTATCATTTCGGCACCTATCTTGAAGTCTCCATATTTTGTGAAGTGACGGAATTCCTACTCAAAATCAGGCTCAATATCATTATCGTAATACCGAGTGAGCTCTCCGCACTTCGAGTTGATATCGCTGTCGGTGAGAGATCGAATCTCGGTCAACACCCCGAAACGTTCTTAGACATTCGTGTAGGCGCCCTTCCGTTTCTTGATTTCGGAGAGTAATCTGTCAGTGATGACTACGTATTCACTCGGAAGTTCTCTCCACAGTCGCTCACTTTTACCTCTTCTGATGTTTCGTCGTGGAACAACTTTCTCTTCTTTCCTCGCTTCTTTTTATCGTCCTAATCAAGTCCTGGTGTAACGGACTTTGCTTCTTTCTCGAATCGATCGAACCTTTCTGAGTGACGCAAAGAATGGATGTGTTCCAGCAAGACACGGTAATTCATAACCACTGAACCAATCTCAATTCCTGGAGTTTGCAATGCCTTGTTAACTCGGTTCAATGTGTCCAGGATGTTGTTCCACAGAATGCACATAAGAACGATGTTCAGAGAGCTCAGTTTGCTCACCAATTGCCTCGAGCACGGCAAGTTGAGGTTGGGCAGAAGTTCTAGTTATCGAGTCAACAGAGTTTAGTATTACTTTGTAGTTTGATGCCAGCGCCTTCACGGCATCTGCTCGAGCCGACCATCGTATTTCTGATAGGCATTTTACCACTGGAGACTCTTTCGGTAGGCTCTCTAACAGTTTCGACCACCTCTGTGGCGAGGCTGACAAGAATGTGTAAAGTCGCTGAACGATGCCAAAAGACCTGACCGCATCAGTGCAGGATTCGGCCGCTGCGGCCCCAACTAAATGTAGGCTATGCGCTGCGCATGGTACCCATTCAGCAAGAGGGTTCAGCTGGTGAAATCGTGCCTGGACTCCAGAATAAGTTCCAGACATATTGCTCGCATTGTCATACGTTTTTCCATGGCAATCCTCAACCTATATTCCACATTCGTCTAGGAAAGACTTGAGTGTTTCGAACAAGTATTTCCCCTCGTGTTTCTCAACGTCTATGAAGCCAGGAAGTGTTCCACGGGTTGTCCGTCAACCCGAACGTATCGTATGACGATGCTCAGTTGATCGATGTGTGATATATAAGGTGTGGAATCTATGCTGATAGAGTAGTACTTCGCCTTCTTTATTTCTGCAATTATTTTCGTTTTCATCCTGTCCGATAAGAGCTTGATGAATTCTTCACAGAATGTTGAAAATATATATAATCCTTGACATCTTCCGTTATTACTATATCGGCGAATATGTTCGGCCAGAAAAGGGTCGAACTGTGAGAGCAATTCTAACAAGTCTAAGTAGTTACCATTGTCCTTCTGCCCAAACAATTCGGTGTGGCCTCGGAACGGGTGTCCTCTCTCTGCCAAGGCGGTAACAACGGCAAGGATGTGCTTGAGGAGTTCGATCCAGTATTGCTGCTCATTCTCCAGCTGCTTTGTGATCGCAGAATCAACATGGTGCGCTTTGGAATTTTCGAACCCCTTCTTTACAGCTACTAAGTGACTATCGCTACGCTCATGTGTCGTGATTTTGTGCGCATTTTTCCAGTCATTGAAACCATTCAGAGAAAAGCTATTACTTCCGCTCCTGAATAGCTTACATACATAACAATAAACATTTTCAGTTGATGGAGAATACACCAACCAGTCCCTCGTTACATTCTCCTCGTTAGCAAGCTTTCGAAAAAAGAATTTCCGTTGTACGTATCTTGTCTTGGACGAGAACAATCTCGCCGATTTGTGAAGATCCTTGTCCAAGTTCTGTGATGGTGGGTTTCTTGTAAAATGGTCTATCAATTCCTGAATAATTTTCTAATCTGCCGGGTCGTCACTGAAAGTCTTCCGGAGGTCTGTCAGCTGACAGCCTTCTAGTGGTTCCTCACGCCGGCAGTCTGTAGGAGGAGGGTCATCATCTTCTGCAGAAGCTACGGAATCCTTGTCAGAACTGCAAGAAGGTGTCAACGATTCTGTCACTTCAGCCACCGGATCTTGAATGTCGTCACGAGCAAATACAGATGTAGATGTACCGTCTTCTTCATGTCCGGATGAACTTGGATGATCGTTGTCTCTCGGTTTTAAACATTCCAGCAAGGATCCCTGGTTGCGTTTGGCTTCTTCGTTTTGTTTTTGCTTTTTTCTGACGTTTTAATTCCGCACACACCTCGTCACCGGCGAAAGTGTGAGCAACATATATTAAAAAAAACAAATCCTACAGGCAAGAATATTTTGCTGGCCTCTTTCTTTGTTCCTGTAATAAAGCATGCAACAACAAACGTATTGGTGTAAAACTGTTACATTATTACCCGACCACAACTTCGCATCACTGTTTCTTGTGCGTTCGCACTTCGGGGTTGCCATTTCGGACAGCACTGCTGAAAACGAAACGGCCGTAATTTATCAGGGAACCAAGGAATGAAGGGAGGGCTCAGTTTTTAGTGCACAGGATTTGGGGATGAGTTGGAATTCAGCCAGTATGTCCCCCCTCACTCGCTCTACGATAAATAATGATCACTCCTTAATAGCACCTCTATAATGTCTGTAAAAACATGTAAGGCCTATATCAGGATATGCAAAAACATAACTGGTTTTCGGGAACATTCAGTCTACAAAAATATGCTCGGCTACTTTCGTGGGGCCCTTGTCTTCGTGGGCCCTAGGCACGTGCCTATAGTGCCCATTGGTTGATCCGCCACTGCAAGGTAGGGTTAGTTGAGCAGCGATTAAAGAACGAAGATGAGTGTTCTTTACCCCAAAACACATCAAGGAATATTTTTTTCTGAGCAAATTGGGACATCGGATAGTAGCAGTTAGTTACGCTGGTTGCGATTGGCATATAAGTCTATATTAATTAAGTGTGTCGACTTAGTAAGTAAGCGTGTAGATTTGTCAGAGACGTATTGTACCAATTGGGCAGATATACTGGCTGAGTTGTTGTTAAATTTTAGTACAAGGCCTACGTAAATTATGCAAATAAAGCCCTTACCTAACTTACGCTACACTGTGGCTCAACTTACACCACACCAAGTGTTAGTTGAGCCACCTTACCAACCCTATTTGAACCGGCTGCATATAATTATTAATGTATACTAGATATATTATATTGGTATACAATGATCTACTAATAACCATGGTTTATGTGAGTAAATACAATTTTGAGTTATGAATACGCTACATATTCGCACAGTGAAATAAAAAACCACTCCAATAACTCCTTTTGTGGTATATATTTGTCATATGTCATTCACTGCGATATCGTTGATATCGTAGACACTTCATAAAATATTTACCAGTATGTTGCACTTAAATAAATATTTATACAGTTCCTCTGTATTTTGTTTTCACAGAAGCACATGTCACAACATAATGCAGTCGTTCCCTAAACATGATATTTCACTCATTAGAAACAAGACACATCTGGTTATATGGCAATGACTGTTGAAACCACTTCCGTGAGTCTCACGGCTTATGCGTGAGAGTTGACGGGTAGACTTATATGTCGCAACAGTATACACTTATCTGGCGATCAGTGTTGTATTATATCTACGAAAATATGTCTCAAAAACCTGCAAAATTTGTTTCAAAAAACTTAAATTTGTCAGACGTTTAAATACTCCCAGTGACTGACACAACAATTGTAGGGGAACGGATGGTAAAACCTTAAGCATGAATTGACTTACATTTGATCTTTTTTATATATAAAACAGTCGTTTTATTTTCTATTCTCCAGTTAAATATATCGACTGCGTGTATGCAGAATCATGATACGATATCTTATCTTACTACAAGACAAATGTGCTTTTAAAATGACAATTTTGTTTAATGAAAAACAATTGAAGAGTAAAGTGGGCCCCTCATAAAGATTTTCCATGTCACTCAGTTATTGGCACCAATCTCGCACGTAAAACGAGCCACGCTTGTAT